>LPNX010717327.1:213251-338956 GCA_001517045.1 Pseudotsuga menziesii
TCTTATTTCCTGTTAAATTGATGATGGTTTTTTTGTAGTGAACAACCAGATACTGAAAGTTTTTTAACTTGAAAACTGTATATCACTGCTGCTATGTTTTAGACTATAACAATCATGATATCATCAAAAACTAAGCTCTTATACAAAGTTACAAGTAAATAAGTTTAATGGGTAGAGTTCTATGCATTTTCTAGAAAGGGGCGGCTTGAAATATACCTTGAAATTGTTTAATACCTCCATTCTCAGCTGTTTTCCATAGTCTGAATGTATACTTTTGCCTTGCTTTCCCCTTTACTAGCCTCATAGTTTAGCAACAAATGAAAAGAAGAGTTGTTAGTATAAGTCTTTTCTCAATTAGATAGGAGAGTGAATTTTCTAAATTCTTGTTTGGTTTAGGTACCTTTCTGTAACAACAAAGTATATTTAGAAAGCTTGTCTGCTATTGAGTTGAAATCTTGGTAAATGTGTCGAAAAAGGATTAGTATTATGGTTTCAAAACATTTTTTGACCTCTTGAACTTGGTTCATGCAGGCCCAGATTCTCAATGCTGGCCAGATGATTATCCCAATCTATGATAAAATTTGAATCTCCATAACCTTGAAATTGTTTAATTCCTCCATTCTCGGCTATTTTCCACAGTCTGAATGTAGACTTCTGTCCTTCTTGCCCCTTTACGAGCCTGATAGTGTAGCAACAAATGAAAAGAAGAGTAAAAAAAACAAAGCACCAACTCCACAAATACCTAATACTCCTTTTCATGCTCTCCTGAAAAGACCTAGGATTTTCTTTATCAATATAATGCATTAGTGAACAGCTGGAAGGTTTTTCTTTTAGAATCCTTTTTCAGTCCATTACCTCTCTAATCATGTGTGCTACCTAGGAAACTGTGAAGACCTATTCTAGGAAGATCATCAAATTTCTTGACATCCATATATCATATATAAGTAAAACATGGGAGCCTAAAAAGTTGCTACAGTTTTGTCACCAATCCAGTCCTAGACAATCTACCAAGCTATGCCTATATATGTCATCTTGATCTGTCCCCTATAACCTATGACATGTCAAGTCATATAGATCTGGAGAAGGTACAGAAGATGAACAAGTGATCCACAGACTCAACATTGCATTTTCATATGATACATCACCCTTGTCTGCACCAATCTCTCATTTGCACACTGGTAGTACTTTATTATCCAGTACCAACTACATTAGTGTTTTTGTTTCTAAAGGGTTGAATAGCTTCCAAACAACTATCCTCTAGGATGCTCTCTCTTGCATGAGTTCCTCCACTTTGGCAGCAACAATTCCTAGTATTACCATTCCTGTAGTCTTGCAATAGAGGTCCAAAATCCCCTTAAGATTTTCCAGCTCCCTAACAGAACTATTGACTGAAAATCAATGTGTCGTCTACCAATGTAAATGGGTGATATGAACGAGCTTGCAGCTATAATCCCCTATAATTATGTTCTAGCATTTAATTTATTTAGAAAGTTTTCTTTATTGGGATAAATTGTTTTAAAAAATATTTCACATTTAGCTTTTATGATTTTTTATTTTCTATGTCCTATTTTTCTAGCAGCAAAACTCAGAAGCTCTATGATGTTACAAATCCTTCAAAGCAACACTGGGGACTTTGTTTACCTCCACCAGTGGCAGAGGTTTCCTTTCTTGTTCTCTTAATCAAAATTATGTAAATACTTGCACCCTTAATGGTGACGGTGACATCTTTGGAGTTACTGATCATAAAGCAGAGGAAAGATTAGTTTCAACTGCTGAAAAGACTAGTGTGGGTTCTATCCAAAATTGTGAAAATGAGCCTATCTTAGAGGAAAGATCAGTTTCAGAAGCTGGAAATACTAGTACAAGCTCTATCCAAAATTTTGAAAATGAGTCTATGTTAGATGCAACCGATAGAAGTACAAGTACTAGTTTTCAAATTCTCGAGAAAGTAGAAATTGCTAGAGATTCTAATGCTAGTTCTAGAAATCTAGAATGCTTGGAGAATCTAGTGTGTAATATCCTTCCAGAATTTTATATGAATGGCTGAGATGTTGGAGAAAATAGTGTAATTTCAAACATATTGTCTTTGAATTTTGGACTATCTAAAATAGTATAATGGACTATCTAATAATGCTTCTGGCCCAAAGGTGCAAGGATTTCAGAGTACTTCAGAGGGAAGCACATTTTTGGTTCCTTCAGAGGCAAAGGGTGAGTTTTGTCTTCTTTTGTTGTTGGATATTAGTAATTTTATTTTAATAATTGTGTTTTACCTCTTTCTAATATGGCATTTACAGCTTTTGTTTCCTTTTATCCAGCCATTTTAAGCCTTTGTATTTTTCCAAGTTTGTTATCTATGGATACAGACTTATTTTTATGGATCTAAATACAAGAGATAACCATTTTCAGATGAGCCTATATTTTAATATCTAACACTGCACAGGGGATGTCCCTAAGTTGCACCAGGACATTACCAATGTCTTGTAGTATTGTCAAATATCCCTTGGCCATCTTGGGGACTTCTTAGCATCACTTTCCAAAATCGGTGCCTAAGAGAAAAAGAAATATAAGGCCTTAGTGCTACACTCACTCACCAACACATTACCCCTTACTAAGAGACTATTCAATCTCTAATTCAGCCAAGAATTAGAATTTTTTTCTTTAAATTAGCTAGGTTAGACCCTCTCTTACTCTTACCGTCTGCTATGCCATGCCTCTATCCTCCCATCGAAGCATACCCTATGTTATAATGTTGTACTAATGGTAGGTTTTGAACAATTCTAAAAGTGAGATTTTTGAATCATTTTGAACCTCAAACATGAGGTTTTTAATTGCATAAATGCAATTTTTCAGTTGTAAGAATCCAATTTTTTATTTGAAAAGTGCATTTTTTACATGAAAACATAATTGTTGATTAAAAAGTGTGACCGTTTTATTTCATAAATGTAGTTTTCAATTTCAAAAGCAAGGGTTACAATTTCACAAGTATGATACTTAATTTTAATAAATATTATTTTTCAATTTTTATGTCTAAATAATGAATCCAAAGATGCCAATTTTATTGTTCTCACTAAAATCTTACTTGCAATTGAAAATTGTACCATGAAATGGTTAATTGATTCTCCATTTTATATACATTATGCACCACACAATTAGTGCAACGATTGTCATAATGGCATGTTTGGAATTATTTTTTTGCATATCCTCAATGTTCTCCAAAGTAATATTATGTGTTCATATACCAAATTAAGATAACTTTTAGAGAAAATAATCCTCTCCATAGCACCATTTTCCTATATAGTTACTTAAACCATGACTTCATGACTTTTGTGGGCCAAACCCCATTCCATTTGACCACTTAAGTCACCCTAGAGATTACTTCTAACTCTAAGGGTTTTAAACTTCCTTTTGTGCCATTTTTAGCAAACCCTAATGTCTATTTTTGGATGACTTAGGTAAACTCCTTGATTTAAGTGTCCCTTCCTAGATCTAGGGAACTTTAGCCTAATTTTAGGAGTGTTTGAGTCCAAGGTAATTTACCGAGTATATGTGCTCCACTAAATTAGGTCATTACTTACCAATAATGTATATATTTAGCAACTAGAACTTGAGCTGATCCTTTTAGGATTGTGCATGTGCATGATATTAGTTCCATTTACCTCTTTCAGTTAGAATTATTTGTTAAGAATTCCTAAGTTAGTTACCTCAAAAGTTGGGAGTGTGTATGCCTAACTAAGGGTGTTTGTCTCTATTTAATCCTAACCAACACCTCATGCACTGCATGAGCAATTCGAATTGCCTCCTTGACCTATTATAATTGCTTTTCCTGCATATTACATCTCCATCATTCTTTCAAGACTAATGTAATACAACATTCTTTCTTGCTATTTGGTCCATCTGTTTTGTGTAATGATTAATGCTAATACATTTATTTTTTTTATTATTGATCTCTTTCACTATATACCTCTCTTTTTTTAGTATCTATATACATATTCTCAAATTTTACATGGTATTAGAGCTGCAGGGGTGCTATAGTAGTAAGTATTATAGTGTTTGTTTTTAGGGATGAAGCTATTGCAATTTAAAGAATCTCATTTTCAACCATCACAGATCTCATTTGTTGTAATGGAACTATATTCCCAAAAATTTCTAATCCCATTAAACTATTATGAATGGAAATCAAGAGTATAGATACTCTTGAGGATGAAATGGATCTACCATATCATAATGGACACCGAGGTAGAACCAAATTCAATTGTTGAAAAATATAAATACTTGAATAGAATGGATGAAACATTTAGGTTACTTTTCTATTCTATTTCTTGAGATGTACTCTATCAAATTCCAAACAAGAATATTCCAAATGAAGTATGTACCATACTGTCCACCCTCTTAAAAACATAAGACGAAATGATAATTGATGGGACATCAATTAGAGGTGGAACTAATGAAGTTGGCACCAAGTGATTTTGACTCTATTCAATAATTTTTCACCAAGATCAAATTAGTTATCGTGCATCTCAATATGTGTAATATAAATAGGAATGGCACACAAATGGTGCTCTCTATTCTCTACAAATTGGGTCCTGATTATAGTATCTTTGTGTTTTCTTTTCATTGTACTATATTGGCTCTTGGAGCCTCCTTCACATTGCCTACATTACATGTATTTTTTTCCTCTCTTATTCAAGAGAAAGATAAGATATCACAAATGGGCATTCAAAATGCCTTAAAGGAGCATGCAATTACAAGAAGTTAGGAGAACATGGGTGCATGTAAGAAAAATTCCCAATACAAGGGAAAAATGGATAAAAGAATAAGGGTTTTTCATGAAGACTTCAACTCCAATGATGAAATTGCTGAATAAGAGCATACATGGTGTCCTTTATACAATAAAGGACCACATAACGAAGAGTATTACATGTATAAAACATTTTTTTGAATAAAAGGAAGATGAGGAGTGTAACAAACAAGTTGCCACACTTAAAAAAAATGGTCATTGCATGTATGCACTTTCAAAAAAATTTACTCCATACTTTCTTGACTCAAAAGCTTCACAAAATATGGCCTAAAATGATGTAGATATGGAAAATGTGGCTATGAAGGAAAACACATTCCAACAAAGACATGGAGATATGGAAAATGAAGAAATGACTCTAGTGTTCGAGGTAGAGGATCAGCTGGAAGCCCATAGTGGGAAATATTTTCACTGAAACATTAAGATTAGGCACATGCAGAGGGTATTCGACATAGAAAACGCTTACAGAACTGGCATGTAGAAAATTCCCTTGAGTTATAGTTATCTGATATAATGGGAACTTGCAGGGTATCGTTCAATATAGACAGGCTGTGGGCGTAATCCACAAGAGGGCTAGTGAAAAAGAAGCAACA
Organism: Pseudotsuga menziesii; assembly: GCA_001517045.1. Taxonomy (NCBI): domain Eukaryota; kingdom Viridiplantae; phylum Streptophyta; class Pinopsida; order Pinales; family Pinaceae; genus Pseudotsuga; species Pseudotsuga menziesii. The sequence continues at coordinate 218,640 of LPNX010717327.1, forward strand.
TGGAAAAACATTGGCGCAACTATGACCACACAACACATGGGTTTTCATCCAAAATTCACTAAAAATTTATCAATTCACAGTAAATCGATAAAATTACCAGGGATTTTGTAAGTAAAGAAGGTGGTGTTGATGCCAGAGGTGCAGAATTTGTGGCCCGCCTCTTCAAAAGTCTCTAGGTTCTCTCCAATGCTATTTTATCCATGGCAGCTATGGCAATTAAATAGAGAAATTGTAAACACTCAACAGTGGTTAATATCGGTCCCAAACTCCTCAATGAGTATGACTAATATCCATATCCCAAACCCACCAAACCCTCCAATGATTGGTGCCAATGGTTAACCTATTTGACAAGAACTAGCAGGTTGAGCAGCAATCGAAATTGTCGAAATTGAAGGATGGTGGTTAAGGAAAATTGGAATGCCGTTGCCGTAGAGGTTGGGTAACTCTTTGGTAAACTAGTTGGGTTGACCTGCCCATGAAAATAATTTTTTTGTGTTTCTTCATATATATATATATATATATATTTTATTATTTTATTTGGAAAATAGTTTTTTTTTCGTTTATATATATATATGTGTGTGTGTGTGTGTGTGTGTGTGTGTGTGTGTGTGTGTGTGGGCGTGCGTGTGTGTGTATTATTTTTTTTTCATAAATTATGTTTATTGGTTTGGTTTGTTTTATTTTTTATTATTTGTTTATATAAGTTATATAAATTTGTTTTGTTTTTTTTTTAATTATTTTATTATATAAAAAAAAAATTTGGTTTTTTTTAGATTTTTTGTTTTATTGTGTGGACTAGGTTAAACGAATAATGAATCAGGTAAGTAGTAATGTCTGGTAGAGAGGTGGGATTTGGGACTAGGTAAAGACTATGGGGCAGGTAGTAATCCTATGTGTATGGTATGCTTGTTGTAATGGTTGGTCTTCTAGTAGTATGGTATATTGGGTAAAGCTAGTTGGTATGGGGTAGAATGCCCAACCAATTATTATAATCTACTAGCCCATTCCTAGTTGGGTGTAAGCCATGCATATCAAATCTATATTCTAATTCTATTTAATTGAAGGTTTCTTTCAATCTTGACATGTAATATTGTACTGTACTATCCCAATGAGTTCCCTCAACATCTGTACTCCCCGGCCTCTAGATGTACTCCCCCATTCCTCTAGTTTAATGGTTCACTTCGAGCAATCAATCTATTAGCACCATCTTAGTAAAGAGACTGGCTATTCCTCATAACATAACTTCCTTTCTATCATGGAACAACTGGCTCTTGGCTGCCCTACCTTCTGAATCTACCCATCAAAGAATGTCATTTGAAAGTGAAACTAGGAAACAAGGAAAAATGGGACCTATATTAACTGACTGATTATCTCCTTCTCAAAGAAAGTAATATATAAGGAAACAGGTCGAACAATAAAAAATGGTAAGGAAAGTTACCAGTATAAATAATATGTATAAAGGCAAGTTCCCCATTTGAAATAGGCACACGGAGATAAAACTGAGTATGGAACCAAGGTTTGTAAGAATCGCCCTCAATAAAAATATTCTAATGAATATTTCCTTTCATAAGAAGGCATCGACTCCTGTATCAACTTTGGGATCGAATGCATGGAGTAGCATAATCAGAATCGACATCGACTCTTTACGCATACTTGGATTGATTAACAACATCACCACCTGATCACATCGACTTATACATGAAGTACAAACATCGAGTGTATCAACTCTTGGAATCGATATCAAACACTTGTGAGCACTGTTGAAAAATGGATGTAGGTTTCTGGATATAACACAAATCATAAATGACACCCTCTAACATTATGCGATATACACCCACCATATTATCCATACTACTTGGAATTAAAATTTGGGTTTAGAAACCACTTTCATTAAAGTTCAACCTCTAGAAAAATTAGGAAAAAATTAACAGCGACTTATAGAAATAGCTAAACATAACAAATACGTCATTAATTCTTTACAAAAATTAAAACATCACTTCCTCTCACATATGGAAAATTGGTATGCATTTAGGAGGTACTCACACCTCTCACACCTGGCAAATTAGTACTAGCTCTTTCTTTGACAATTGGGTTATGCTCCAAAGCACTACAGACCTCTCTTCTCCCAAAGTTGTAATGTTGCTTACAAAGGTTACTCTAGATATTTTACTAAGGATAAATGATGCATGGAAATCACTCTTCAATTGCAATGTAGCCATTCAAAAATTAAGATTCTAAATTTTATAAAAGGGAGTGGGTTTCCCTTAATTGAATCTCCATATGTTTAGGTTAGTGGTAATCAATTTAGTGAACTAGTTCTGGAAAGAATCGAATTAGCTTTGTTGTCAATGGAAGAGTTAAGTTAGAAATAGGATAGAATGCAGTTGAATTCATTTAGGATATCTTGTGAAGCTGTGAGATTGTTAGCAAAAATTTAGGAATCAACTTTCTAATTCTATATTTAGTTTCCTTCTCCTTTTGTATATATTCTGAATTAGTTTGTTAAAATTTTGGATTCTCTGACTAATGGAAAGCTTATTTCCGTATGAGATTGTTGTAATCCGCAAATTTAATTAATGAGTCTTACAATTCCTGGGGGCTGCTCATGAATCTTACAATTATAACAATATTAAGCAGATTACACAGTTTTAGTATTTGGGAAAGAATTATACTTTACTACAAAAAAAGAGGTGCAACAGCAGGTAAAGACTTGCACAAATCCTATAGTAAGTGTTTCTAGAAGGGGTCCTACAGGGAAAGTAAAGAATCCAGGTCCCTCCCTTGAACCTTAAAGCAAGGAAATTCTTAGATATTATAACCTTCAATTTGAAATACTGTACACAACATTTTTGGTCTACCAACCCTTGGAATTGCTAGGTCCTGAGTTTTATCTGTAAACATAGCAATATTATTATAAACCTGGGCAGGTCTGACCTATTTTCAGGGCTACAACTTGTGAAAATCATGGGATATCCAATAATAGATTTGATCCTTATGGCCTATTCTAGTGCATCTGCGGGTGTAGCAATCCTCTGTTACTATAAGGGAATTATGATCTAGCCATTTCATCTCCACCACATCCACAACAAAGAAAAAAAAAATGAATAAAAGAAAAACACAATCGATAATCAAGAAAAACACAGAACAAACCTGAAGGTCTAAACATTGATTCCATTCTGAAGGTAGTGGAGACCCAACGTGAAGCTCAATACCAATATTTGACAGTTTCAATTTTTGTCCACCGACACCAATCTCATCACCATGTTTAGAATTGCCTGAATTCCAACTCCATTTACTCTTCTTAGATGTGTCTCCAAGCATATTCTTAGATTCAGACAAATTACTTGTAAATCTAGTCCTCTTAGCCTAAGTATTCAACATAGTAGGGTATGGTTTTGATTCATATGATGGGGCAAGGGTTTCATTTTTGGTGACCACGACCTCGGCCTCAGCCTGTTCTTGCCCTGCTTTGTAAATTCTCTGATCCATTCTTAGTATCAGCTCTGCTTATCCGCACTGATGTAATTGCCCTCAATAAACCAAAAACTAAATGAAGCTTCACTTCATTGCATAAAAACCCTCGGTTTGTAATAGGGCATCCACCATTATCTTGGGTATATCTTTCTAGTCTACGGAAGTGTTAGGCGCTCTATAGTAGTTTACTAGGGGATCATGTGCCATACATAGCGGTGTGGATTCCAGTTGGTCATGCAGGAAAATAACCCCTCCCTTTTCTATATAATTTAGGGATGGGAACATCATATCGTATCCTTCTTTCCAATACGCAGCTGCAACATATCCATAGCCAGATGGTGTCTAAAGAAATTAAACAAGGATGTCTGAAGGCAAGGCATATAGGTGGAATTAGATGTACTCACAGAGCTTATCATTGATGGGATATGCTACTCGTAGTAGCAGGTGTGGATGAAATCCATGTCCAATAAAAAGCATACCTAATACTTCTTTATTTTGTTTGCTTTTGGATTAAGCCTAGTAATCAAATCCAAGGTCATGACCATAAATCGATGTAAATAATATGTTATAACACTATATTTAAACCATATGGTATAATTATATGGTATAATGTGGAGCCTAAACCATAAGCTCCAATTTTTAAAACATATCACAAAGGAATATGTTTATATCCATTAAAACCATACCAATATAATGTGGATTGCTATATTATTATATGCCACATCATAAATCTTAACCATATCTTTATCCAAGGTCATGCCATGAAGAGATTGTATGCAAGCAGTAATGTTAAACATATCGATTAAAACCATAACAATATAATGTGGATTGTTATATTATTATGTGCCACATCATAAATATTAACCATATCTTTATCCAAGGTCATGCCACGAAGAGATTGTATGCAAGCGGTAATGTCAAACTTTATGTGTTATAACCATATAGCATAAAAAAATGCCATCGTTTGAACTATGGAATAACGTGGTAAGGTTTAAATATATTTTATGTTGGTATACACATAATTGTGTTTGGTTAGTTTTATTTATATTACTAAAAACGTTTTTAAGTATTTTTTTTAGTAATATTAATAATATATAGCAATATTAAACAATGTTAATTTTACCTTTTCATTATTTTTATTTTTTATTTTTGAAGGTATTTGGTTTTATAAAGAAAAATTGACTAGTCAACAAAAAAGTTTAAATTTTCAAAGATATGCCTCTAATAATTTACATAAACCTCCTAAATGTGCTCCATGACAAGATATCTTCTTGAATATACCCCAATTCAACACATTGTTATATAGTTATATCCACTGCAACAATTTTGTTTTTAGAGTAGTGGTTTTCCACAAAGGAATACACCACTTACTCTAGTTCTTAATCCTCATTCAAGAACATGGCCTTGTATGGAAGGCTTGTAGTATAATCTCTAATATGTTTCCATGACTAGACCAAGTTATCTTCCTCATTTTAGTAAATGAAACTCAATTTCAACTTGTCAATAAAAGTGTTTCAATTTTTAGCTTCATGTCCATCTAAACCCAACAAAACATCTTCAATATATCACCCATCTTTCCACAAATGAGCTCTGTTTGAGGCTACAAAATAAGAAAAGTACGAATTATGTTCATGTTATTATTCCATGGTTTATGGCTATATATATATTCCTTGTATATAAGATAATATCAACCTAACTAAAATTATGAGTCCTATCTATTAAAAATAACTCCACTAGTTCAACAAAAATTGGGTCACACTTCCATTAAACGTAAAATGTTTGACATATATTAACTATAAAGCATAATAATTACATCACATAATAATACAAAATCAATCCCAAAGTGTCCAAAAGAAATTAATAATACTAAGGGTCTCTACATACAATGCTTGTTCATTTTCCTTGTTCCCTCTAGACATAGCATCAAAAATGAAAAAAAAGATAAATGGGGAGAAAACAGACATATGACCATAAATAAATATCATATAAAGAATCATATCCAACTCCCCAATCTGTTTTCCCTCGAGGCGACCACCATTCTCTATCAAAAATAGACGCGGGCAGAGATGCCTACTCTCGAGACTCAAACATCGACATCTAGATTCAGGAAAGACACAACACACAAAATGACAAGATACGATCCATATTGAAAGCACGAAATGAGAAGAGGGACCATCAAGCGGAAATTCCATGGCCATGGAAAGAGGAGAGGAAATTGCAGAAGCGGAAATGCCATAAATGCTGAAATGAAAAGATTGTGATTGTGATTGCCCACCTGCCATTGTTGGTTCTCTCCATTCCCTATTCAATCCAAAGTGTACAAAAGTTTTAAAAGGAAAAAACATAAAGCAATTCAATCTGAAGCTTAAAAAGGAAACAACCTAAAGCACAGGTTAAACAAGAAAAATGGAAACAAATTTATACATAAAAATATATATTATATATTTGTCAAAATAGGTTGTTTTAAATTGTGTTTTTTCCAAGGTGTAAATGAATAAATTATGGAATCTCTATTTATTGAAATATAAATTATATATTTTTTTATAATTTATTGTAATTTAGATTATATATTTCGTTAAAATATAGCTTTTTAAATTGTTTTTCTAAATATAGAAAGAAACATGGTGGAATATTTCTATATTAATGGCTTCTTTTCATTGTAAAAAAATATGTAATTTGTTATTCATAACAATCAAAATTACATCATAGTTGTTCATGTAAAATCCCCTTCAAAGTAGGATAGAAGACAATATTGAAGCCTTGGGAAAAACATTACAATATCCAAAAATAAATGAGAGGGATTCTACTCATCAACCTGTAGAAAGCAAAAATGCAGAAAAGACAAAATAACTATGAGACAAGAAATAGCAGGGCTCCAAAGAGTTGTCATGAAGATACAACCTAAAATAATCCAAGGCAAAACCAGAATGGAGAAACTAGAAGCAGGTAAAGCGACCTTCAGTAATCATGATTCTATTTGAGTACTTACACAAGTGAAGAATACCATGGCAGTCTCCTATTGCAAGATTTGATAGGTTGTTTGCGTCAGAATTGAACTCCTTATACAGGTGCCTGAAGGATAAAGAAAGAAAACAATTCTCTAGGAGCCCAATCCTTTTCGACCAACAATCATAACTCAGTGACTGCAAAGTGGTGAGACCTCTGGCCCAATCAATTATGACCTTTGATTCACCAAAAATAGAAATCTAGAGAATATTTATTTTTTTGTGAACCATAAAAGCCCCCATAAGGCTAAAAGTTCAGAAAAAGTATTAGTGCCACTCCCAACACCCATCCTTAGCTTGAAACTATGAGAGTCATATATACGGAGGATCATGCCAGTACCATAATTTCCATCCTGCTCAGCCCCATCAAAGAATCCATATATGGTATCGGATTCCAACACCAGGATGATTCAAATATTTTAAACTTTTGGGGAACAATCTCTATTCCATTATAGAAAATTTGCCACAATCTCAGATACAAGTAAACCTCCTTGCAAAGTTTAATCACTTCTTCTAATGTCTGCTTTAGTTTTCCTTTGGAGCGTGTGAGGAATGTCGATGTGCAAAAAATAGTGACCTTTGCAAATAGTGGAATTGCAGGAGGGTGCTCATGCTTTTCCCAGGTTTAAAGCTCAAAATGCATATGGTTATGACCACATAGGTTGGAGATGGTGATAATTGCAAATGTAAAGTGGAAGCATTAACTTCAGCAGCATTGAGACTTGTAAAAAACCATAACAACTGGTTATTGATTGGACTGATGAACACAATCTGAGCGGCAAGAACCATACCTTTGAAGCACTTCGAATGGTCACCGCGAGATCCTAAAATGGCTTATTATCTGCAAAAATAGGGTATCGAGTGCAAAAACAGGGGAGAATGGGTCGAACGATACCTTCAGCTCAGAAATACAAAGTTGACGTGTTTTTTTGGCCATGCATTGGATGCATTTGGTAAGTCTATGTGGAGGAGGCGCATTCAAATGGTCAGTTTTCGAGGGGATGAAGGGATATGATGCTTCTATCTAGGTAATGATATTGTACTGCTGGTTCTAGTACCTAATTCGTAATTGACGTAGGAACATAATTTTCCTTTGGAAAGCGTTTAACTGGGTTTGCTTAAATGATGTAGTAAGGATAAAGATGGTCAAGAGAAAATTCATGCAATTGCTTTGTTGGATCTCTGAAGATCAAGGTGCATGGCACTAATATTACTAATAGAAGGTATACAACTTACAAAAATTACACTTCATTGCGAAATTTGCAATTTTCCATGACACAATTAAAAATGACTAACATAAATGACTAATTCATATTCTTCTAACTAGTCATTTTTATGCCGTGACTAAAGTAGTCATTTATTTTAGTCATGTTTAACTCTTTCACTTATTATCTAGTCATATTTGTTAACTGGTGACTAAATTAGTCGTTAATTTTAGTCGTTTATAGTTGGGTCAATCAAAATTGCTCATATTTAGTAGTAAATCACTTGGAAAACCTGTGGTGACTAGAATTTTTAGTCACCTAGTAGCTAATTCCTCATTTTGTACTAGTGTGGTATATCATGTTTCACACCTCAAATAACATCCCTAGGAACCCCTAGATTAGATATGGGCATTGTCTGGGTAGTAATAGGGGCAAACCAACAATTATGGGCACTATTTATCCCAAAAAAGGGGGTCACCTACAACAAAACAGGCTCAGATTTTCAGTGATTTTCCAACATTGCTACCTATAGGATTTGTAGACTTAATTGAAGTACATTGGCCAGCATCCTTGCCATAGTATGGAGCTAAAGGGTTTTGAGATGAATTCATCTTAGCAGAGTTTTGAAGCCTTGTACTCAACGAGTATATGAGTCACTAAGTAGTAAGAGGTTAATCTCCAGATCTGAGATAGTTGTATCAGTAGTTTGTCCTAGCATGATGTAATTCTCTATTGGAGAACCAGCCAGATTTATACATGGCATCCATAGAACTTAGTTTCAATAGGTTTGTGGAGCAAACTGAAGGATACATTTGATATCCAACGTCACTCAATAGAACCTACAGGCATCAGTTCATCATACGGTCCTGTAGCTTATGCGAGACAATGATGATGTCATTCTGAATTCTATTATCAACCGTTGAAGGATGCTAAAAATTCATTTGATATAGGATCAAATCCACTAGCCACTATCTCTAGAAGATTGTGTCCACTCCTTATTTGCAGAGGGTGTTTACCTTGCGTTTTCGTTAAGAATTCTAGGTTGTCCTTAGTCTTTTTAAGCATGAAGAGAGACAACTTCGAACACACTGGTGTAGCATATTTCACACCTCAAAGAACAAACATGGGCACCCCTAGATTAAATATGGGCATCTTTTGGGAAGTAATAGGGGAAAAACAACAATTTTGGGCACTATTCAGCCCCAAAAAAGGGGTCACCTACAGTAAAACAAACTAGGATTTCCAATGATTTTCCAACATTGCTTCCTGTAGCATTTGCATACTTAAGTGAAGGAAATTGACCAACAGTTAGGCATAGTATGGAGCTAAAGGGTTTTGAGATAAAGTCTTCTTAGCAGAGTTTTGAAGCCTTGTACTAGAAGAGTATATGTAGCACTAAGAGGTTAATCTCCATATCTAAGATGGATGTATCAATAGTTTGTCCCAGCATGATGTAATTATCTATTGCAGAACCAGGAATATTTATCCATGGAATCCGTAGAACTCAGTTTCAACAGGTTTTTGAAGCACAAAGAGGGATACATTTGATATCCATCATCACTCAATAGAACCTACATGCATCAATTCATCATACAGTTTTGCAGCTTACGCGAGACAATAATGATGCCATTCTGATCCCCTATTATCAACCGCTGAAGGATGCTACAAATGAATTTGATTTAGTATCAAAGCCACTAGCCACAATCTATAGAAGATTGTGTCCCCTCCCTATTTGCAGAGGGTGTTTGCCTTGCGTTTTCCTAAAGAATACTGGGTTGTCCTTAGGATTTTTAACCATGAAGAGAAACAACTTTGAGCACACTAGTATAGCATGTTTCACACCTCAAAGAATAGCCCTAGGCACCCCTATATTAAATATGGCCATCGTTTGGGCAGTAGTAGGGGGGAAACAACAATTTTGGGCACTATTCAGCCCCAAAAAAGGGGTCACCTACAACAAAATAGGCTCATATTTCCAGTGATTTTCCAACATTGCTTCCTGTAGCATTTCTAGACTTAATTGAAGGACATTAACAAACAGTCTTGGCACAGTAAGGAGCTAAAGGGTTTTGAGATAAAGTCTTCTCAACAAAGTTTTGAAGCCTTGTACTAGTAGAGTATATGTAGCACTAAGAGGTTAATATCCATATCTAATATGGTTGTATCAACAGTTTGTCCTAGCATGATGTAATTCTCCATTTCAGAACTAGGAAGATTTATCCATGGAATCCCTAGAACTTAGTTTCAACACGTTTGTGAAGCACAAAGAGGGATACATTTGATATCCAACATCACTCAATAGAACCTACAGGAATCAATTCATCATACAGTCCTGTAGCTCATGCGAGAAAATAATGATGCCATTTCAAGTCCCTATTATCAACTGCTGAAGGATGCTACAAATGCATTTGATTTAGGTTCAAAACCACTAGCCATAATCTCTATAAGATTGTGTCCCCTCTATATTTGCAGAGGGTGTTTGCCTTGCGTTTTTGTTAAGAATTCTGGGTTTTCATTAGGATTTTTAAGCATGAAGAGAGAAAAATTTGAGCACACTATTATAGCATGTTTCACACATCAAAGAACAGCCCTGGGAACCCCTAGATTAAATCTAGCCATCGTTTGGGCAGTAATAGGGGCAAAACAATAATTATGGGCATTATTCATCCCCCAAAAATGGGTCGCCTATAGCAAAATAGGATCAAATTTCTAGTGATTTTACAACATTGTTTATGTAGCATTTGAAAACTTAATTAAACATCATTGACCAGCAGTGTTGGCACAGTATGGGGCTAAAGGGTTTTGAGATGAAGTGTTCTCAATAGAGTTTTGAAGCCTTGTACTAGCAGAGTATATGGAACACTAAGAGATTTATCTCTAGATCTGAGATGGTTGTATCTGTGCAGTTTGTGCTAGCATGATGTAATTCTCTATTGTAGAACTAGGCCTATTTATCCATGGAATCCCTAGAACTCAGTTTAAATAGGATTGTGAAGCACACAAAGGGATACATTTGATATCCAACATCACTCAATAGAACCTACATGCATCAGTTTATCATATAGTCCTGTAGCTTATGCGAGGCAATAATGATGCCATTTTGATTTCCTATTATCAATCGTTGAAGGAATCTACAAAAGTATTTGACTTAGGTTCAAAGCCACTAGCCACAATCTCTAGAAGATTATCTCCCCTCCCTATTTGTAGAGGGTGTTTTCCTTGCCTTTTCGCTAAGAATTATGGGTTGTCCTTTGTCTTTTTAAGCATGAAGAGAGACAACTTCGAGCACGCTGGTATAGCATGTTTCACACCACAAAGAACAACCCTGGGCACCCCTATATTAAATATGTCTATCGTTGGGCAATAATAGGGGAAAAACAACAATTCTGGGCACTATTCAGCCCCAAAAAAGGGTCACCTACAACAAAACAGGCTCATATTTCCAGTGATTTTCCAACATTGCTTCCTGTAGCATTTGCAGACTTAATTGAAGGACATTGACCAGTAGCCTTGGCACAATATGAAGCTAAAGGGTTTTGAGATGAAGTCTTCTCAGTAGAGTTTTGAAGCCTTGTACTAGCAGAGTATATGCAGCACTAAGAGGTTAATCTCTAGATATGAGATGGTGTATCAATAGTATATCCCAGCATGATGTAATTCTCTATTGCAGAACCAGGCATATTTATCCATGGAATCCCTAGAACTCAGTTTCAACAGGTTTGTGAAGCACACAAAGGGATACATGTGATATCCAACATCACTTAATAGAACCTATAGGCATTAATTCATCATACAGTCCTATGGCATATGCGAGACAATAATAATGCCATTCCAAGTCCCTATTATCAACCGCTGAAGGATGCTACAAATACGTTTATTTAGGTTCAAAGCCACTAGCTTTAATGAATTTAGGAATTGAATTTCATAAGAAAATATCACTCAATGCCATCGATTTAGACTAGATGGATCACTCAATGCTATTCACAATTATGAAGTCGAGTAATAAAAAACAATCTCTCAATCTGAATTTTTTACCCAGTGCATAATAATTATTTTATTCGTACAGATACTAGAACCATTCCATCATCAATATAGGCTATTCACATACAAAATATGGCATGAAATCTAATTTCATTAAAAATGGATTTGTACACACACAAGTATAAGAAATATGACCAAAACAAAATTATGGTTACCTCGGTTTGACCTTCGACCTGATTATAATAGTTTTTACTGCTTCTCATCTTTTGGGCACATTCATGTATGTATTCTAGTATTGCTTGTATACCAGAAGTAGAACGGACTTGGTATAGAGGATTGGATCATGGTTGAAGGCCATGCGTCATTGTCATCGATATCAGTCATGTGGTTTTCCTACTTCTAGTTAATTCATTGAAGGAAATTAGATTCTTTAACCAAAGGAGAGTTGAGGTGAACCTTACCATGAATAGTACCTAAGAATTAAATATTTACCCCTCTTTGACTAACAGGAGATGAGGTAGAGGGACCAGAGTCATGATAAATCCATCATATCTCTTGCCGATAAATCCATCCTTGTCCAATGAGTGTTGATAAATCCTCGTTTAGTGAACATATAGAACCTTCATCCTCTGGGGTAAAATTGAACTACCGAGTCTCGTTCTATAGATTTGAACTCTATTTCGTAGAGAATATTCACAAAAAAAAACTTAACTCATAAACACTGGAGAAAATCAAAAGTCATGCAAAGGGTTATGTGAAAAAATGCTAAAAGAAGTTATAAATTCATAAAAATGGAAGAACCATCACAAAATTTGATAAATGTTAGATATTTTTTGAGCTTTTCCTCTCAGATTGGATAGATCCAGATTCATGATGGATCTATGTTGATGGATATCCCATTTATTTATGTGCATGCTTCTAATTTTTTTGTAAAAGATTATTGTGCTTAGGGATGATTGCTATGTTTACTCTGTGATTCAGTAGATTCCTACACCACACCATCATTCATAATCACCTCCTTTGTTAAATTGGGATAACAATTTCTATTTCATTCTTTTGAGGGATAAATTATTTTTCTTCATTTAAAAAATTATGGAACTTTGGAAGTAAAATAACTTCTTAAACGAAAACATCTATGTGTATATTTTCCCTGAGTTCCTAAAGAGGATTGTTCATAGATAAAAATTTTTCTCTGTCTACGTTAAGGATTTCTGAAGCTGATGAAAATTATAAAGTTTCCAAATATATTCAAAATGATCTTCCCCTTTCTACAAAAATTTAAAATTTACTTTAAAGAATAAATTCTTCCTAAAACTTGTCTCTATTTGTTAAATATAGGGCTCTATCTACCGTTTCTTGATAATAATTCAAATAGGAGACAAGAAAAAAATGGTGTACCTTTATCTGGATGAAAGATGACCAGACATCCTCGCTACCTGGGAGCTTGGGTGTTCGGGAGAGCTTATATTCTTCTACTCATTAATTATTCATAGGACTCCTTTGATTTGTCACAGACTCCTTTAGTTTGTTGTCTCATTTAAGTATTCCATGTCGTGCACAATTGTGGGTGTCTTCATTTTTTATGTAGTGTCTAGGGTTGTGCCTGTGTAACTTCTTTTCTCTGCATTAGGGTTCTTTAAATTCAACAAAGTGCAATCAACAAAGCGGGATCGAATCTTTACAAAGTGAAATTGTTTAATTAAGATGAATTTAGACCCCCTTAACACTAAGATGATGTATATATCTAAAACCATAAACCCTTCCCCTTTTCTGGAACATGAGACATGGTTGAATGAATGACCATAACATGACTGATCCCTGAAATTGAACCAGCTCGGGACCATGATTTCCTACCCCTTAATTGAAAACCCAAATCATTTTCCGACCAAATTCCAGCATTGCTAATTTTATCTCTAATATAGGGTAGCTAAGTTGCTCTGCAGCTGGGATTGGTTGAGATGAATTCTTTGGGATTCAAAACTACTAAAGCCTCCTCTAGTTCCTCTTGGGATGAATGCATAGAATAACAAACATGCCAAACACCAAATTGATCTCTTTCTTCTTCTTTTGGAACTGATTATTTCTGCCTTCTGCAAAGAACTGTCAAAGAAATGAATCCAGATCCTACACCTTCTCACTCTTCACATGTATACCACTATGCACAAGGACAAATAAAAAGCGGTTCTGCTTTATTATTTCTTTTAGCCTAATCAAAATTTACTTTTGCTTTCTCATACAATCCAGGAAATCCTTCAGATACATGGAAACGACATGACAGATCTTTTGAAAAGGTGTAAAATTTGTACTTACACAAATGTGTTCTTCAACCATATAAAAATAAAATGAAATGTATTTAGAATAGTGCTATTTCATTTTTTATCTATTATTTTATATATTGAATTTAGATTACTGTTATTTCTTTTTTTTAATATTATTATTTTATAAATAATTTTTTCAAGATTGAATGGTGTGAGTATGAGAATAAAACCTTTAGGATTAGGTTTTGTTTAGAGATAAATATTCTTAAGAAATACTATTTAAAGAGAAATTTTTCTCGGTTTATTGGAAGGATTGAAAAAATACATGAGTATTGAGGTGTCTTCGTGTTAAGGTTCTTTAGGTTTGAATCATGGTAGTGGGGTGTGTAGTTAAAGATTATTTTTTCGGTAATTTCATGATATCGTTTTTCAAATATCTCAATTAGACTTGTAAGATTAAGACTCCAAAATGAATTGACCTAGTAAAGATGGCTAATTAAATGGATCATGCGTTATATGATACTAATTAGTAGTATCTTAGAGCATAATAATGGGTTCTTTGTATTGGCATTTAATCATAGATGAGAGAGATGGTTGTTTTGAGGATCTTGTCTTTGTCGTCAAGTTCCATTATAATGAATATGATCTTTTTATTATTTGTAGGAGTGATCCTGCTAATTCTCTTTTGAGAGACAACCCTTGTAGTGATGAGAGAAGTTGGCATTTGTTAAGGGAAATCGACCCTCTATTTTTGAATGTTGTGTTCAAAATGGGTAAATTATCGAGTTTTTTATGTCCATAAATTAGAGAGTGCAATCAAAGTGTTTGACGACATACTTGCATGCAAAGTGTCTGAAGAAATGTTGCTTAAAAAAAGTTTGTTAACAACTATTAATGTGTTCTTCAGTTAACCATTGAACATTAATGACTAAGAATACAACTGCATAAGAAACCATAAATGCACAACAAGAAAACAAAATGCAACCACACGAAATAGACACAAGGATTTACCCTAGAAACCCCAACTTGGGAAAACCAACAAATGTTTGTCTTCTTCGTGTTGTTGGATTTGATTAAAACAACACTACAATAATCCTTCAAATAAACCCTTTGGATCTATACCAAAACACACATGAAAATGATTAAAAAACTCTCTACAAACTATATAGACAAACCCTAGATCCATCTTGGATCCAATAGACAAAAAAGAAGTGACTCTTCCATGGAAAAACTTATAATTTGAAACTGAGATCTAGAATGCTCACTACAAGAGGAAAATTGTCTCTTGAAATTGTGATCACTCACTCTCATCATATAATCACATGATCAACAATGTACTCTTTGCTATGATAACCATCGTTTTTGTTGTCATCATCATTGTCATTATCATCATAATCATCATTCATGGCATCATCATGATCACATTCATTATCATCATCATAATGATTATTGACATTGTCATCAGTTTTTCATAATTACCTTTGGCATAAGAACTATCATCGACCTAAAAGATGTGATTAGTGGAAAAGTGTCGTGGAGGAAAATATGACTAACAATTAGCTATGATACTTCTAGGTATCTATACGGTACTATTTATAGTACCTAATTCGTAATTGATGTAATATAAGGGACCTAAATTTCCTTTGGCACACGCTTAACCGGGTTTGCTTCAATGTTGCAGTAGGGATAAAGATGGTCAAGAGAAAATTCATCCAATTGCTTTGTTGGATCTCTGAAGATGGAGGTGCATGGAACCAATATTACTAATAGAAGGTCAATATTACAAATAGAAGGTAGACAATTTAAAAAATTTACAGGTCATTGTCAAAATTGCAATTCTCCATGACACAATTGAAAATGACTAATTCATATTCTTCTAGCTAGTCATTTTTATGTCGTGACGAAATTAGTCATTTATCTTAGTCATTTTTAACTCTGCCACTTACTATCTAGTCATATTTGTTAACTAGTGACTAAATTAGTTATTTATAGTTGGGTCAATCAAAATTGCTCATATTTATTAGTAAATCACTTGAAAAACCGGTGGTGACTATAATTTTTAGTCACGTAGTAGCTAATTCCTCATTTTGTACTAGTGCTAGATGCAAGTAACAACCAACCCTTGAGTTCAAAACTTCAAAAACCTAGACTATAGTTACACCCTAGGCCATGGTATTCATGCCTATAGGAAATGCATTCCATCTTGTAATTGCAATAATGTTGTATTAACAAATAATTCTAACTGTAATCAACACTACGCAAGTTCCAAAAATGTCAAGAATTTTACCTGATCTAGTTGACCAATCAATGCTTTTGAGAGAGTTACTACTTCAACTACTTTTTGTGAAGCAAATGCAATCCGGGACTTAATTTCATTATCAAGTTTTGTCTCATTTACTAAATCCATAGTTGTATGGAGAAGAGAACAGGAGATGGAGACAACTATTTTTCCTGGAATACAAACAGATGGTATTCCCATATTAAATAGGAAATCATATGCAATTTCTCAGTCCAATAGAACCTCAAGAAAGAAAAATATAGTGTGCATATTGCACACATACCTTTACCAATGATTGTTTCAAGATCCTTTAAAATGCTAAACGATTGTTCCAAATCATTATCCCATATGTTTCGTCCATCAATTACTCCAACAAAAAGGTATTTGTCTCTAGGAAAACCAATAGTTTTGAAAAGGCTGTGTTTGAGTTCCTCGTATTAGATCCAACCCAATAGAAGATATATTCTTCAACCGTATGATGCTCCTGAGTTAAATGGTATATCTCACAGTTTTAGAAAATTTAGATTCCCAAACCCATACTCCGACTTTTGGAATTCAAGTAGTATCTAACTGTTTTTGAGAAAATGAATGATGGTGCAAATAGTGTATTTTTTTAGTATTATTAATCCTCACTTGACCATATTTTCTATTAGATTATTTAGCCTAACTTATGAACCTTAATTAATTAATTCGGTCCACTAGTACCATTGGGTCCATTCGGCCTAATGGGTCCACATGTACCAGTCACTAGAGTGTGGGGAACACTGCTAGAGGTTAATTGACACTTACTACATGTGCATGCATAAGTTTGGGATCCTCCTATACCAATCCCTACATTTTAGTACCCACTGGGAGTCCCAACACAAACCTCCATCAGTTAGGTGGAGTTGGAACTAGTTAGTCTTAGTTAGCCCCATATACTTTTAGTTAGATATCAATCAGTTAGCTAGCACTAGATATGCATGGATAATGCATGACTACATGTGGATTAGGCACCTTTTCCCACCTACCACACTTAGTTGCACTGAGTTAACTAGCTATCATTGATTGATTGAGTTTGTTGGAAATCTGGGAGTTGATATGTTGGACTCTGATATTGATTAAGACACCATGAGTTAGATTTTTAGTTAGATACAATCATATCCAGTGGATAGATTCAAACTTCTACCTAATGCATCCAAATTATTTTCCTATGTAAACTATTGTAACACCATATATTATTATTGTGAATGATACTGTAAATTACTGAGCAATAATCATCTGTTTTTTGTGTGGTTTGTTTTGTTAAGTTTGTATCTTCATTATCCATTTTCTAGAAGCATTATTAGAACTATATTCTTGAATATATAAATGGAATTCAAATTCTAATATGGTATCATATCCTTCTCAGGAATGTTTCATGCTTGCTTCTCCCCATTGAACATCAAAAGTAGTTGGGTTTCCACAGAACTCCCCTATGATGATTTTCTATCTCTGGATTTATTCAGAGTAGTGGAGAGGGCATGAAAGACCTTGAAAACATGTTCATGTCAAGAGGAAAATAATGATTCTAATAGTCCAAATGTTTTAGTGTGTTGTGCAGTGAAACTATAGAGGTGCTACGTAGCTTGTGTGAAGTTTTTGCATTCTTTCAGCCAAAGCAATTATGAATTCTCAATCTCCTACACCAAGGATCCTCATAATTTCCAATTATCTTGATTGGAGGATTGATATGCAGCTAGCCTTATGCAATCATAGTTACCACGAGATCATACATGGGTGGGAGCCCAGGCCCCATGAACGAGTTGAAAGGAACAAGTTTTTGAACCGTTGTGATGAAGCATTTGGGTACTTATGTACTTATATATCGAGAGATATCCTCTTCCACCTAGAAGGATTGAGGACTCCCAGAGAAGAGTGGGAGAAGCTTGATATATTTTTTAACAAATAACATGATCTTTAGGGAAACATTCTAGAGAATGATTTGGTATCTTTACATCCCAGCAGTTTCGATACTATTGAGCAAGTATTTACAAAATTCAAGTCTCTAGTACTCCAATGTAGACAGTGCAAAATAGAGCGGAAGGATGAGATGAATGTCCTTTCCATACTCAACAAAATAGGCTCTGAGTATTCTTTCTTTGTTTCCATATTTCATTCCATGCGGGAAAGCTTTCCTGATTGGAAAATTCATTTTTTAGATTCTTTTTCTGAGTCCTTAATCAAGGAGCAATAAAAGTTGATTCGAATGGGAGTCATCAAGACCTGCAAAGATCAAGATCTCCTAGTTCCCGACTCTTCCAAAGAGCAAGCAAAGGGGATATAAAAGAAGAAGGAGCCAAAATTAGCTGATTCGAAGAAAAAAGCAACAAACTTTCGAAGGAGCCTCTGGCTCTAAGCAGAAGAAGAAGTTTGAAAAGAAATTATGTCCCTATTGTGAAAAGGGGTACCATCTTGAAGATCATTGTATGAGGAAGGAAATTGATGAAATTTCAGCTCTCCTCAATATGCATAACATTACTCCCTGTTGAATCCTCAGATGGGTAGGTTTCTGAAATGGGTTCCAAGGCTCACAATAGAGGGGGAAAACCCAGGCTGAAAGGCTTCGAAAGGTCATACGCAAGGACAGTTCTATCCCCAACCTATTTGGAATAGTAATATCCCATGGATATCAAGGCCTCTGCTGGCAGTTATAGTGTTTTGATCCTGAAAGGATCTTTTTCCCAATGAAGGAAAATCGAATGTGTGAGATATTGAAAAGAAAGTGAATCTAACTAAGAAAGAAATATAATCTAAGTCTATACTACTATAAGAAGGTGTCTGGTTTATTTGCAGGTTAACTTAAGGTAAAAATGGATAAGCGTTTCATCAACTTAACATAAATGTGAAGATATCAATTACTTATCGATTTAAATTACTACTAGTCAATAAAAATTAACGAACAATGAATTTAAAAGTTTAGTACATTCAAGATTAACTTGTAACTAAGATGTCAATTGAAAAATTAACATTGATTTTAATATCTCCTGTAAAATCACTTGCAGAAATAGATAAAGGTTTTAAGAATAAATTCATGTAAAACATATACATACACAAATCATAAATAAATAAAAATCAGAACTACAAATCAATGCACTGATAATTTAAACAACGATTAGACAGTGACGATAAATAATCTAGAATGGAAAAATCAATATTTGTCAAAGAAATATGATCAGATAGACAGAAGATAATTCAATAGAACACCATAATTTTATTATAAAATTCTGCAAGAAATTACAAACCCTACATTAAACAGAGTGTCTCCAAATCTCTCGAGTTGATTTCCCCTTCCAGAAATTCCCCCCTCATTACACGAGAAATATACCCTTTAAATAATAATTACAAAAGAATGAATTCCCATGAAACTAGGATCATGAAATTCATATGAAACTAATGGGGAATACATTATCGCCACCTAGTCCAAATCCCTAACAATTCACCTATGTTGGGATAATTTGCTGATTCAAACCCAAGTTGTGCATCACACTTAAAATTCTCCATTTCATTTTTCTCCAGCTTGTGCCAAATGCAGACAAAAATGTTCATCTTTCCCTCAATAGAAAGAGGTTGTCTAATTAATCAATCCACATTCTCAATACTGATATGATTGAGGCATTGTATTTTCTCTTTGGCTTCCTCACATCAGTGTTCAACCTGTTCAATAATCAATTTTGGTGTACAAGCATTTTCAATAAGATCCATGGTAGGGAAATGTAATATGTCCATAATGTTGTCAACATCATACCACCTCCTTCCACAAATAGCATGTGCTTTTTGAATGGTGTCTTCAATCCTCTCATTAAAGTCCAGACAAGCACGCAATACAATCCTTACTTTCTTCAATTGAAAGATGCTAAGGATAGTGACACCTTCAAGTCCATCTTTCATATACCTTTGAAAGTCTAGAATATCATCATAGGCCTTGGAAGCTTGTTCTCTTTTTGTTTCCTTCTCCTTGAGGGTGTCAGACATTTTTCCAAAATCAACATGAGTCTCCATCATGTCATTCAGAGTGTTAAACAATTTAGTTAATAACTCATGATGCTCTTGATTAGTCTTGATGGCCATGTCTTTAAAATCTTACTGTGAGAAATTAGAAAAGGCAGAGGAAGTTGCACTTGCAGTTGCATCTTCACATTATTTTTCAAGAAAAGATGTACTTTGTGTAATGGTGGCATTTACATCTTGTTCATTATGCAAATTAGCTTGGAGAGAAGTATTCTTCAGTTGTAACTATTTGAACATGTCTTCGAATTCCCTTTCAAGATCAGCAACATCATCCTTATCCTCCATTCTGGTTCTGTCTAGCTCTTCTTCTAGCTTGCTTATTTCTTCCTTTCTTCTATCAAGATCCCTGTTCAATGTATTAACTGCATCAAGGTTTGCACCTGTAAATGCACCCAAAGCTATAGTTGTATCAATTGCATCTACCTGGGGATCGCCAGACTACTGAGTCCATATTATCTGATGGGTAACAGGTGTTTCCAAACTACCTTGATCTCTGCTCCTCTTTCTTCCTTTTCTAACCACTGCCTTGGATTACTTGTTGTAGAAATAATCCCCAAGAGGGACTACATTGTCTTCTTCAAAATCAAATACTGATCCAGAAAATGATGAAGTCTCATTCACTATTAAAACCAATGAAGATGTTTGAGTGATGGTGGGAGTGGGTAGAGGCATAGTGGCATGGGAGGTAAATAAAGGAGAAGAGATGTTTTGAATAACTGATGGTTTGAGGTTGAGAAGAGGATGGGGATGGAAGTTTCAGGAAATGGAATGCAAGTTTTTGTAGCTAGAAGTGNGGGAGGGAAATAAAGGAGAAGAGATGTTTTGAATAACTGATGGTTTGAGGTTGAGAAGAGGATGGGGATGGAAGTTTCAGGAAATGGAATGCAAGTTTTTGTAGCTAGAAGTGTTGATGAGGGTAATAAAATCCTCTCAGGAATAGCTGATGATGAAAGGGCGAATGGGGGTAATGACAGAGGAGCTTTCAAAGATTGGGTCTTTGCAATAGTAGATCAAGGTATGGCATTTTTTACTGAACTGGATTGGAGAGAAACAGGTGTAGTGGTTAAGGTGTGATGATATGAGATAATGAAGACGATGGGATTTCTCCAGTAGGAAAAGTTGAAAGAGTTTGAAGAATAAAAAATAGAAGTGGATTCTAGATCTTTGGATTAGGGATAGAATATTTCATTTCATGATGTTTGAACAAATTTGTAGCTTCTTCAAATGCTCAGTTACTTCCTCCATCACAAGCACAGGGAAATGCACTTCCTCTTTAGTATCACAGTCAATAAAATCTATGGTAAGGGTTTGAGAAGAAGGAACCTGAATTTTCTATTTTTTAAACGGCTTAACTTCAATTGTTGCTTGACCATCACAAACCTGGGTAACTGCAGTAGTTACCTGACTGTCAGTAGTAGGCTTAGAAGCTGCATCTACCTGAGTGTCCAATACTGGTGTTATTTGTGCTAACTTTTGCTTTGATTGCTGGGGGATCTACATCATAGACTTCAATTATTGGGAAACAGTTACTTGTCGAAGGTCTTCCATGGGGATTTTATCCTTGTTCCCATCAAGATAAGTAATCACTGATGGAACCTTTGCTTCCTGATATTGTTTCTCTTCTCTATCTTTTCTTACCTTTTCCAGGATGTCCAACTCCATTGCTCTATAAACCAAAACCTTAGTTTTAAGCTCCTGTTGATGTTGTAGAATTTGGATTTGTTTCTCTTTTCTCTTAGCTCTGGCTAAGACTTCAGAAAAGGTATTCACTCCCTGGTAGATGGATTCATCAGGAACTTCTTCATGAACATAACTATTCTTGACATGGTTTTGTTTGAAATGAGCATCAAGAAACCCCTTAGGGTCATGTTTTTTTTTAAAAGCGAAACCCAATTTCAAATAAACTATTTTTTCACTCAATACTACATCCTAAGTTGAAGTTGGGATGACTGATGGCCCAATACCCAAAGGAAATTTAAGCCATCCTTTCCTTTTAGGGCCAACCAATTTCTTGTACACACCATCAGTCACACTCTGGAAAGAGACTTATTCAACAACTAACCTATTAGGAACTATCTTGGGAAACATATGGAAAGTATTGCTACCCCAAATTCTGATGTAAGAAAAAGACTCACAGACATACCAATCACCCATTGTGGTGATGAAGGTTCTAGCTTCTTTTGAAAAAGTAAGAGCTTCTTGTTTGAATATTGAAAAATAAATGTGCCAAACAAATGTTCACATATTTCATAGAACATAATTACATAATTAGTATCCGAAAGTGTTGAATAATAAATAGGTACCAGAGGGGCTGGTAAAGTCTAGTTCCATCCCAAATTGGGATATTGGAATTCGATGCAGAATACATCAATGATAAATGACAAAAAGAATAAATTCAGCTTCTTCCTAGTGGTAGCTTTCTAATAATCCTGGATAGTCATTTTAAGCTCCAAGGACAGGATAGACGCCCATGGGAAATACTCACCAATTATTAGTACGTGGTGGGATATAGGAGCCCATTCATCTTTGAAGATAGAAAATTTGGGAAGACCATAAAGCCTGCATAACATGGCTGCCAACAAGGAATAAGGTTCTCTAAACAAAGAGATCGGGTATAGGTTGTCGGCTCTCTGTGAGAATTTTCTAGCTTCATTCATCCAGGATTTTAGTATTTCATTAAAATTATACCTTGTCTGAAAAGATTAGGAAAACGCAGCGTTAAGGGGTTGCATAGCCAGTTTAAGAGCATAGGTTCTAATAAAAACCTCGGAATGGAAAGTGGCTAACTATGACCCTGTGCTATCATTAAAGGACCCGTCTTTCGGGTTTCCGTGGTCCATAATCCATTTGACTATGTCATTATAGGGAAGGATAGCGGTCCTGGAAGCAATGGCATGTGGCCCAAGATCCCTAATTTTCTGGTAATCCAACTGGAAATTTTGAATATCTGAGAGGTCATCATTGTCAAAAATCGAGTAAACCCTAGGCTAGTCGATTTGGTAAGTTTTGGTGATTCTACCACTGGTGTGTGAGAAAATGTTGAAGTTTGTGTACTTGGTTAGCATGTATTTGTGAGTGTTATTAGAGTGGTCAATTCATGCCATTTTGGAAAATTGAAAAAATATGTTTAAATGCATAAACACAAAATCAAGACCAATTGAGAAACAAAGCAACAGTAAACAATAAAATGTGGAAATGATAGAAAAAACCAACCTGGAATTCACCGAAACTATGAAAATGCTTTCTGTTAAAAATCGCAGTAAAAACGTACGCAGCGAGGTAATTTTCAAAAATAAAAATGGTAAAGAAAATACAAATAACACATCTATTTATAGATTTCCAGCAAGTTGGATTCAGGTCGTAGGATCAAAAGAAATAGACGATTAGGATCAAATCTTGTGGGATATGGGATTAGGTCGCGAGATTTGAATTTTATTCACTTTCCCGCAATCTGTAATCCACAATTATGGGTTGTGGGATCCGGGAATACAAAATTTTAAAATTTACGTAACCCTTTCTGCAATCTGCAATCCACAACTTGTAGGTTGCGGGTTGCAGAAACATACAACACAAATCATATATCAAACTACTTCCTGCAATCTGCAATCCACAATTGAGGGATGCGGGTTGCGGCATGGAAAACTGCAATTATTAAGAATGTTTCCGCACCCACAAGCCATATTACAGGTTGCATGATAGAAAAGCTGCAAACACAAAACCAAGCTCCCACAATCTGCATTGCAGGTTGCAGGAAAGACACATTTTGGGAGAAATTAGAATTTTTCATAACTCACCCAAAAACACACAAAAACATGAATTTTGAAATACTAACTAAATAAAATTATGACAAAGACAAAGAAACCACGATAAACACTTATGGGAACCCCTAAGTGACTTTGAATTTAAGCATTACCTTTGCATCTAAAATTGCGGCTCCCATGTTTTGGATAAAAACATGGGATCTGTTGTATATACAAGAAATGGTGACTGGCTAGGACGAACCAGTTATTTTTATAAATAATAACTTCCTTACAAAGAAAAACATGTCAGTAAACAAAGAATTCAACCTAAAATTTTAGAAAATGTTTATAAAAGAATGCAACCAACAAGCAGAGTTATCTAAAAGATCAATGTATCCTCACCGATGATTAGTTAAAGATGATACAAATATGATAAGGAGGCATAAGAAATAATAGGGATCCCTTACCTTTAGGAAATCATAGGCATACATTTTGAATTGAACCTGGGAGAAAACCTAGGGCTACTCTGGACATCTAAACACAGGTCAGCTTCATTTGTTAATTAGATTCTCTTTTTTTTTTCAAATAAAAGCTGTAAGACTTCATCGACATAAGACCACTACCTCTATTTGGTAATCAGTGCCACTCACAAACCCATGGTCATGATAGGGATGGCTTGTGATAAGACCCCCCTTTCCTTATGTACAAAAATTTCCTTATAGGAGCAGACAATAATTTTTTTGAGTGTGGATTACAAGACACTACCATGGCTTGATATCCACATAATAGTAGTGTTACTCACTGATGCTTTGCAAATCATGAATGAACCGAACTATGATAGGATCTTCCATCTTTCAGAAGAGACTAAAATCCACCTCCCCAGTTTGATGCTGAAGATGTCATTCCACCAAGCATCTATGAAGCTAATGGACTGGCTTGTGATAAGGCCCCCCATCTTGCAATCCATAATCATTAACGAAAATAATTTTCAATGTGACTATGACAGGATCCCGAGGAGAAAGGCTGACCACGTTATAAAGCTATGTTGTACTGCACTAATGAAACATGAGATAAGAAGAACCAGTTACCTCCACAACCCCGATTTCATGATTAAAGCACATGTAAATATATTGACTAGGATGGGAATGCATCAATCCAAAATCTTGGAATTAATTGGTTGTCAATTCTGTATTAAACAAATCCTAACATAGGTTGCAAAGGTAAAAACTGACAATGTACTAAAATTAGGAGTACTGTAACCTTGAGATAAACTTATCAACCGCCATTACCAAATGTGTAGACATTATTGAAACACCTACCAATACTAGGAAAATAAATCAAAACAAAGAAAACAGGAAAACGAACACACCAAACCTATATAGATAAGGTATCAAAATTTTCAGACAAAATATTTTTTGAGAAAGGAAACATTCACTGGGTAAGTATCAGTGACTCCCTCCAGTGTCTGCAACCAAACAATGATAGGACCAATATTTTCTGTAACAACAAAAGGTCCTAGCCAAAGGCATTGAAACTTGGTATTCTTTATTGTCCTTATGTTGTTTATCCCATATCAATACCAAATCCCCTACTGAAAAGTCTCTTTCAGAAGAAGATTTCTCATCGAACCATTGTTTAACTAATTGTTGATGTTGATACGGTTTTGTTTTGGAATTTTCTCTATCTTCTTCTAGCTTAAGCAAAGTATCAATTCTCTGCTGAAGTGGGGATGAATCATCTTCTTGAATGGAGTGGGCTAGTTGTAATGAGGAGACATAAATATTGGATGGAGGGATGGATTCCTTTCCATAAACTAAACAATAAGGAGAATTCCCCATGGCTACCTTCAGGGTAATTTGGTTTTCCCAGAGAGCTCTGTAAAGTTGGCTATGCCAATATTTATGATGAGAGGCCATTGTTTTCTTCAGAATGTTAATCAGGTTCTTGTTCGAAGATTCAACAAGCCCATTGTCTTGCGGATAATAATTGGCAGAAAACTTGATTTTAATCCCTTTTTCAAGGGCATAGTGTGTGAGATCAATGGACGTGAAATAATATGCATTGTCAAAAACTAGATATTCAAGGCCACCAAACTTAGTGACTATTTGACTTTCCAGGAAGGATATCACTTGGTTTGTATTGTATTGTCTGAGGGGAACCAATTCCACCCATCTGTTAAAATAATCCATGGATGTCAGGATGTACTTATGTTGTAGAGAAGAAACAAGGTTGATGGGTCCGACAAAATCCAATACCCAATGCTGAATGGGAACTAGACTGCTACTAGATGCAAGGGGAAGGCAGGTTTTAAAAATTTTCCAGCGCACTTCTAACAAGGCTCACATTTCCTAATGTAGGCATGGGAATCTATGAACAAAGTAGGCCAGTAATATCCTTCCCTTATGATCTTGTGAGTTGTAGTCTCTCTTGATAAATTCCCACCTGCAGGTCCTGCATGAAATTGGAAAAAGGATATCATCAGTTTCATCCTTCTCTAAACATCTGAGGAAAACCCCATCATAGTTCTTTCTAAACTAAATACCATCAATAAAATGATATGGAGCTGATTTTAACCTTAAATCTCTACGTTTTTTGGAGTCAAGAGTTTCAGGGTAAAGCCTATGATTTAGAAAAAACTTAATATGATCGTACCATTCAGACGTTGTAGTTTCAATGGCATTAACAGAACATGTGGGTATAGTTTCCTCCTACTCCCACTCAACTTGTTGATTTTCTTGTTCGTTCAATTGAGCGGTAAGAAGACACAGACCTTTCCCTTTGACAACATTTGCTGGTCAAATATCCAAGTCATATTCTTGCAATGATGTCATCCAGTGAGCCCTCTTCTCACCCAGTTCTTTTTGAACGAGGAAATTTCAGATGGCCGCATAAGGGACAATCACCTTAGTTCACAGTTTTAACAGGTATGTTCTATAGTGTTTTACTGATTTGTAAACCGGATAAGCATGTTTATCGATTTGATAATAGTTAAGTTCATCTCCCTTGAATTTTGAAATCATAAATGAAATGGGAATTTCAGCATCATCGTGATGTTTCTGTGTCAGGACAGCTGCATAGGAAAAGTCAGTAGCAAAGGTGTATACGATAAAATCTTTGTCTGAAGTCTGGAGAAATTAGAGAATGTGCTTCTCCAATGGATTTCATAATTTAAACAAAGGAATTTATTTGTTCCTCAAATTACTTAAAATGTACATATTTCTTAACTAGCTGTTGTAATGGCTTAACAACTTGAGCAAAATTTGGGACAAACCTATGGACAAAATTGATCTTACCTAAGAATGATTGCATGGATTTCCATGAACAAGGGAGGATGATATTTTAAATGGCTTTAGTGTGCTCTGGATCGATAATCATGCCTTCCTTAGAAACAATGAAACCTAAGAGCCTACCTTCTGTGACTGCGAAGATAGATTTCTTCCTTCTGTAGCGTTCAAACACTTGTTTGAAAGTAGACAAATGCTCATGTCATTTTTTAAAATAGATTGTAACATCGTCTAAATATACCACAACATAATTGTGTATAAAATACCTAAAATATATATCCATATCTCTCTGGAATGTAGCTCCTGCATTTATCAGCCCGAAAGGCATTCACCTATAAGCGAAGGTTCCCCAAGGGGTCTTGAAAGTTGTTTTTAATTGATCATCAGGGGAAACCAGGACTTGGTTATATCCTGAGAAGCTGTCAAGGAGTGAAACCATATTAGACCCAGCTATTTTATACACAAATCCTGTCTCCAACATGTGATGAGATCCTTAACCCCTATGTTTTCCCTAAATCCCAAAACTTGGAGTGGAAACTTGATCTGGATATCAATTCTACATGAAAAAATATCAATTCTACATGAAAAAACCTAACACCATGCTTTCCCTTTGGCTAATAAGCAGTACCTTGTTCAGCACTTCCTGTGTTCTGTTATAGAAAAGTGGTGCCACCGTGCTTTTGCTTTGTTATTAAAGTGGTTCTTACCTAAACTACTCTGTAATAAAGGAACAAAAGCAGTACCCTTGGTAAAAATGGAAAAGAGAAGTTTCTCGAGGCTTCTAGAACTTGAGCCTCGTGTCCTCCCTTTTCCCTATCAATATGGGTTAGTTGGAGTTGATATCCCTCTTAGTAGGATATTAGATCCACCTCACCCATAATTCTCTTAACTATCCCTATCCACTAAGCGTTATAAATACAAGCTCATATCGATAGTTGAGAGGGAGAACTGAATGGTATTGTTTGTTGAATTGACTACCTATTCCAATCCATTGGAGAGCACAAGAGAGCAAGTTGGAGCTTTTGGGGATGAGGTATTTGTCTTGTGGAGGAGTTTTTCAACACTAAGGAAATGGTTGTAAGCTTATTCATTCATTTCTTAATGCCAAGCTGATTTCCGTTCCACATATCTGTTGTATTGATCTCACATGTATATGTTACTGGATTCCTTAATCACTAGTATGGATTTCTGAATACTTTTCTGGTAGCTTTGATGTTCTTGTTTGTTTGACATGTTTGCGGGTACATAGGTTCATTATCAAAGCATTATTCCAAATGTTCACAACATTCAAGGAAGGTCTTCATCATTTGTTGTTCACTCATTTGTTTTGGATCTGAACCATTCAGACCAGAGGAACAACTTCTATCCATAGAAGGTGCAATATTCCTAACAAGAAATCTGGTGACTGCACTGGGGAGCAAAGAAAATTTCAGTTGATCTGATCTTCCTCAGTCCTTGAACCCTTGTCCCAATCTAGGCTCCAGTTTCTAACTCTCTTCAGTCAAATCTACCATCTGATTTAGTGAATTTTGGTTTGAAACTTTCAGATATGTTCAGATCTGAACTGTTTCGACATTTTATGCTTTTCTTACTGTCCATTCATCAGTCTTTACCTTGATTTGATTAATTTTTAACTTGAATTCTTGTTCTCCTTGTGTTTTGGATCTATTCATGGAACTGCACATGTGATGTTGGCAACAAGTGACGCCACCGCCTGAACTCTATTAGCCATACACGGTGCCACTACTTAAAGCTCATTATCCAGAAGTGGTGCTCATCCAAAACCGCTCTGTCCAAGACCCCTCGAGCGCAGTGCCAAGTAGGCCTTGTTCCAGAACTAGTTTTTTGTGATTTTTTGGAAAAAATTGGATTTTGTTTGCTTTCAGCCCTGCACTGTCAGGCTTTCTTGTTTGAATCTGAATGCTCATGGTTGAAAATTTTGTGGTAAAAGTGGTTTGATTGAAAGAATTCAAAAGCTAGATTAGGATTGTTGATTGTTCGTTTTCTTTCATGCTTGTCGATTGTGATTTTGAAAGGAATTTTTGAAAGCTTAGGTTTTAGTTATATCTCTTCTCGTTTCAATTATAAAGGCTGAAAGAAAAACCACTTGCTTATCATCTTAATTTCATTTCTTTCCATATAGGACTTCTTTTTTCTTTTAAAAAGAAATTTTTTTGATTGAGATTAGGTCATTATCATTACTGAGCATAGGGCACTGGATCTCTGATTACCCTCACAAGCTTTCAAGTTCTCTTTGTTCTTTTGTCTCTCTTGCATTAGTACTATCTCATCAAAATAAAAATAGTGTAGTTTTAAGTTATATCTATCTATGTTTAAAAGAAAAATTGAAAAATAGAGTGCATATGCATGTAGAGTGCTTATTGTTTTTCTTTTAGGAAAAGAGACTCTTACCCATTTGATTGCTTTCAAAAAGAAAATTGAGTTTGGAATGTGTTGCTTGTCTTTGGATTTTATTTGTTCAAAGTAGTTGTTTGGGAATTTTTGTTTTTCAAAACGAAAGAAAATACTCTCTCTCCCTCCCTTAATTAAGCATACCTCGAACGATAAAGTGAAATATTTGCATCTACATTCTGCATGGTTTTACTATTTCTGTCAAAATTCCATGCATTCACCTAACCATCCACTTTAAATTTAATGGTGGTTATAGGCTTACAATTTACATAGCAATTTGAGTGATTGGCTACAGATGTGTTTGGGCGTCGTTAAGCGTAGGAGCTGTCATTTCTCAGCCGCACTACATCTCGAGACTCGTGCAGTTTTTCCACATATCGATGGTATATCAAACAGCCTTTCATGTACCCTTGAGGTATATAGAAAGGTACTTCACATACTTAATTGTATATAGGAAGGCCCCTTGTGAACGGTTGTGCATTAGACAACACTACTACCAATTTAAGCTCACATGTACTTTGTGTATATCGGGAGACCCCACTAGGATACCTTATCTATCTGAGAAAATCCATTTGGCCATATTGCTTGGAGCCATTCACTGAAAACAACATTTGGGGAGATTACTAAGCATGTAACCTTGTGGTATATCGCGAGTGGCACCTTCTTAACAATCCTGGTGAGAGACCAGACTATCTAAACATCTCATGTCATTTAAGTTTGCTTGTTTGGCCTATAGCTTGACTAGGGAAATTTTTGGTGTGTTTTCTAGTTTTGAGACCCTAGGCTATATAGGAACTATACAAACTGGCTGAATTAAGACAGTCCAGAAGAGTACAGAGCTTGCTACCTTATTTTATTCATGTTTCAGGAGAAGATGCTATGGAATCTATCAACCAAGGAGCTGCTACCAACTCCCAAGTGGGAGAAAATGTGGTTTCAGAAAGAGAACATACATATCCTTTGCATGGTCCTCCCTTAGTCCAAACAAATTCTAGGGGAAATATCTCATTCCATTCTTCCATGGAAGGTCATGTTGATGATACTACCCATCTAGATTATTGTCCCAATGCTCCATTTTGGGATACCTCTATGGGATAGGCCATTGCTTCATTTGGCACCTATCGAAATTCTTCTGAAGATATTTCACCAAATGAAGAAGAACGTAGACAATACTAGGAAGCTATTATCCATGCAAAATAACTTGAAAAGAAAATAGATAACATATTGGGTACACCACCACCTTGCTCAACAGTTTTTCCTGTGGGATATCCCTCACTTGCCAATTATATGAGACCCATTGAACCTATTCTAGATCGCACTATGACTCCACATAATCTAGGTTAAACTACCAAACCCACCACCTCCCATATTATGTTTGTTCCAAATCCTCTCGGGTCTTCCGCACCTGGGGAACAACATTCAATTCCTATTTCATTAATACCTTCTAGTTTTGGGGGGCAACTCCTGGCATGACCTACGTTACCTATCACTGGAATTATTGCTAGTCATGGATAGACCTCTAGTATAGAGAAATCTATATATTATGTCCCTCCTACCCATATGAATGTGGTTAACCCCCCATCCAATTCAGGTCAGCCCTTGGGGGCACAACTTGTAACCAATCAAACCTCTTGGGGGTATGGTTACACAACAAATCAAGTACCTGTAAAAAATATCAATTACCAACCCGCTCCTACAGGAATTCCTTATGCAGGAATTCCATATCCTAGTAATACTTTCACTCCATGGGGGAAACCTAACTATTCCTACATGTGAGCTATGGAAGGGATACATATACATACTGCGAGGGGTGCTAGAGGACCACCTTACGAAGGTCCTCCATCTGGGGGGTTTACTAGTCTGGGAGGGCCTGGCTACTTTCCTCCTTATGGTCCTAATGGTCCTGGTGGTCTTGGGGGGGCTAGTGGATTCCCTCATAATGGTCCTAAAGGGTCTGGTGGCCCTCCTCCTAATGGTTTTGGAGGCTCTAGAGGCTTACCTTCCTGGGGCCCTGGAGGGTCTGGTTTTCCTCCTTTTAGTGGTCCAGGTGTTCCTAGTGGCCCAGGTGTTCCTAGTGGTCCCAATGGTCCTGGTGGTCCTGGAGGCCCTAGAGGTCCTCTTCTTCGAGGCTCTGGTGGTCCTAACGGTCTTGATCCTGGAAATCAACCCCCTACGGGTGGATCTTCCAGCGGTTCTTAATAACAACAACTTGTCTATCAATATACTTATGGTCTTACTGGTACTTATATTCCCTATCAATACTACCAATATGTGCAACCTAATCGCGAGTTACCTGTCCTAGAAACTTTGGAGTTTCCTGATCTGTCCAAGTTGATTAATGATCCCATTTGACATAACCCCTCATGGCCTCCCATTCCGGTAAAGTTACCATCAGACATCCCAAATTTCGATGGGAAGCAGGGAGATGATCTGAAAAACCATGTCATGACATTCCATTTGTGTTGTTCTTTCAACTCCTTGATGGATAGTTCAGTTCGTTTAAGACTCTTCCAACGAACATTGACCGATACCGCCATGAAATGGTACATTGAGCTTCCGCAACATTCGTTTGTGGATTTTGGTTCTTTGGCAACTGTATTTATTACACAATTGCAGCTTCCTATCCATTATGAAATGGGTATAGATCTCTTAAATTCTCTACCTCAAAACACCTCCACCCACATATCAGATCATATCCATGAGTGGAGAAGGCGGAGAAGACTTATTGAGGTTCCTATCCATGATTAATTGTTAGTTGATTGGTTTACTAAATCTTTGTTTCCTCCAATCACCTGAGATGTGGCTATGAGTGGTGCCGTTACTCAAGAGAAATCCATTAGTTGAGTCCAATATATGGACTTGATTTATTCCCAGTCCAAAACGTTGTATGAATTGATGGAATTGTTGGTTCAATCTAGTCCTCACCAACAACTAAACCTTCCAAGCAACCCCAAACTTCAACCCCTACTCCTTCAACTCCCAATATTTTTGCCAAGGTAAATTCCATTCCGAGTACTCAAACGCCCGACAACAATAAAAAGAAAGGTAAAGATAAAAACAAAAAACCTGGAAACCGACAAGAGAAGCCAAAACCAACCATCAACGAGAATGATAAAGAGAAAAGAAAAGTAAAATATCCATGTCTTCTATGCAGAGGTGACCACTTCATGAAAGAGTGTCCTCGTCGTGACGAAATCAATCAATTTCTAAAAACTAATCCCACGCCATCAGTTCTCACAGATGTTGTTCCCTCTCAACAACAGCTGATAGACCACATGTCTAATCAAGGAAATTCACATGATGTCTTTGAACACTATTAGTTTGCAAACATGAAGTCAAAATTATGAAAAACGCGTAGACAAAAAAGAAGACAATTCTTCTTCAGGAAAATCTCCCTCTACTAGTTCTCATGAGTCCTCCTCTACTATTCCCCTAAGCATCGAGAAACCTAATCTCAACATGGTTTTGCATCCACCCAAGAGTACTCTTAGGAAGGATGTTTTTAACCCTAATGCCCGTGCTGCCTAATTTTATAATGTAGTTGAAGATCTTGCTCGGGCACCATGTGCAATGTCTGCCTTGGAAGTACTCCAAAGTTGTCCTACACAATGCAAAAACTTGCTAACCATGTCAGAAGCTTTAGACCCAGACAACACTAATTTGATTCATTTCAATGTTGAGAACTATAAGTCTAGACTACCTCACAAACTTACTTTCCAAACCATAACGAATGTAGTCAGAAAGAAGGTATTTAGAACTGTCTTAGACGAAGGAGCTTCAACTTCGGTTTTGTCCCTATATTGTTGGAAAGGTACTGGCTCTCCCGAGCTTGTAACATCACCTATGACTCTTAAAGCCTTTCATGCATGAGTTTTCCAGTCCCATGGTCGCATACTAGCCCTTTCAGTTGAGGTTGGGAGAAAAACTATTTCTATTCAAGTGGAAGTAGTAGATGCCCCATTAGACTACAACCTCCTATTAGGAAGAAATTGGTTTTACTCCATAACTGTTGTCACTTCGACGGTATTTCAAACTATCCAATTTTTTCATCTGGGGAGGATTGTCACCATTGATCAGCTCAATTTATGTACGCCGAATATTACTACTTCTACGGCTAATAACATACCTATGTTAGGCCAGTCCCCTCCTCCTTACTAGTCGATTGGGGTAGGAATTCTGAAGGATTCTTCCCTTATGGGGATTTTACCATCAACCCCTCCTAACACAGACACATCGACACTAAATATGATTTCGTCGTTTGATTATGATCCAAAGGGAAAACAAATTGTTGATCCCACCTCATTGAGTCCGCATGAAGAAATGTACATTGTTATCCAAACCCTTTCTGATAACCACACTAATGACCTTCATCTGGTGGCTTCGGACCCTTACCACCTGCCCTACTGGTTAGAACCCTCTCTTCCTATTCTAGATTATCTCTCCCAGACTTTTCCTTCCGGTGAGTTTAGTATGGAGATCATGAGTATGAATGAGCCTATATGGGAGGATCATCATCATAGATCCTCGTTCCTCCCCAATACCAGTTCAGTAGACCATGATTTTGCATCCATTTTTTCTACTGATATTGTCAACACACCTCAAAATGCTTTATTGTTGTAGAACATGGATTCTAAAGGAAACCTATGCAACATTACTCAAACAAATTCCATTGACCTATCAGCCAAGCCTGGCACCCTTGAGCATGTTCATGTTGGGAAGAACTGCTCAGTAGAATAATATGAAGCATACATAGCACTTTTCAAATAATTTTGACATGTTTTTTCCTGGTCCTACGAAGAAATGCCAGGGATAGACCCATCCATTGTGGTTCATGAAATAAAAACCTATCCCACTGCAAAACCTGTCAAGCAAAAACTAAGACAAGTCCATCCACAAAAAGCTGCAGCTATCAAAGATGAAATAGAAAAACTCCTAAAAGCAGGGTTTATTTATCCCGTACCCCTGACGAAATGGGTATCGAATGTCGTCCCTATCAATAAAAAGCAGGGCATTATTAGAGTCTGCATCGATTTCAGATATTTGAACAAAGCTTGTCAGAAAGACAACTTTCCCACTCTTCATATCGACTAGATTATCGACAACTGTGCTGGAAGTGTCATATTTTCATTTGTGGATGGATTTTCAGGTTATAATCAGATTGAGATTTTACCCACTGATCATCACAAGACAACATTCATTTTCCCATGGGGAACCTTTGCATACAGGAAGTTACCATTCGGCCTGAAAATTGCTGCAGCCACTTTTCAGTGTTCTATGTCCTATGCATTTCACGATATAAATAATATTCTAGAACCGTACCTTGATGACCTCCCAGCTCATTCACAGCGACGGGAGGACCACCCTGATCAACTTAGAGACATTTTCCTGAGATTTCGTCATTATAACATACGACTCAACCGTCATAAATGTGTTTTTTGCATTGAGATGGGACACATGTTAGGTTTTTTGGTTTCTAAGGATGGAATTCGAATAGATCCATTGAAAATTTCCATTATTTTAGCCCTACCAGCCCTAACCAACCTTCTAGAACTCCAAAGTTTGCAAGGGAAGGAAAACTTCCTTAGCCATTTCATGTGCAATTTTGTAGAGAAAACACACGGTTATATTTGTCTCCTTAAGAAGGACACTCCATTCTTTTGGGATGACCAAGCCCAATAATCCTTTGATAATCTCAAACACACTCTAACTCATTCACCCATGATACACCCCTGAGATTATTCAAAGGATTTTCTCTTATACATTGCCACCTCCACTACTACCATCGCTATGGTTTTGGTGTAGGACAATTCCGATGGTCAGGAGCACATGATCTACTATGCTAGTTAGAATCTCATGGATTCTGAAACTCGATATTCATGTGTGGAGAAATTAGCATTGGCCACGGTCATTACTATTCAGAAATTTTTTCACTACATTTTCCTCCACACAACCACCGTATTGGAAGAACAAAACCCTATGTATTACATCCTGACTCGCCAGGTGCTCGGGGGCAAGTGTTCCTGATGGATAGTCATCCTACAAGAGTTTTATCTAGAATTTTCCAAAGCTACATCAAAGAAATCCTTGGTCTTTGCTGAGCTCATGTGTGATCCTCCCTGTTCTTCGACAGAATCTAATCCCAGTTATTCATTCCCAGATGGATTCGTATTCTTGATAAGCACTACTGACCCATGGTATGGATATTTACTCATTATCTCGAGACACAAATATTTCAGCATACTCTATCCCATGACGATTTTCGCCATATCCATCACCACGCAAAATACTACCTCATATTGAATGACACTTTGTATAGACGTGGTATTGATTTCGTTCTCCGGCAATGCCTTACCCACGAGGAAGTTGAACAAGTTTTGAATGATTTCCATTCTAGAGCATGTGGTGGTCATTTATCTGGGATTGCTACAGCCCATAAAATCCTTCACGCTGGCTATTTCTGGCCTTCAGTCTTTAAATATTGTCACGAGGTTGTTAAGAAATGGCCACCCTATTAACCTTTTTATTAAAAAAAGCGCACCCACCTTTCTCCATTACACCTTCTCATTTCCGTTGGCCCTTTCACCAAATGCGGGATCAATTATATACATTGTAAGCCTACCTCAGCCTAGGGGCATGGTTACATCATCATAGCGGTTGATTACTTTACAAAATGGGCTAAGGCAATGCCTACATATGCAAAGGATGGTAAGACTGCCACTCTCTTCCTGTTTAATCATGTGATAACAATATTCAGAGTCCCAGAGTCCATAGTCACTGATCACAGATCACATTTCCATAATCAAATGATGGAGCAATTAAATGCCAAGCTAGGTTTTCATCATGAAAACTCTACACCCTATTATCCACATGCTAATGGTCATGTCGAGGCCATTAACAAAGTTTTGAAAACAATGTTCGTTCAGATGGCTTGAGACCATAAATCCAACTGGAACCATATTCTTTTCTCCGCTCTTTGGGCTTATAGGACTTTGCTGAAAATAGCTACTGGTTTCACAGTACCTTTCCAGCTTGTCTATGGACTAGAAGCTATCTTGTCGATTCAATGTTAGATTCCATCCCTGAAACTTGCTGTCACTCTTCTCCCAGACACTTCTTCAGAGGAAAGAAAATTTCGATACTTGAATAACCTTGATGAAACTAGAAGATATGCTTCCTTAGCTAATGAGACACACAATAAATGCGTCAAGGTGCAGTATGAAAAGTATGTCCAACCTCATGCCTTTAATGAGGGTGACCTAGTTTTGACCTATGATCAGAGATATGACAAACTAGGTAAAGGGAAGTTTGAATCCATGTGCTACGGTCCTTTCCTCATTTCCAAAGTTTTAGAGAAAGGGGCCTACGAGCTCATGGACTATGATGGAATCCCCATAGGACAACCTCACAATGGGTTGTAACCGAAGAGGTACTATTCCTATATCTTTCTTGTTTAGTACCTTGTATATATGTATATTGTTATATTTTTAACATTAAGCTAGCATAACATTAGGATCTTTAACTAAGAGAACAACAAGCACAGCAATCAAACACAACAGACAATGAACACAGTTTTTTTCCTTAGGGAAACCATAAATGGAGAAAACCCCACAACTTCCTCAGAGATAGAATCAACACCAAAAGTAAAACCCCAAAACAGTAATATGATCTCCTGACAACAGTAACCTCTTTCTTCCTTGCCCTAGTGTCTTTCTCTTCCTCAGCTATGTGCTAAAACTGAGTGTGTGATAAATAGAGCCTATATCTCTATTTATACTAATTCCCTGAATTGACTAAACCCAACTAGGGCCAACTTCACTAGGTGAATCTAATAACCCTAGTGCCCTGAAACTGTGGGGACTTTAACCCTTGATTAATAGTAGGGTTACCCACAAGGACTTGACATGACTTGTTTACATTATAGAACCTCCTGATAGGAACATCGGGGCATGACATGACACAAGTACATCCCAGAATAAACATCGGGTTACAATATATAAGAAATACAAGTGAATACATTCCAAAGTTACAATTACATCAACACTCCCTCTTAGCTAGGAAGGTATTCTTTCGACACAATTTATCAGCACAAGTCTTATTCTCTGTATCATCTCGATCATCATTAAGTTCTCGTCATCTTCATCTTCAACTTCAAGTCATATTCATCATCGGATCTGGATCATCACTTGATCTAGCTCATCATCACTGGATTTGGATCATCACTCGATCTGGATCATTATCACTGGATCTAGATCATCATCACTGGATCTAGATCATCACTCAATCTGGATCATCATCCCTGGATCTGGATCATCACTCGATTTGGATCATCATCACTGGAGCATCATATCTAGATCTAGATCATCACTCGATCTAATCACCACTGCTAGTTCATCATGGGTGCTATCTCATGATTCTTCTCATCACAAGAAGTTCTACAGATCCAACCCTTTTTCATGCTGGTTGTAGGCCTATCCTACATGTAGGTCTTCTTCAACGCTTATGTCTAACACCAAGTCAGAATGGCCTACCCAACACTTACATCTGACCATGGGGGGAACGCATCTCGCAACCATGTCAGAAAGGCATGCCCAACACTCACATATGATCATGTAGGAACCAATCCTATAATCACATCAGAAAGGCTCTGCACTCACATCTGACCATGGGGAGAACACATCGCGCAACCATGTCAGAAAGGATCTGCATTTACATCTGACCATGTGGGGGACACATCCTGCAACTGCGTCAAAAAGGCTCTACACTTACATCTGACCATGGGGGGAACACATCCCGTAACCATGTAAGAAAGGCTTTGCACTTACATCTGACCATGGGGGGAACACATCCCGCAACCATGTCCGAAGGGCTCTGCACTTACATCTGAACATGGTGGGAACAAATCCTACAACCATGTCAGAACGGCTCTGCACTTACATTTGACCATGGGGGAAACACATCCCACAACCATGTCAGAAGGGCTCTCAACCCCAGGTTGAGGGTTCCTGGTAACTGACCAGGTGCCTCCATTCTCCAAGAGAATGGAAACAACCCTTATATCTGATCATGTAGGAACCAATACTACAATCATATCAGAATGGCTCAGCACTCATATCTGACATGGAAGGAACCAATCCTCTCACCATGATAGAATGGCTCAACCCTTACATCTGACCATGGAAGGAACCAATCCTCTCACCATGATAGAATGGCTCAACCCTTACATCTGACCATGGAAGGAACCAATCCTCTCACCATGTCAGAATGGCTCACGAACTCATCACTTCCCGTTGGAAGGGACCTCGATCTGGAGAACACCAAGCTTCTCCCTAAAGTACTCAAACATCACTATGGCCAATGGATTCATTAACACATCAGCTATCTATTTTTCCATTGCAACATACTGAACATAATGTTTTCTCCCAGAAAGAAGGAATAGATTATGAAGAAACTTTTGCATAACTTAGGTAGATAACTCCTTCTTAATCCCTGAGTCTTTGAATAAATCTTTGAATTCATTTGATGTGAATTCTCTGCCATTATCTGATTGAAAGGTCATGATATTCTTTTCAGTGTGGTTCTCGATCAAGGCTTTGAATTCCTTGAACTTGCTGAATACTTCATCTTTGTTCTTCATGAAATAAATCCATGTCTTCCTAGAAAATTCATCAATAAAAGAAACATAGTATGCATACCCGCTTAGTGAATTTGATGACATTGGTCTGCATATATCGGAGTGGATGATTTCCAAGATTCCTTTTGCTTTTCTCTCTCTACTTGGAAATGTCTTCTTTTTGTTCTTTCCTTTCGCACATCCTTTGCAAACCCCATCATGTTTTGCTTGAATTTCTGGAAGACCTTCAACAACTTTGCTTGCAAGTGGTAGTGCTCTGTAATGCACATGTGCAAGCCTTCTATGCCAAAGTTCATTTGGCTCTACTGTGTCATGGACCAAGGCTTGTTCGAGATGGCCCTTCAATTTGTACAATCCACCTTCTTGTTCTCCAATCACTACTACATCATCAATAGTCTTTCCTTTTGGCGACATGATGAATTGACCATCTATAAATGTAACCGTCATTCCTTTTGCATCTAATGAAGATATGGAGAGGAGGTTCTTCTTTAGTCCTAGTACAAACAATACTTCTTTCATTATCATTGATTTTCCAGAGTCTAGCTTATAGGAGGATTCCCCACTACCTTTTATTGGATATTGGTAGTCATCTCCGAGCTTCACCTTGTGAGGTGATTCATGTTCTGATAGTTTCACAAAGATCCATTGAATCCTATCATATGTTTGGAATCCCCACTATCTATATCACAGTCATCGCTTCCATGAGTAATGTTTCCCATGAGAGCGAAAATCAAGACATATTCTTCATCACTTGAAGAATCTTCGCTTTCATATCTGGTTCTCTTTGTAGAAGGTTCATCATCCTTTGCATCATGAGAATGATGTCTTCTCTTGTTTCCCTTCTTCTTATGGGAGTTGATCTTGCTTCTAGGATAGTCTTTAGCAAAGTGTCCTCTTTCATCACATGTATAGCATCTTAATTTGGATAAGTCTTTTTTAGTGAAATCTCTTTGATGAGAATGCTTACCTATGGGGCGATGAGAAATTCTTCTGGTTTTCTTGGAGTGTACCATGAGAGCTTGATCTTCACTTCCCATCTTCTCTTCTCGAGCTGCTATCCGAGCTTCTTATTGAGAGCATTCTTCCCATAGTCTGTTGAACTTGACTAACTTCTTTCTGGCATATATTCCTTGAATGAAGGAGTCCCATGATCTAGGGAGACCATTCAAGGTGGTCATTACAATCTCTACATTTTCCACTTCTTCACCTACTGCTTCCAGTTGTTCCTTGATCTAAGAGACCCTTGTAAAGTAATACTGGATGGTTTCTACATTCTGGATATTTACATTCTTCAGTTGGTTTTCTTAGAGTCATCTTCTGGTTTATGTTCTTCCCTTCAAACAATTTGGTTACGGCATCAAACATATATTTAGGTGTCTTGAGGGAGGAAACCTATGGTATGAGGTGATCCTCAATTGAATCAGCAATGATCCTCTTTTCCATAACCAACTTCTTCTTATGTAAGGCCTTTTCCTCATCTCCCTCTGGAACTGGAACCTCCTCACTGATATAGGAGTCTAGCTCATTTTCTTCCAGATCCAGATACAGATCCAGTGATGAGATAACTTAGGTATATAACTCCCTCTTAATCCCTAAGTCTTAGCATAACTCTTTGAATTCATTTGATGTGAATTCTCTACCATTATCTGATCAAAGGTCTTGATCTTATTTTCAGTGTGGTTCTCGATCAAGGATTTGAATTGCTTGAAGTTGTTGAATACTTCAACTTTGTTCTTCATGAAGTAAATCCATGTCTTCCTATAAAATTCATCAATAAAAGAAACATAGTAAGCATACATGCTTAGTGATGTTGATGGCATTGGTCTGCATACATCAGAGTGGATGATTTCCAATATTCCCTTTGCTTTTCTCTCACTACTTGGAAATGTATTCTTTGTGTTCTTTCCTTTCACACATCCTTTGTAGACCCCATCATGTTTTGCTTGAATTTTTGGAAGACCTTCAACAACATTTCTTGCAAGTGTTAGTGCTCTATAATGCACATGTGCAAGCCTTCTATGCCAAATTTCATTTGGCTCTATTGTGTCATGGACCAAGGCTTGTTCTATATGGCCCCTCAATTTGTACAATCCTCCTTCTTGTTCTCCAATCACTACTGCATCATCAATAGTCTTTCCTTTTGGCCACATGATGACTTAACCATCTATAAATGCAACCCTCATTCCTTTTGCATTCCTTTTATTAATTTTTCATATGCTTAGCTAAAACATTAGTATTTCATTTCATTTTCATAACAAAAGCATATAAACAGGATCACTGAAAGAAACAATATCACAAGAACAACACGGATTTATCCTGGGAAAACCCTAAAGGGAAAAACCCAGAAAAAGCTTCCTCAATATAGATGCCCCAAAAAGGTAAAAAGGTAAAACCAACAAGGAGATCAAAAACCTGATCCTCCTCCTTTTCCTGCTACTTCTCTTCTCCACAAGTGCGCTACACAAGTGAGTGTGTGTGTGTCAAATGAGGAGCACCACACCTCTATTTGTATTCATCCGTTCACTTGAATTAACTCATTTGACATGTAGTCTCGAGCTAAATCATGTAGGCTCGAGTTACACATGTAGGCTCAAGTAACCACACTGGGGTGCTAATGACCCACCTTTACAATTAGAGGGAACTACCTCATGACTCTTATTAGTTCTTCTGATAAGAAGCATTATGGTACAAAGTAATAAAAGTGGTTCTCCCAGTAGGACCATCGGGGACCACAAAATATAGATATAGAATATTCTTCTAAGTTACAATATTTCAACACTCCCCCTTAACGAGAAGGGTATTCTACAACAACATCAACAAAAACAATAGTAGGAGAGAGATAGAGGACATCATTAACATCATCAGGGTAACACATCTATAAATCATTGAAAGCTTTTCAACATCAGGTAGTCTTCATCTTCAATCTTCAGTATTTGGTAACAACAACACTCTGACTGTTTTGATCCACAACTACTTCTTCAGCATTTTTATTTTTCGAAGAACATCATCTTGATCATTATATTCTGATCTTATGATCAGCAACATCAGCAACATCATCATCAGCACTTTGACCTTTCGATCAGTATCAACATCTTCAATACTTTGACCTCTCGATCAGCAACAACTTTAGCAACATCTTTAATACTTTGACCTTTCGATCAGCAACATCTTCAGTAACATCTTCAGCACTTTGACCTTTCAATCAGCAACATCTTCAACAACATCTTCAACACTTTGACCTTTTGATCAGCAACAACTTCAGCAACATATTCGGTACTTTGGCCTTTCAATCAGCAACATCTTTCGATCAACGACATCTTTAGCACTTTGACCTTTTTTATCAGCAACATCTTCAGTACTTTGACCTTTTGATCAGCAACAACATCATCGTCATAATACTCTGATCTTTCGATCAGATACATCATCATCATCAAAACATCATTATGATCAAAACATTAACATTATTAAAATATCATCATCATCATCATCAAAATATCAATATCAAAACATCATCATCATCACACTCTGATCTTTCAATTAGAATCATCATCATCATTGGCAACAACTTACAAACCACAATACAAAGAAAAAGAAGTCTTTGGATCTATTTTGGACTTAAAGTCTAGGGATGATGCAATCCTATCACCTTCTTGATGACCATAGTTCACCGGATCCGTTCTGAACCAAAGTTCAAGGATGATACAATCCTACCACCTTCTCGATGACTGAAGTTCACCGGATCCGTTCTGAACCAAATTCCAAGGATGATACAATCCTACCACCTTCTCAATGACCGAAGTTCACCGGATCCGTTCTGAACTGAAGTTCAAGGATGATACAATCCTACCACATTCTCGATGACAGAAGTTACACCAGATCCATTCTGAACTGAATTTCAAGGATGATACAATCCTGCCACATTCTCGATGACTGAAGTTACACCGGATCCGTTCTAAACCAAAGTTCAAGGATGATACAATCCTGCCACATTCTTGATGAACGAAGTTACACCGGATCTATTCTGAACCAAAGTTCAAGGATGATACAATCCTGCCACATTCTCGATGACCGAAGTTACACAGGATCCGTTCTAAATTGAATTTCAAGGATGATACAATCCTGCCACATTCTTAATGACCGAAGATACACCGGATCCGTTCTGAACTGAAGTTCAAGGATGATACAATCCTGCCACATTCTTGATGACCGAATTCACTGGATCACTTCTGGATATATGTCCCGGGATGATACAATCCCTCTTCATTCTCAAAGATCGAGGTCTCTGGATCAATTTACGGAAAGTGCCCAGGGATGATACAATCCCACTGCAACATCAATACTCCCCCTTTAAGGGAAGGTCTTTCTGAACCATACCAATATTCTCTCAAAAGTGTTCAAACTTTACTTGGGACAGAGGCTTTGTCAACACATCAGCAACTTGTTCATCAGTACTCACATATTGGAGTTTTATGGCTCCTTTCTGCATCATATCTCGAATGTAGAAATATTTAATTTCAATGTGCTTTGATATGTCATGGAACACAGGGTTCTCTGTCATCTTTATACAGCTTTGGTTGTCACATAGAATCACAGTAGTGTCCAAGTCTAGGTTGAATAATCCTAACATAAGATTTCGAAGCCATATGGCTTCACAGCTAGCAGAGCAAGCTATTAAACCATGAAATCATGAAATCATAGCAGACCCTGGACTATAACATCCACCCGAAGTGCTTTTT
Organism: Pseudotsuga menziesii; assembly: GCA_001517045.1. Taxonomy (NCBI): domain Eukaryota; kingdom Viridiplantae; phylum Streptophyta; class Pinopsida; order Pinales; family Pinaceae; genus Pseudotsuga; species Pseudotsuga menziesii. The sequence continues at coordinate 262,673 of LPNX010717327.1, forward strand.
CTATCTAAGATACTTCCAGCCCAATCTGCATCTGTGTATCCATACAACCTATACTCATGTCTACTATCATAGTATAGACCAAAATCTATAGTCCCTTTCATATATCTCATCACATGTTTTGCAGATACTAGGTGAACCCATCTTGGTTGAACAAGATATTGACTTAAGGTGTTCATAGCAAAACAAATGTCTAGTCTAGTATTTGTTAAGTACATCAGAGACCCAATGACCTGTTTGTAATGAGTTGCATCCACTAACTCTGATGAGTCATCAGCTAACAGCTTCAGGTTGGAGTCCATGGGTGTGGCCATGGCTTTGCATTCCAACATATTGAATCTCTTCAATATCTCTACTGCATACTTTCTCTGGTTGAGAAAGATTCCTTCTGAACTCTTCCATACTTCCAGACCTAGGAAATAATGCATTAACCCAAGGTCTTTCATCTCAAATTCTTCTGCTAGTTTCTTCTTTCTTTCCATGATATGTTTCTTATTCCTTGTTAAGAATAAGTCATCTACATATAATAACAGGATAACAAGTTCATCTTCTACAACTTTGAGATAAAGGTTCGGATCATCCTTACTCTTGGTGAAGCCCATAATTGACAGGAAACTGTCTATCCTTTCATACCAAGCTCGAGGGGCTTGTTTAAGACCATACAAGGCCTTCTTCAATTTGCATATGTGAGTATGTCTATCTTCAACTTCAAATCCTTGTGGCTGTTCTATGTATACTTCTTCTTCGATCACACCATTTAGAAAATTTGTTTTCACATCCATCTAGTGTAAGTTCCACTTCATCATGGATGCAAGTGCCAGGGTAGCTCTAATCGAAGTATACCGTGCTACTGGGGAAAATGTCTCTTCATAATCAATTCCTTCGTTCTAAGAGAAACCTCTGGCCACAAATATTTCTTTATACTTCTCGATGCTTCCGTCAGCTGCATGCTTTATTTTGAATATCCATTTGGAGGATACTATACTTTTTCCTTCTGGTTTGGGAACTATATCCCACACATCATTCTTCATTATTGACTGGTATTATTCAGTCATTGCTTCTTTCCATTCTTCCTTCTATACTGCTTCTTCATAGTTTGTAGGTTCCTAATCTACAAGATCACACATCAAGGCTACATGGTTTGAGAAAGTATTAGGTTTCTTTCTTTCCCTTTTGGAGCCTTCAGGAGCTCCATATTTTTCTACCTCTAGTATAATTTCTCTTGTCCAAGCAGACTTTCTCTTTCTTGATATTTCCATCATAGGAGATTCTTGAGGTTCTACCATGTCATGATCTTTAGGAGCTTCATCTTCATGGAGACATGTAGTTTCTTCATTTCTGGGAGGTGTCTCTTCCTCATATACTTCTTCATGTTGTCACTTCTAGGATCTCTTGAGGGCTGCCTCTTCATCGAATGTCACATGTCAAATGATTTCCATATGATGAAATCCAGGAATGTAAATTTTGAATGCTTTGGATACTTCACAATATCCAACAAATATTCCCGTGTTTCCAGAAGGGTCCAACTTGGTTCTTTTCTCTTTTGGTATATGAATATATACTGGACAACCAAAAATCTTGAGGTGACTTACCTCAGGATTCTTTCTTGTGAACATCTCTTCTGGAGTTTTGAACCCATGAGCACTATGAGATACTCTATTCTGTACATAAACCGTAGTTCTTGTTGCTTCTTCCCATAGATGCATTGGAAGATCTTGATCATATATAATTTTCTTTACTACCTCCATGATGGTTCTGTTCTTTCTTTCTGCAACCCCATTCTGCTGAGGATTGTAGGGAGTGGTTAGTTCCCTCTTGATTCTGGCATCTTTGCAAAAAGCCTCAAAATATTTTGAGGTTTATTCTCCTCAGTTGTCTGAATGAAGTGTCTTTATTTTCTTGTCTGAAATATTCTTTATCAAGGCTTTGAACTCCTTGAATTTTTCAAACACTTCACTCTTTGCTTTCAAGAAGTATATCCAGGTATTTCTTGAAAAATCATCAATAAAAGTGATGTAGTATTCAAAGCCACTTAAGGATGTAGAAGACATTGGACCACAAACATCTGAATGAATCAAATCCAACGTACCTTTTGTTTTAGTTTCACTTTTCGGAAATGGATTCTTGATGTTCTTTCCCTTAGCACATCCTTTGCAAATGCCTTCATGCTTGATCTTCATGTCTAGTAATCCTGTCACTTCTTTGTTCACATGAGATAGAGCTTTGTAATTAATGTGGGCAATCCTTCTATTCCATTATTCACTAGGGGCAGTGGACTCATGCACAAGGGTTGTTTCTGAGTGCCCCTTGAGTTTATACCACCCTCCTTCTTCTTCACCAATAGTGATTGCATCTTCAATATTGTTTCCTTTGGGCCACATGAGTACTTGGCAATCTATGAAAGCAACTCTGAATCCTTTCTTATCTAAAGCTGAGATAGAAAGTAAATTCTTCTTTAGACCAGGTACATATAATAAATCTTTCATCTTCAGGGAATTACCTAAATCAAGTTTGTATCTTGCTTCACCAACCCCTTTGATGAGATATTGATAGTCATCTCCTAGGGATACTTTCTAAGGAGAAATCTTTTCTTCTAGTTTGAACAAAGTTTTATTTTGTCCCGTCATGTGCTTTGAAGCACCACTATCAATAAGTCAAGTATCTTCTCCAGGAGTTACAGATCCAGAGAGTGCAGAGAATAGCACATACTCTTCTGCATCTTCTTCTCTTTCTTGTTTTCTTTGAGGTCCTTCTTCTCCTTCATCTTCATCTTCTGCTAGATGAGCATGATGTATTTTGTTGTTGCTGAACCTCTTTCTATATTCTTACCTCTTTACAGGACAATTTTGAGCAGTGTGTCCTATCTTGTTAGAATGAAAACATTCAAAATCAGAATAGTCTCTAAGGGGAGGTATTTCTCTTCCCCTTTGAATTCTTCTGGGAGGTTGAGACTCCTTGAAATTTCTTCTCTTGAAGTTAGATTGGCATCTTATTCCTTTGGTGTGAGTGGCTAGGGCTTGATCATCTTCTTTTAATAAGGCTTCTCTATTTTCCACTCTAGTCTCCTCTTGAATACAGTCTTCCCATACAACATCAAACTTCATGCTTTCTTTTCTGGCACACATCATATGAATAAAGGACTCCCAGGGTCTAGTGAGACCATTGAGAGCAGTCATGAACATTTCATCTTCATCAAGATTATCTCCAATGGCTTCTAGTTGCTCTTTGATCTGAGAAACCCTTGAAATAGTAGTTTTGGATGGATTCTCCATGACTCATCTTGATGCTCTTCAGTTGAGCTCTTAGATTCATCTTCTTGTTGATGTTTCTTCCCTTAAACATTCTGGAAAGGGCACATACATTTCTTTTGGAGTCTTCTTGGATGACACTTGAGGAATCAAGTGATACTTGATGGAGTCAGCAATAATTCTTTGTGCCCTAATCATATCCTTTTTGTGCTTCTCCTTGGCTTCAGCTTCTTCAAGTTCTGACACTTCTTATTTGACATACTTATCAAGATCATTCTCTTGGAGAATGAGACCATTCCTGTATTTCCATGCTCAAAAATTCTCTATGCCTTCTAGCTTGTCCTCAAGCTTAGTGCTTGGAGTCATCTTGTCAGAGAATCACAAAAAATTGAAATTTTGTGGAATGAGAAACCGACCTTACCGGGAGATGCGCTTGAATGAGGTGAGTTGACTGATGTGCTTGGATTCTAGAGATCTCAATTCTTCATCTTTCAAATCAGACTTGCAAGATTCAGCTTCTGCAGTTTTCTGGTTCAGCAATTTTTTGGGGCAGCTGTCAAACTAGGGTTTGACTTTTTTGGAGACTTACACATCCAAAAAAATTGATTCCAGGATCAAAAGATGCACTCTGGGAGGGCGCAAATTTCTATGCAAGTAGTTTTTCGAGACTCAAAAAATGTTCCTGAAAACCCTAATTTCTTCCAAGGAGAAAGAGAGAGCTATTTCACCTTGTGAAAGCTGTCTTGTTCAGGTTAGCTCTGATACCATATTAATTTTTCATATGCTTAGCTAAAACATCAGTATTTCATTTCATTTTCATAACAAAATCATATAAACAGGATCACTGAAAGAAACGGTATCACAAGAACAACACAGATTTATCCTGGGAAAACTCTAAAGGGAAAAACCCAGCAAAATATTCCTCAATATAGATGCCCCAAAAAGGTAAAAAGGTAAAACCAACAAGGAGTTCAAAAACCTGATCCTCCTCCTTCTCTTCCTACTTCTCTTCTCCACAAGTGCGCTACACAAGTGAGTGTGTGTGTGTCAAATGAGGAGCACCACACCTCTATTTACATTCATCCGTTCACTTGAATTAACTCATTCGACATGTATGCTTGAGTTAAATCATGTAGGCTCAAGTAACCACACTGGGGTGCTAATGACCCACCTTTACAATTAGAGGAAACTACCTCATGACTCTTATTAGTTATTCCGATTAGAAGCATCAGGGTACAATGTAATACAAGTGGTTCTCCCGGTAGGACCATCGGGGACCACAAAAGATACATATAGAATATTCTTTGAAGTTAAAATATTTCAACACATTTTGTGTCTGTATTTGTCTATACCATGTTTTGATCGTGCAGAGCAGATGGATTTCTATCACTTCACTAATGGTGCTTTCTACCACACCTTGAATCTTGCCTCAGCTACTTGGGTTCTCTATTCCCCAGCTTACGATTTGGTCAGTTCAAGACCGGTTTGTATTGGTCCTGCTATCAATAATATCATCAAGTATCGAGAATTCATAGGTCTTTTGACTAAAGTTGCCTCCCAAGATGTTCGTAACTTGGTAGTCTTGATGGAATCACAACTAGTGGTTTGTCATTTAAACCATGTCTATACTGTTAGGAATCTCGTGCTTCTCCATCTCTTCCGAAGGGTACATTTATTAGAAAGGTCATTTGAATCTATTACCTATAGGCATATCCCTAGGGAACATAATGTAGTTGCAGACTCATTGACAAATTACATCCTAGTCTGGCATATTGCCCATTCATGACATGAAATTCAAACATGGTTCAATGTAAATAAACTATAAAAGACACATAAAACTCATATAAAATACATTCACCATTTGAGACATAAACACCAAAGTAGAAGTTTGCATATATATATATATATATATATATAAACATGTTCTACCAAAAATAGGTCACAAGACCTCATTTGAAGCACTTAGGATTTCAGGTAAGAAATCATCATACAAAATTCCTGAATCTATCTATCAAATTTCAGTGAATACATCATGCACCCTATCATCTAGTGATGCTTTTCGTAACACATGACCGTCCGGGCTACTTGATGTAGCAACCTGCTGAAACAACCTAGTACTCTCACAATAGGCCTCTGGTACCTCAGTGGGAGGTCATCAATCGAGGCATCTAGGATGTCTAGAGTCAACCTCTTGAGGTTCTCCTCTAGCTCCCCTGTCACATCATCTCCCTATGGTACAAAACGAGCTCTGGCTCTCCTATATAGTGGTGAGGATCCCCTAGGTCATGCTACTCCAACATCTCCATGAAAAAATTCAAGTCTCGTTACTTCACATAAAAAATATAAAACATAAAAACATAAAAACACAATTTCCATTTTAGGGTTTTTGTTTCTTACCGATATCACCCCACTGTCCACCATGAGGAGGCGATCTCTCAACCATCAGAAGAACAGGTCACTGAAGTTTACCTTGCCTCTACCCGCTCCTGCACGGGCCATGATTCAGACCCATCTCAACATGCGAGGGTCTCATGCCCTCAACTCTATAAAAACCACCTGGGGTCTCATCTAGGGAACCTACTCGAAAAGGAAACACACTAGAATGGAACCAAAACCGAACTGCTTCAACTCCCCATGATGACACTTTGTCAACTGATCCTTGAAAATTCGGAGTAGAGCCTCCACCCAGTTGAAAACTGTGGGTGCCATGGCCTCTATAGCGTAGAGCATATGCACTCTAGATGCCTGATGTAACCCTTGGCTCCCCGCCACTCTCTGCATGGTAAACAAAATTGTCCGTAGAGGGCCATCCACCACTTATTTTATGGGGATTTTCCTCCCTGATGTCCTAGTACCAGGAATACAATGATGGTTTATCATCTCTTGGGTAGTGATGTGCCCTCCATGGGAACTATTCAAAGAGATGGGAGCACCCTGTCTCGATAGGCATGTCACGAAGTAGATGTAATCTACTTCAATTGTCAATACATGGGCACCCACCTCAAAATACTGTTGCTTCAAATTCCAAATCCGGAGGATATGCTCTAATAGGTGCTCATGTGACACCATGATGGGTGTGTGGAAAAACTTTAGAAGACCACAGTATCTCAATGCAGCTATACAACCCGCGTTTCGTTCAGGAAATGTGTCATCATTCTCATGTTGCCTGTCTTTCCATATTACCATTTTTTATCAATGGGAACCTGTCAAAAACCATCACAAGGCCAATTAGAAACATCCTCAACCATTGACATCATCAAATTTGAGCTACTTTGGCTTGTTATGCATTTTTATTCACCCACGGTTGGCACCAGCTATGTCCCATTGAGGACAGGTGGTGGCACCACCTGTGTTAAATTTTTTAGGCGTGGTTCTAGTGGGGTACCACTTATCCTGCAAGGTATAAGAGCGGTGCCCACTTTCATGGTTTTAGGGCTCACCTTATAGGCCCAAAACACCACCAAAAATAAAAAATGAAAGGATGAAATGAAAGAGCAAGGTTTAAGATATTACCTGGAACTGACGATGCGTAAATCCAACGATAGATGCTCCTGAAATTAGCAGCTGAAAATATGGCCAAGAAAATGCTCCAAAGGCTCTCCACTATGGGTAAACCGGGTAAAATGTTTTATTTTTTACTATTTACATACCTTTTATAAGCATTCTAGGTTTTTGCATGTCATATTTTTTTGAAAATATATCAGTCATGATCCTTTAATGTTGTTTATAGGAGAGTTTAACTATTGTTTTTAAGTCGTTGTAGGATAAAGAGTAGTAGCAGTAAACGTTTTGTGAGTTTGTTTTGACTTTTTCGCACTACCATCAAATGGAAAAAGTCTTTAAGCATTTATTGTGACACTTTGGTCATGCTCTCGAAACTTAGCATCAAAGGTCCGAGTCCTTTTTTGATTCTTTTCGGGCTCGTAAAATATCTCATCGTGAAAAGAGACGTAGTGGAGTCTTCTTTAAACTCTTTTCGGGCTCCTTAAATACGAAAAGATTCTCGAGTGATCTTGTCTTCTTCACGCTCGTTAAAACACTTAAAGATTCATTCATCTGACGATAAGTTATCACTTTTTCAATTCAGATGAACTATTTTTCGAAAAAGGACCATGTGGAGTCTTCTTCCATGGTCGTTCAGACTCTCTAAATATGAACGATACCGAGTTAACTTTCATTGGACTCGTTAAATCAAACATTGAGAGACCCTCTTTTGGGAATGAACCCCTCCTCTCTCAAGTTCATAAAACATATGAGTTTGGACTTATCTTCGGATGAGCTATAATGAGTGTTTGTTACCCTCTTTGAACTCGTAAAAATGAAAAGAGGCACTCATCAACCATGATGGGGAAAATGGGAAGGGAATCATTTTTCAAATAAATGGCAGTTTGGCGTTACCTTTGAACATAGAACTTGTCTGCATATCATTTCAGTCAATTCGACATTGAGCTAATTTCCATGGCGATCCACTTTCATGAGTCATGTCACTCCTTTGAGTCTTTCAAAAGAATGCATTGTCCATCGTCGCACTCTATGTTTGTCTGGTCTAGTCATGCTACCAAGTCTTTTGTCGTGTCATCTAATGTTCAAAGGGAAGTTGAAGAAGTTTACCTCTGCAGTCAAAATAGTCTCTGTCTCAGTACTTTTGAGTCAGTCCTATGGTTACCTCATTCACATTATTCCATAACTTTGTTCTAATCTTCATGTCGTCGATGTGGGATTCATCATGGCCTTCCTTCAACGAGACTATTGCTGTCGACATTAGCTCATTTTCTAGGAAATAGTTTTAGAAACAAATTTGGTACCTTGAGATCTGTATGCCTCAATGAAAAATTCTCTCACTCTTGACATAAGTTCACATCATTGACCTTTGATTGATAGAATTGACTAGGTGTTCTACATCAAGACATATATTCACACTCAGTAGATTGTACTAGGGTACCTTGGGAATCATTGACATCAATGGTGATCTCCCTCACAATTGTTAACGGTTCACATCATTGGCTGGTAATCAAGTGGTTTCTACCATGTTTGACTTCAGAACATTGTAATCACATAGATAAAATCACACTTTGTGGAAAATGAGACGAAGACCCTGGGTACTTGTTTAGCACTAATTGCTTTCCCCCAGGTTGTGATGGAGTTTTGTATATCAAGCATGGATCCACATTTGAATGGTCATGGATATGCTCAAATTTGTGTCTGTATGACATAGATCTATGTTTTATGTCTGGTACTTATGTCCAAGTTTGATTCCTCTATCACATGGATCTACGTTGTATTCTAGTATCCATGAGTGTTTATTCCTCTCATGGACCTGCCTTGTATTGATCTGCATCCATGAGTTGGTTACATTTGTCTATGAGTCAAAAGTATTGATGTATTGCAGATGTATACTCTATTACACTCTCCGACCAAGCTAACTCTCACCTCGAAGTGACAACTTGTTCTCTCAAAGTTTTCACTTATCATATCCCTCTAAGCATCATGCTTTGAGGGGCATTCTGTTATACCCAAATCCTATCACCAACACATGATGAGATCCTTAACCCCTATGTTTTCCATAAATCCCAAAAATTGGAGTGGAAACTTGCTCTGGATATCAATTCTACATGTAAAAAACTAGCACTGTGCTTTCCCTTTGGTTGATGAGCGGTTCCTTGTTTAGCACCACCTGTGTTCTATTATGGAAAAGTGGTGCCACCATGATTTTGCTTTGTTATTAAAGTGGTTCTTACCTAAAATGATCTGTCATAAGGGAACAAAAGTGGTACCCTTGGTAAAAATGGAAAAAGAGAAGTTTCTCGAGGCTTCTAGAACTTGTGCCTTGTGTCCTCCCTTATCCCTATCAATATGGGTTAGTTGGAGTTGAGATCCCTCTTGGTAGGATCCTAGAGCCACCTCCCCCACAATTCTCTCAACTATCCCTATCCATTGAGACTTATAAATACAAGCTCATATCCATATTTGAGAGGGAGAACTGAATGGTATTGTTATGCTGTTGAATTGACTACCTAGTCCAATCCATTAGAGAGTACAAGATAGCAAGATGGAGATTTTTGGAATGAGGTCTTTGTCTTTTGGAGGAGTTTGTCAACACTAAGGAAATGGTTGTAAGATTATTCACTCATTTCTTAATGTAGAGCTGATTTCCATCCCATATATCTGTTGTATTGATCTCGCATGTATATGTTATTGGGTTCCTTAGTCACTAGTATGGATTTGTGAATAATTTTCTAGCAGATTTGATGTTCTTGTTTGTTTGAATGTTTGCAGGTACACAGGTTCATTATCAAAGCATTATTCTATGTGTTCACAACATTCATGTAAGGTCTTCATCCTTTGTCGTTCACTCATTTGTTCTAGATCTAAACCATTTAGACCAGAGGAACAGCTTCTGTCCATAGAAGGTGCAATATTCCTAACAACAAGATACCTTTTGTAGTATCTGCTCCATGGGAGGAACATGGTATTTATCTTTCTGGGAGGGTTTGTGGTGCAGGTAGGTTGATCACAACCAACCCTAGCCAGCACTTCCAGGATATAGTGGCTCCTACACTTAGCAGGACTACCAAATTTATCCCAATAGCCAAATTCCTCTCTAAAATTCCTTTCTGCAGCTCTACCTCCGCAACTCTCCTTCCGTAGGCGGGATGCAGGATCTCGATTACCCAAATTGCTCTCCATAATTCTATTTCCACAAATCCATTCTACAACATCATTTTCGCATGTGGGATTCCAACTTGCAAAAAGTGCTCCCCGCAACTTCCTCTCCACAAATATTTCCTCGCAAATTTCTCAACCTTCTGATCCTTGCGACCTTCTCCATGACCATCAATCTTCCTTTTGATGTGGCTGTCAGATATATGCAGATCTGTTAACTTCCTCGCAAATCTTAATGAAGGATACTTCAGAACCATCAGATCTTGAACTACATCCTCAATTTCCATCGTTCATTCTCTGCAAAAACTCGTTAAGATAGAAAACCTACGAATTATGTTGATTGATCATGAAATTAATCAATCCAACATGCAATCCTTCCGATACTTGGAACTAACACTCTTATGCATGCATATACTCTCTACTTCATCTATGTAAGCAAGAAATTGATGCAAAAAATCAACATTTCACAGAACCACACAGATGTTCATGAAAATTCCGAAGTCATCTCGGCAACATACATAGTTCAACAAAGCACATGCATAAAGGTTAGCAACCCTATAAACACAAGGGTAATCCTTCTATTAAGCAACAAAGGAAAATGCACATAGCTTGGATCTCTCTCCTTTTGATTCTTCAAAATATTTACAAACAAGAATTAGACACAAGTCTATCCTCTCTTTGTAAACTCAGAATTCTAAATGCTAAAGAGTAGAACCCCTCCTACATCTCTAAATGGTCTATTTAAACTAAAACTGCTATCCTATCCTGAGTGGTCCTGCAACTAAAATAAACATTACTAAGACACATAATGAAACATGCCTATCTGAAACAAACTAACGGCGGTTTGATCTCCATGCAAGGATTCTTGATCCACAATGATCCCCTACGCCGCTATTCATATTATGACTAAGCACCAAAAGTGGTTACAAAAGATGCCATAGCATGTGACCAATCTATCACATTGTTGGCATGCCACGATGCTCCTACATCAGACTCGCAAGGTATAAAATTATGAACCCCTGTTCATAATATCAGCTACAATGAAACCCTTGGCTTCCAAATCTGCAGCGCTCATCCAAGTAGAATCCTCTATTGGTCGCTTCTTCCACTTGACCAAATACTCAAGATAGTCCTTCTTCCTTGTACTCTTTGACACCCTAGTGTCGAGAACGGCCTCAACTTCCAATGGTTGTGTCATAGGCATCTATGCTACCCATTGTAAGCCTTCAGTAGGATCTTCACCTCCTGTAAAGGTTCCAGTGTCACCTACTACATAAGGATATAGATCTGCTACATTAAATATTGGTGAAATACCCACTCCTGTAGGAATATCCAACTCATAACCATTCGCTGAAAACTTCCTGATTATTCTGCAGGGTCCAATCTTCTTCATCTTCAGCTTGTTGTACTCTCCTTTAGGAAATTTGTCTCTCTTCATATATGCTAAGACTAAATCTCCCAATTCATAGTTCTTTTCCCTTCTTTTGGAATCTACTCAGGCCTTGTAACTAGTGTTACTCTGTTGTAATCTTGCTTTCACTTTCTCCTGCAACTCACTGATTCTTGTTGCAAACTCTTCTCCATCGGCACTTCGTTTCTCCAATTAACCTAAGTCACAAAGTTCATACACTCCTCTTGGATGCATTCCATGAAAAATTTGAAATGGAATCATCCCTGTACTCCTGTTTGGTGAATCATTATATGCAAACTTAGCTTGAGCTAATACTCTATCCCACTGCTTAGGACTTTCCCCAATCAAACTGCTCAACATGTTTCCTAGACTTCTATTGACTACGTTGGTCTGTCCATCAGACTGTGGGTGATATGATGAATTAAATTTCAGTCTGGTACCCAACTTCTTCCACAAGGTTCTCCAAAAATGCCCTATGAACTTCACATCTCCGTCTGATACAATGTTCTAGGTAAACCATGTAGTTTCACAACTTCATCAAAGAACAATTTAGCAATGTGTGTGGCATCACTAGTCTTGTAAAATGGAATGAAATGTACCATCTTAGTGAATCTATCAACAAAAACAAAGATAGAATCATGTCCCCTATGATTTTTTGGTAAACCTAGAATGAAATCCATACTCACAGAATCCCAAGGCCTAGTTGGAATAGGAAATGGTGTATACAATCCTATGTTCTGGATTCTCCCCTTAGCATGCTGGCATACTTTGCATCTGCTTACAAAATTCCCAACTTAATACCTCATCCTAGGAGAAAAATATAAATGACCCAACTTTCCAAAGGTTTTATCACTTTTAAAGTGACCTGCCATACCTCCATTATGCTTCTCTGGTATCAAGTTCTCTCTCATAGAACACTTTGGTATACACAGCTAACTGTTTTTAAAGAGTAAACCTTCTTTTAGTGTATAGTCCATCTATGGATCTCTATCCACCTCTACTGGATTCTTACAAGCCCTGTAAGCCTCTTGGAAATCAATGTCAGTTTCATAAAAATATCTCAAATGCTCAAATCCCAAAACTTGGATATGATTTTATTGCATAATCAACAGTATCCTACTTAAAGCATCAACTACTATGTTTGATTATCCACTTATGTTTTTCAATGCAAAGGTAAAGCTCTATAATAACTAAACCCACTTTACATGCTTCAGGTTCAACTTATGTTGGTGCATTATGTACTGTAATGCATGATTATCTGAATATAACACAAATTCTTTGGGAATCAAGTAATGCCTACAATGCTTCATTTCCTAAAAAATACCATAAAACTCCTTGTCATAATATGAATACTTCTGCTTTGCATCATTCATCTTTTCACTGAAATATGCTATAGGCATGTCCTCCTGACTAAGAATAGCTCCGATTTCTACTCCACTAGCATCACACTTCACTTGGAAAGGGTGGTCAAAGTCTGGTAACTTCAATACTCATTTCTTCGTGATCTTCTTCTTCAATAATTGAAAGCTCCTTTCATCCTCTACTATTCATCGAAATGGTTTTCTATCCTTCATAATTGTCTCAACAATAGACGCACAAATACCACTGAAATTATTTATAAATTTCCTATAGAAGCTTGCTAATCCATGAAATCTCCTTACCTCAAATATGTTCCTAGGTGAAGGCCAATCGATGATTTATTGCACCTTTTCTGGATCCATCTTCAACCCATCTCTTGAGATAACAAAACACAAATATACTAGCTTTGTCTTCATGAAGGTACACTTCTTCACATTTATCAGCAACTTTTCCTGTTGCGGCCTCTCCAAAACATATCGCAAATGCTCCAGATGCTCTTCTCCTGTTTGGATGAAAACCAAAATGTCATCAAGGTAAACTATCACAAAATTACCTATTAAATATCTCAATACTTCATTCATCAACCTCATAAAAGTACTTGGTGTGTTGGACAATCCAAATGGCATGACCAACCACTCATACAACCCATCATTTGTCTTGAAGGCTGTCTTCCACTCATCTCCTTCTCTGATCCTTATCTGATGATATCCAGTCTTTAAATCTAGTTTTCAAAAGAATGTTTCCCGACTTAGGCAATCCATCATGTCATTCATCCTTGGTAATGGAAACCTATATGTAATGGTGATCCTGTTAATTGCTCTAGAGTTAGTACACATCCTCCACTCACCATCCTTCTTGGGTGTCAGTACTACTGGTACTGCACATGGACTCGGACTCTTTTGAACCAATCATTTGTGCAACAATCCTTGGACCTGCTTCCTCAATTCTTCATTCTCTTGAGGTGTCAACCTCTATGCTACCTTGCTTGGTAAACTAGCTCCTGGAATAAAATCAATATGATGACTTATATTCCTCCTTGCTGGTAGTTCATTGGGTAAATAATCCACCATAATGTCTCTATACTCACTCAGCATCTCCTAAATCTCCTCAGTTAGATCTGTCACATTAGTCTTCACTATCACTACTTTTGGTTTGCATACCACAACGTAGTTCAACTCTGCATTCTCAAGCTGCTGCAAATACTCTTTTCTTGACAACATCAAAACATTAGGTTCTGACTACCCTGTTGTACTCGCTTCTTGTAGAGGGTGAAGTACATGGGTTATCCTATTCTGCTTGAAACTATGATAGTTACTCCTACCATCATGGGTTACTTTCTTGTCAAATTGCCTTGGTCTTCCTAACAGTATATGACAAACATCCATTGGCATAACATCACACAGAATCTTTTCCTTCTATGGACCTATCTGAAAATCAACTTAACATTGTTCACTCACCAGGATTTGATGCCCTTTATGTAACCAAGATAATTTGTATGGAACCGGATGCTTGGTCTTCTTTAGCCTCATATTTTCCACCATATATTTGGAAACAATATTGTCAGTACTCCCATTGTCAATCACCATATTATAGCACTTCCCTTGGACTTTACATGTAGTCCTCAACAACGACTTCCTTTGAGTAGGATCTGCTTTCTCCTTCTCAGGTTTCAATAAGACCTTGTTCATCATAAAATATTCTCATGTCTCCATCAAGACTTCCTCTACCATCGATTGTTCTTGGTGCTGCTCATTTTGCACTACATAGGCTCCTCTCTTCCCTATTTCTTCCTTCTCTGGACACTCAAATGACTTATGCCCCAACTAGTTGCATGTGTAGCATCTAACGACAGCTTCTCTGCCTCGTCCTATACCTCTACCTCTACCTCCTTGGTAAGGTCCTCTTCTGCTAGAATTACCTCCTCTACCATGCTGATCTTGTTGGCTAGAGTTATTGGACTCCCCTCTCTGTGGTCCAAATCTTCCTCTTCCATTCGCTTTCCCTCTTCCTCTTGCTGAACAGCGACCTCTACTGAAGTTCTCCTTTCTTGTTATCTTCTCTTCTTCCCTTAAGGCACACTAATATGCCTCCTCCATTTTTCTAGGCAAAATAATGCCGATCTCTTCTTGGATATCCATCCTTAGACCATTCACGTATCTAGCAGCCTTTTCTACTAACTCTTTCGCATATCCATCCCTTAGGTTTACTTTGTAGAACTCCTCAGTGTAATATCTCACTGGTAACAATCTCTGCCTAAGGTTCTGTACTTTCCTATACATAATTAACTGGTAATACTTAGGAAAGAACTTATCCCTTGTCTTTGCTACCATTCTATCCCAGCTTTTTATCAAGGGTTTATTCTTCCTCCGTCTTTCTGCTTGGACACTATCCCACCATAAGGACACATGCCCTTTCAACCTTGTCACAACCAATCTGACTCTCTTATCTTCTTCTACCTCATCGTACTCAAAGTACTTATCCAAATCACTGATCCAGTCAATGAGATGCTCTGCAACAAGACTCCCATCATATGTAGGAAACTTTGGTCTCGGCCTTGAAGTCGCTCCTAGAATAGATCTGAAATATATTAGCTCTGTTGTTTCTTGCATAGGTGCAGCTTCTTCTCTTTTCTCTCCATCCTCAGGTTCAATTATGTCCCCAGCTTTTGGGTCTCTTCATCTTTCCATTTCCATGGTTTCTATACATTCCCTTAACTCCTTAATTTATTCTAGAACTTATGCGTTCCCTCCTAGTTGACCTCTGTCACAACCTCAAGCTCTTCCAATGCGTGCATTCATATTCCCACTGTAAGTCTTTGCAATAACAGTCTTGTTTCACACTATTACAACTTACCTCACCAAGTCCCTTCTTAGCCCTTTGTCTGTCGGCAATGCTAGTCCTCTATCTAGAACCTCCTGAGCACTCTTCCTTTGCTCTCTTCAGGATCCTATGGCTATGCTTCTCTCTTTCACATGTTTCTCCTCAATCCTTCAGAATTATACCCACAACCTCAACGATGGAATTCCTCAACAAGAAATCTCAACTTCCTACTCTTATACCAAAAGTGGTGCAGGTGGGTCAATCACAACCAACCCTAACAAGAACTTCCAGGATCTAGTGGCTCCTACACTTAGTAGGACTGCCAAATTTAGCCCAATGGCCAGATTCTGCTCTAAACTTCCTTTTTGGAGCTCTACCTCCACAACTCTCCTTCCGCATGTGGGATGTGGGATCTTGATTACCCAAATTGCTCTCTGCAATTATGTTTCTGCAAATATGTTCTGCAACAACGTTTCTGCATGTAGGATGCGGGATATAGGATGCCAAGTTGCAAAAAGTGCTCCCGACAACTTCCTCTCCGTAAATATTTACCCGCAACTTTCTCAGCCGTCTGATATTCTTTTCTATGTAGCTCTCAAATCTATTTAGATCTATTAACTTCCTCACAACTATTGATGCGGGATACTTCAAAACCATCAGATATTGAATTGCGGCCTCAATTTCCACCGTTTGTTCTCTGTAAAAACTTGTTAAAATAGAAAACCTCTAGGTTGCATCGATTGATCATGAAATTGATCAATCTAGCCTACAACCTTTATGATAATTGGACCTAACACTCTTATGCATGCATCTACTCTCTACTTCAACTATGTAAGCAATAAATTGATGCAAAAAATCATCATTTCAAGGAATCACACAGATGTTCATGAAAACACCGAAGTTAGCTTTGCAAGATACACAATTCAACACAGCACATGCATAAAGGCTAGCAACCCTATAAACACATGTGTAATCCTTCTATTAAGCAACAAAGGAAAATGCACATAGCTTGGATCTCTCTCCTTCTGATTCTTCAAAATATTTACAAACAGGAATCAGACACAAGTTTGTCCTCTCTCTGCAAACTCGAAATTATAAATGCTAAAGAGTAGAACCCCTCCTACATCTCTAAACGGTCTATTTAAACTAAAACTGCTATACTATCCTGAGTGGTCCTGCAATTGAAATAAACACTACTAAGACGCATGATGAAACGTCCCTGTCTGAAACAAACTAACAACGGTTTGATCTCCACGCAGGGAGTCATGATCTGCAATGATCCCCTACGCCGCTATTCATATTACGACTAAGCACAAAATTCATTACAAAATATTCCACAACATGTGACCAATCCATCACATTGATGGCATGCCATGATAGTCCTGCATCACTTTGTTTAAGTTTCTGAAATCGACATAGAGCCTGATTTCCCCATTCTTCTTTTGAACCGGTACCAAGTTAGAAATCCATTGCGTATGTCTGACAGGGAATATGATTTGAGCTATCAATAACTTATCAAGTTATTTCTTTACAGAGGGTTTGAATATGGGATGCATCTTCCTCAATGTCTACTAGTAAGGTCTTACCTCTAGTTTCATTGGGATATTATGATGCATGATACTGGTGTCAAAGGTTTTGAGTTCGTCATACGTCCATGCAAAGACGTATTTGAAAAATTTGCACAACTTGATAAAATCTCTCCTTTCTTCATTAGAGAAATCAACTCCAAGTTTGATGAAGTGAGGATTCTGTTCATTTCCCAAAGTGATAGTTTCATAGTTGAGAGATGAACTCGGGTCTTACAGATGGTCATTTGTTTGAACTTGTCTTGTAGGTCGTAAAAAATTTCTAAGTTGATAACTGATTTAGGGATAATGTTGGAAATATCACACAAGAATTTATCATATTCATCCTCATCAAATTCCATACCTTTAAAGGTGTCCCAGGCTAAAAGAAAGTCCAATATTTGTTGATCATCGTCAAATACTTTCCAATTTGTCACATTGTCCAGGATAGAAGGTATGTACATCAACTCAATTGAAAATATTTCTAGGGACAAACCTTCTGGTGGAATCAACCTGGACGCAATATTGTCCATAATATCAGCATCAAAATTCTGTGATCTAGGGACTAACTTGATGTTGAATGTTGAAAAAGAGTTAGCAATATCCCTTATCAAATTTTGATAGTTAATTAAACAAGGAAACAAGCAATGTATCTAGTTTGTCAACTGCTTCACTATGATCTCAGAATCTCCAATGCATTCAATTACCTTCTTCACTCATATCAATGGATTTCCTGAGTCCTTGGACCAGTTCTTCATACTCAGCTACATTATTGGTGCATTCAAACTCGAGTCTGCATGCAATCATATTTTTGTTCCCTTTTCGATCAACTAGGACACAGCCTGCACCAGCTCCATATTTAGACCTGGAGCCATCAAAAAATAAAGTCCATGCAATAGGGTCAATCCTAAAATTAGTAATTACATTATACATTGTGTACAATGGTGCCGAAGAATGGTATAGAAGTAACATGGGGAATTGGTGACTAGTTCTGTACATTCTCAATCAGTGAAACATCAGCAGGAAAATATCTGAAGAATGTATCAAACATGAAGTGTTCAATGTGAGTGTTGAAGTAAGAGATAGTCATTGGAGCCATCAAGGTCAGTAATTGTTTTCTTCATAAATGGTTCCCTACTGATCTTAAGTTTATTGGGTTGTCCATTGAGGGGAATCCATAGGTAAGACAAATCAGTGGCGAAATAACCTTTCATCTTCTCGGACCAATCTCTACTTAGCCACATTCCATAAGTTTCTGGGATGCTAGTAGCCATGATGTCTATTGTTTGGTGGATCCTCGGATCACCAGAAAATATCAACAAAACATTTCTCAGTCTTCCCACTACTTTAACTTTAGATCTATCAAGCTGGACGATTTGAATTGGGAAAGGTTACCAAGTTGCATTTAATTTCCTAGAGACCTAGAGAGGCATCAAATTTTATGAGGTGCCTAAATCTATCATCCAATTGTGCACATTTTGTTGAAAATATCGAACGTAAGCAAGAAAGGAGGTATCCCCTTACTTTCAGGCTTCTAATTATTTGGCGTAGCATAAGAATCAAGGTTGTTATTTTTAGTTTCCCTTGGCTATTTGATTATCATAATTTTAGGAAGGGAATCTCTTATAGAGAGGATTTTAAGAATATCAAATAATAAGATATTAGCTTTGACTCTTTTCAAATCTTCAGCCAAATTGTACTCAGGTTCAGAAATGACAATATCCCTTTCCAGGACAATTTTACCTTTATTAGGAACTAGTGTTGAAGGTGGTGATTCCTGAGAGGGTTTTCCTTTGGATCTAGTTTTACGAGGATGTTGAAAATTGAAGACTGTCTCATGTTCTTCTTCTTCTTCTGAAAAGAAACTTAAAATATGGACCTACTGGTCTTCTTTTTCTTCTTCTTGTGGTGGTCATGAGTCTTGGTTGGTTCTATCATTATAGGATTCAGGGGCATCATGTGCTCCTGTGGCCATAGATTTTAAAACAGAGAAAATTTCTTCTGAGGTGAATCCTTCACTAGGATTGGGAGTTGGTGTATTTTGGGGAGGTTGGTTTGGTCTCCTGAAAGGTGGCCTTGCAAAAGCCATGATATTAGTTTGAATTTCATTACTATTTTTCTTTAAATCCACCATCTCGTTGGACATTTTTTGGAGAATCTTCTTCACATAAGACATTTTGAAAGAATTCGAGTTTGTAGCAATGGTTTTGGGAATGTTTTCAATTTTTCTACAGAAGGTGGATTCCTTCTCAACTGATGTGTCAGTATCTTCTTTAAGGAAAAACATATCCTTCTCTACTTGGATGGCTTCAGCAAAAGCCTCTTGCAGTGTTTCCTTGCGATTCCTTTTAACCCATACAGATATTTTAGTCACAAGACCCTTGATGTAATATTCCACTAACAATTCCTCAACAAAGAGAACTGTGGCAGGAATTCTATTTTTTAAATATGAAAACCTCTAGTTGAAGTCCTTTACCCTTTCTTTCCCTTTGGTTTTCATAGAGGAAATATCTATAACCAAATCTTTCGGGGTCTTTTCGTCCCCAAATTTGTGGGTAAAGAGTGCTTTGAATACATCCCATGATGGGATAGATTGAACTACCAAAGAAAAATACCATGTGTAAGCTCTTCCCTCAAAGGTATAAGGAAATAATCTACATACTACATCTTCGTATATCACATTTCTGAGTCTGATTGCCTACATAAAGGTTTTAATGTGATCTTCTATAGGGATCTTATCATCAAGGTTATACTTTGGAAGCCACTTTTAAGGATTCTTAGGTAATCTATGTTGATCACCCAGGACAAATACAACATCTTGATCTAACCAAGGTCTTTTGGGTTGTTCATCACCCATTGGGACGTCTTCTTTGGATGACCTGGGAGATTCTGAATCTGATGATTCATCTAAGGAGGATGAAGAAGAAGGGTGCAAAGGTGGAGGTCCACCATTGTAATGTTGTGTCAAGGAATACTTTGTTCTTAAAATAATGAATGAAGATTTAATCCAAGGGTCGATTGAGGAATGGAAGAATTGTTACGTTCTTAGTGTTTCGGTCACCTGAATTGTGGTTATCTCAACTATTGGTCTAGGGATTGTGGATCTTGAGATGCCCCTCAGCAAACCTCTGTCAGATCCTGACAATGGTATCATAATTAAATTTTAGCAATTGTTCAACTATAATGGGACCTAAAGTAGGTCATACAAGGACGTAGCTACCCCCTGAAGTTCTTTGGTTGATGACATGAGTGACAGGTATGGTGTCTAAATCTTGTACTAGTTTTTAAATGGATGAAGACACCTATGTGTGGCTATGGGTGACAATCGGTTCTCTTGCTGGAGGAGGTTTTTTGGTACTCTATTTAGGCATGATTTACTTTTGGCACTCCTTATAGCAGCATTTGTTGAAGCCTTCAATGGGTACGTTGTTGAAATGGGTTCCAAGGCTCACAATAGAGGGGGAAAACCCAGACTGAAAGGCTTCAAAAGGTCCTATGCAAGGACAGTTCTATCGCCATGTTGTTTGGAATAGTAATCTCCCACAGATATAAAGGCCTCCGCTAGCACTTATTGTGTTTTGATCCTGAAAGGATCTGTTTCCCAATGAAGGAAAACTGAATGTGTGAGATATTGAAAAGAAAGTGAATCTAACTAACAAAGAAATCAAATCTAAGTCTATACTACTCTAAGAAGGTGTTTGGTTTGTTTGCAGGTTAACTTGAGGAAAAAATGGATAAGTGTTTCATCAACTTAACATAAATTTGAATATATCGATTACTTATCGATTTAAATTACTACTAGTCAATAAAAATTAACCAACAATGAATTTAAAAGTTTAGTGCATTCAAGCTTAACCTGTAAGTAAGATGTGAATTGAAAAATTAACATTGATTTTAATATCTCCTGTAAAATCACTTGCAAAAATAGATAACGGTTTTAGCTAAATAAATTCATTTAAACCATATAGATACACAAATCACAAGTAAAGAAAAATCAGAACTACAGATCAATGCACTGATAATTTTCACAATGATTAGACAGTGACAGTAAACAATCTGAAATGGAAAAGATCAATATTTGTCAAAGCAATTTGATTAGATAGATAGAAGATAATTCAAGAGAAAAACATAATTTTATTATAAAATCTTCAAGAAATTACAAACCCTGCATTAACCAGAGTGTCTCCAAATCTCTCGAGTTGATTTCCCCTTCAAGAAATTCCCTCGTGATTACACGAGAAATCTACCCTTTAAATAATAATTACAAAAGAATGAATCCCCATGAAACTGGGATCATGAAAAGCATATGTAACTAATGGTCAAGAAATTCTCGCCACCTAGTCCAAATCCCTAATAATTCATCTATCTTGGGATAATTCGCTAATTCAAACCCAAGTTGAGTATCACACTTAAAATTCTCCATTTCATTTTTCGCTAGCTTGTTCCAAATGTGGACAAAAATGTGGATGTTTCCCTCAATAGAAAGAGGTTGTTTAATTAATCAATCCACGTCTTCAATACTGATATGATCGAGGAATTAAATTTTCTCTTTGGCTTCATTGCATCGGTGTTCAAACTGTTTAATCATCAATTTTGGTGGAAAAACACTTTCAATAAGATCCATGGTAGGGAAATGCAATATTTCCATAATGTTGTCCACAGCATACCACCTCCTTCCACAAATAGATTCTTCTTTTTGAATGGTGTCTTCAATCATCTCCTTCAAGTGAAGCCAAGCACGCAATACATTCCTGACTTTATTCAACAAAAAGATGCTAAGGATAGTGACACCTTCAGGTCTATCTTTCATATACCTTTTCAAGTCCTGAATATCATCATAGGCCTTGGAATCTTGTTGTCTTTCTGATTCCTGCTCCTCGAGGGTGACAAAAAAATTTCCAAAAGAAACATGAGTCTCCATAATGTCATTCATAGTGTTAAACAATTTAGTTAATAATTCATGATGTTCTTGATTAGTCTTGATGGCCAAGTCTTTAAACTCTTGATGTGAGAACTTAGAAAAGGCAGAGGAAGCTGCACTTGCAGTTGCATCTTCACATTTTTTTTCAAGAAAAGATATCCTTGGTGTAATTGTGGCATGTACATCTTCTTCATTATGCAATTCAGCTTGGAGAGAAGTATTCTTCAGTTTTAAATCTTTGAACATGTCTTCCTATGCCCTTTCAATATCAACAACATAATCCTTATGCTCCCTTCTGGTTCTTTCCAAATCTTCTTCTAGATTTCTTATTTCTTCCTTTCTTTTATCAAACTCCATGTTCAATGTATTAACTACATCAAGGTTTGCACCTGTAAATGCAGCCAAAGTTGTAGTTGTATCAACTGCATCTACCTGAGGATCATCGGACTACTAAATCCAGATTATCTGATGGGTAAAAGGTGTTTCAAAACCACCTTGATCTCTGCTCCTCTTTCTTCCTTTTCTAACCACTTCCTTGGATGACTTGCTGTAGAAATAATCCCCAAGAAGGAATACATTGTCTTCTTCAAACTTAGCTACTGATCCAGCAAAAGTTGAAGTTTCATTCATTGTTGAAACCAATGAGGATGTTTAAGTGATGGTAGGAGTGGGTATAGGAATAGTCACATGGGAGGTAAATAAAGGAGAAGAGATGTTTTGAATAACTGATGGTTGGGAGGTTGAGGAGAGGATGGGGATGGAAGTTTCAAGAAATGGAATGCAAGTGTTTGTAGCTGGAAGTGATTATGAGGGTAATAAACTCCTCTCAGGAATAGTTGATGATGTAAGGATGAATGAGGGTAATTGCAGAGGAACTTTCAAAGATTGGGTCTCTACAATAGTAGATGAATGTATGGGATGTTTTACTGAACTGGCTTGGAGAGAAACAGGTGTAGTGGTTAAGGTGCGATAGACCTGAAATAATGAAGTTGATGGGATTGCCACAGCAGGAAAAGTTGAAAGAGTTTGGATAGATGAGAGGATAAATACTGAAGTTGAATAATCAGAAATGGAAGTGGATTCTAGGATCCTTGGATTACGAATAGAATCTTTCATTTCATGATATTTGAACAAATCTGTAGTTGCTTGAAAATGATCAGTTGCTTCCTCCATCACAAGCATAGGGGAGTACACTTCCTCTTCAGTATCACAATTAATAAAATCTATGGTAAGGGTTTGAGAAGAAGGAACCTGAATTTTCTAATTTTTAAATAGTTAAACTTCAACTGTTACTTTATCATCACAAACCTGGGTAACTGTAGTAGGTACCTAATAGTAAGTAGTAGGATTAACATATTTAACTACATGTGTGTCCAATACTGAAGTTATATGTGCTAAATTCTTCTTTGATTTCTTGGAGGTCTGCATCATAGACTTCAATTGTTGAGAAATAGTCAGGGATGATTTTAAGGAACCATAGTTATTTAAAAGTGTATAAATGTTGGCAAATATTACTAATTCTTGAAACGCCAACTATAAAATGATTGGCGATATTTTTCAAACAAAATTTAATTTCCAAGTATTTTATATCATTTATATCATAATTTGGCGATTTTTAGGGTGAAAAAAGTTTACCCCATCAAAATTGGGCAAGACAGGGCTACAAAAACTGCAAAATGACGAATCTTTTTTGGGAGAAAAAACATGGAAAAATATCCCACTGGGGTAAAATTCGCCCCTAAAATTATCCCTGGAAACAGTTATCAGTGGAAGGTCTTCCATGGGGATTTTAGCCTCGTTCCCATCCGAATAAGTAATCACTAATGGAAATTTTGCTTCCCGAGCATGTTTCTCTTCTCTATCTTTTCTTACCTTTTCCAGGATGTCGAAATCCATTGCTTTGTATACCAAAACCTTAGTTTTAAGCTCCTGTTGATTGTGTAGATTTTGGCTTTGTTCCTCTTTGCTCTTAGCTCTGGCCAAGACTTCAAAAAATGAATTCACTCCCTGGTAGATGGAGTTGTCAGGAACTTCTTCATGGACATAACTATTCTTGACATGGTTTTGTTTGAAATGAGCATCAAGAAACCCCTTAGGGTCATGTTTCCTTTTAAAATAAAAACCCAATTTCAAAGAAAATATTTGTTCACTCAATATTGCAGCCCAAGTTAAAGTTGGGATGACTAATGGCCCAAGATCCAAAGGAAATTTAGGCCATCCTTTCCTTTTAGGGACAACAAGTTTCTTGTATACACCATCAGTCACAGTCTGAAAAGAGACCTCTTTAATAAATAACATGTTCGGAACTATCTTGGGAAACATATGGATAGTATTTCTACCCCAAATTCTGATGTAAGAAAAATATTCACAAACATACCAATCACCCATTGTGGCGATGAAGGTTCTAGCTTCTTCTGAAAAAACAGGAGCTTCATGTTTGAATATTGAAAAATAAATGTTGGAAAAGAGATGTTCACAGATTTCATAAGGCATAGTTGCATAATTAGTATCCCACAGTGTTGAATAATAAATAGATACCGGAGGGGCCGGTAAATTCTAGTTCCATCCCAAATTGGGATATTAGGATTTGATGTAGAATACATCAATGATAAAGGCTGAAAAAAAGAAATTCCACTTCTTCCTAATAGAAATTTTTTGATAATCCTGGATAGTCGTTTTAAGCTCCAATGATAGGATAGATGCCCATGAGAAAGACTCACTAATTGTTAGGACGTGCTAGGCTACAGGAGCCCATTTAGCTTTGAGGACATAACAATTGGGAATACCATAACGACTGCATAAAATGGCTTCCAATAAGGAATAAGGTTCTCTAAACCAAGCGATCGAGTATAGGTTGTTGGCCTCCTGCGAGAATTTTCTAGGTTCATTCATCCAGGATTTTAGTATTTTGTTAAAATTATACCTGGTCTTAGAAGATCGGGAAAACTTGGTGTTATGAGGTTGCACAGTCGGTTTAAAAGCATAGGCTTTGGTAAAAAGCTCAGGATGGAAAGTGGCTAACTGTGACCCTGCACTATCATTAAAGGATCGGTATTTGGGGTTTGCATCGTCCACAATCCATTTAACTGCATCATTGTAGCGAAGGATAGCGGGCCTGGTAGCAATGGCATGTAGCCCATAATCCCTAATTTTCTCGTAAGCCAACTGGTAATTTTGAATATCTGAGAGGTCATCATTGTAAAAAATCAAGTAAACCCTAGGCTAGTCGATTTGGAAAGCTTCAATGATTCTACCACTGGTGTCTAAGAAAATGATGAAGTTTGGGTCCTTGGTTAGCATGTCTTTGTGAGTGTTCTTGCTACGGGTAATTCGTGTCATTTTGGAAAATTTAAAAAACTCTTTTTAAATGCATAAACACGAAATCAAGACCAATTGACAAACAAAACAACAATAAACAATAAAATGTGGAAATGATAGAAAAATCCAATCTGGAACTGACCGAAACTACGAAAATGCTTTCTGGTAAAAATAGCAGTAAAAATGCACGCAACAAGGTAATTTTTGAAAATAAAAATGATAAAGAAAATACAAAGAACACATCTATTTATAGATTTTTAGCGAGTTGAATTTAGGCCGTAGGA
This sequence comes from Pseudotsuga menziesii, assembly GCA_001517045.1. Classification (NCBI taxonomy): domain Eukaryota; kingdom Viridiplantae; phylum Streptophyta; class Pinopsida; order Pinales; family Pinaceae; genus Pseudotsuga; species Pseudotsuga menziesii. The sequence goes on from LPNX010717327.1 coordinate 288,259, forward strand.
TCAAAACAAATAGACGGTTGGGATCAAATCTTCCGAGATGCGGGATGAGGTCATGAGATTTGAATTTTATTCACTTTCCCACAATCCACAATCCACAATTGTGGGTTGCAGGATGCGGGAATACAAAATATTAAAATTTACCTAACCCTTTTCATAATCCGCAAATTGTGGGTTTCGGGTTGTGTAAACGCACAACACGAATCATAAATCAAACTACTTCCTGCAATATGTAATCCACAATTGTGGGATGCGAGTTGCGGGATGGAAAACTGAAATTATTAAGAATGTTTCCACACCCGCAATCCGTATTGCGAGCTGTGGGTTGCGGGACATAAAATTTGCAAACAAAAAACCAAGCTCCCGCAATCTACATTGCAGGTTACGGGTTCAGGAAAGAATCATTTTGGGAGAAATTAGTCTTTTTCGCAACTCACCCAAAAACACACAAAAAGCATGAATTTTGAGATGCTCACTAAATGAAATTATGACAAATACAAAGAAACCATGATAAACACTTATGCGAACCCCTAAGGTACTTTTATTTTAAGCATTACCTAATTTACCTTTGCATGTAAAATTGGGGCTCCCATATTTTGGATAAAAACATGGGATCTGTTGTATCTACAACAATCCCCCAAAAGAAAAGATGTTTGATGATGAATAGCAGGCTGAAGATGATGATATATTCTTGCATGCAAGCCTCTTTTCGTCGAAGGCTTATTTGACAGATTCTGGATCATCCAACCACATGGTTGCTTCCAGGAAATCCTTCATCACTTTCCCTCTATCAAGAGGACCTAGCAGTCATATGGGAGATGACTCTAAAATCCTAGATGTTGAGAGAGGTTCAAATAAAATCCAGCATGATGATTTCATTGCCTCTCCTACAGAAAATCAAATTGTTGAAGATGAAGAAGAAGTAGATTTTTCCCTACAGTCAATTCGAATGGAAGAAAGTCTCCTTTAAGTGACTCCTTCTCTTGTTGCTCCAAAAGTGTATGATATCTCTATTATCTCATATCTTCACATAGCTTATCCATAATAATACATTTGAATCTCTATTTTTGAAGAAAAACACTCGTTCTATTCTTTGCAAAAATTCTCTAGTAATTCTTTAAATTTTGTGCATAGTTTACCTATGATTGTTTCAAAAAAGGGAGAGGAATTTGATTTCTCTATATCTAATAATGTTTCTGGTGTGAATATAAGTAATACCATGGATATTATCGAAATAATATCATATTATAGGAGTGATCCATTCACTTTCATTAATATAGAGCTTCAAGTAAATTCCTACAGGATTGCATGCACCGAAAATCAGAATTTTGAAGAAGGAGAAAATTGTGCATGTACCGTCTCAATGGAGCACAGTTTTGGATCTGATGTGAATATAGTTGGATCTAATTTATTTTCTGATCTGATAATATGTTGTTTGTGTTTTAAGATTCAATAGCTTTCAGTATTGCTTGTAACTAGTTTCATCAATTTTGGTGTGACAAATCAAGCATCGCAAGTCTCCTTCAAATTTGTTGCTAAGGATTCGATGGTAGTTCTCTATTATGAGTTTGCTGATATTATATTTTTTGAATTATTGCTTATTTATGAAGCTATATCATATTATGGATCTCAATATTTTTTTCTTCACAGTCCCAGGGCTTCTCCACCTATCCATTTGATCACATGCTCATCTCCTCACAAAACTAGTAAAGTTGGAGACATTCCGCATCTGCCTGGACACTTGCTCCTAACACTTGGGGCTGATTTTACCACTCATGGTTTGTTGTTCAAGGCTGAAATATATAATATTCTTGGCTCTTCCTCATATGTTTTGAATTATCAAGAAATTTTTCTCTCTCTTCAGTTGATTTTAGCTGCTCTAGATGGGTCCATTTTTCACCATGTAGCTGTTTATATTTATGATTCAGTTGAGTACATTATTCTTATTGCAAAGAGGGAGATTCCTCCAGAGATAAGAATTTTGTATATATTCATGGGTTCACCTACATAGAATAACCAATATACTATTGCTGCATAGTGTTGCAAATAGCAGCAAAACATTTCACAAGTTTTTATTCAAAATTTGTTGTTTTTGCTTATTTTGAGGGGGGGGGGGGGGGNGATATTTTTACCAGGGCCCATATTTTTCCAACATAGGATTCAATGGGGTGTTAGGATTATTAATCCTCTCTTGACCATACTATCTATTAGATTATTTATCCTAACTTAGGAACCTTAATTAATTAATTGGGTCCACTTGGATAATGGGGCCACATGTACCAATCACTAGAGTGTGGGTAACACTACTAGAGGTTAATTTCCACTTATTGCATGTGCATGCATAATTTTGGGTGCCTCTTAGACCAATCCCTACATTGTAGGATCCACTAGGAGTCTCGGCACCAACCTTCATCAGTTAGGTGGAGTTGGAACTAGTTAGTCGTAGTTGTCCCCCAGTTACTTTCAGTTAGATATCAATCAGTTAGTTATAACTATTCATGCATGGCTAATGCATGGCTACATGTGGAGTAGGCGCCTTTTCCCACCTACCACACTCAGTTGCACTGAGTTAACTAGCTCTCACTGATTGATTGAGTTGGTTGGACATATGGGAGTTGATCTGTTGGACTCCAATATTGATTGAGACACCATGAGTTAGATGTTCAGTTAGATATAGTCAGATCTAGTGGATGGATTCAAATTTCTACCTAATGCATTCAAATTATTTTCCTATGTAAACTATTGTAACACCAGATATTATTATTGTGAATGATACTATAAATTCCTAAGCAATACTCATATGGTTCTTTTGTGGTTTGTTTTGTCCAGTTTGTATCTTCATTCTCCATTTGCTGCAAATATTATTAGAACTATCTGCTTGAAGATCTAAATGGCATTCAAATTCTAATATATTTCATAGTATTAGAAAATTTAGATCCTTAAAGCTAAACTATGTGATTTTTGGAGTTCAAGTACTATCTACCTGTTTTCAAGATAAATGCAGTATCATTTTTTTATTGTAAATAAAAAGAGAGGTATCATCTACATAAACATATGCAAAGGATTCCACCTTACCTATAGGTATCAACAGGAATATCAACAAATTATGTTTCTACAAGAAATTTGGTCACAACAAGTAATTCCTCTAAGAAAGAATAAACTTTAGAGAAGGCATCGAGGTGATGAGCCTCAAGGTCCATCACAAGCGAGGGTTCATCAAACTGTATCCATGTTGCCCCAACTTCCTTCAACTGACCTAAGACCTCCCTAAATTAACCACCACACAAAGAAAATAATTTCTGTAAGATTGTACCATTACATACAATATCAAGTGTGGGAATCCATGACTTAAGGAGGATTCTACATGAAAACTTACTTGTAGACTGGAAAATTGCATCAAGCAAAGACAGGCGGTCAAATGTTTTAGGAGCACCCTATGTGGGATTTGATAACAACAAGTATGACACCGGACCTATGATGACAGCTACAATCTCAATACTAATCTACACTCCAAAAACAAGCATTAATTGTACATTCTAAAAGTGGCTACAATCTCACAAAATCTAACATCCATAACTTTCATTCCAATGAAATGTGGAAAATGTAGGGATATTTCTTAGTCAAACAATAAAAAATTAAAATGGGTGCTTTTCATTCTGAGAAGATAAGAACAACCCATAAGAAAGTCTGCTTCAAATCTAAATGTTATTGTGGTAAAATGAAGAATAATACTAACCTCTTTAGCCTCTTTGTATTCATCCACAGCTTTGTGTGAAGAGTACTTGAATTTAATTTTTTGTCCCAGATTTGGAACTATGTAGTGGCTAGAAAGGCCAAGCTTATCTATGTTTAAATCCCTTTAGTGAAAAAAAATTTACAAACCTACTTAGTAAAGTCATGATATTCACAGCGTGCTAGAATTTGTAGTGTTGCACTTACTAGTTTGTGTCAAACTAGTTGGTCATCTCCACAGCAAGAAGCTTAGAATTTCCGCATTCCATTGAGAAGTAAGTGTTGTATCCAATCTCACCACCATTCCACCCATATCATGGAGGAACGTCCCCAACCATTGCATTTGTGTCAAGGACTTGATCATAGTAGGAGAACATGTTGCTTGGGATCTATGTTAGACCAACATCAACCATCTACTTCCATGTTGCATCTCTCAAATTCTTTGCTACATTATGCAAGTCAGCTGCATTGCTCTTTCCATTCCAAAATGATTGAAGTGAAAACTTGAGTTCTCTCTTGGGAGTAATGCGGGGATAACCAACCACATGGGAAGCCATGATTTAACGACATTGAATCCTACTCAAGGGACAAAAAAAGGATGCTTGTAAAATCTCAAACAAGATCATGGGTGCATTGAGCACTCTGACGAATATCTAATACAGAACATTTTTAATTCTATACACTGGTAAGATTCTAACATCCCAGTCAGAACCAAATAGGCCTATGAGACCATAACATAAACCAGCTGAATCTAGGATATCAATATGAACTTTAACATAACTTTCTGCAAGTACTGACTACTGACCAAAGGAGTATGTAGTTGAATAATGTCCATTGACCATATTACATTGGAAAAAAGGTTCAAACTCACTGGTAGTTCACATTATTATACCAAGTGCATATTTACAGGCCAGTATTCAACCATAAGGATAGATGCAGATATCTTCTTATAGTCTCCCCTACTACAAATTCATACTAACCTAAGATACAGAACCAACATGGATCTGTAGGACTCGGCTACATATGCCCAAAAAATAGTGCACACCTAAAAAACTAAATTGAGATGATCAAAAATTAAGGATGGACTGAGGGATTAAATAGCATTTGATTGGACTGCAAAGTTCCAATATTTGTGGAAAGGATCCTACTTCCACCATATCAGTGATAGGGAAATTAGCTTCAAGCAGGTCTAAGACATCTTTACCAGATAACATTAAAAGCATAAGTAACCAAATGATGAAACCAACATAGATCCATCTTAAACCCAGATCTATCAAGCACCAAGAGAGATCCACTTTCTTGAGCTGTAATTTTTTTTGGCTGTGTAAACAATTTAAGATAAAAAAATGTATAACTCAATAAATTAGATGAATCAGTGCTTGATAGACTTGGATTTAAAATAGATCTTTGCTTGTTTTATTTATTTTTATTTTATAACTAAACATATTATTCTTTTGTGATGTGGGTTATAACCAGCCTAGATCCAAATCCTGGGTTCTATCAAGCACCGAGAGGGATCAAATCTCCTGAGGTGCAAACCTCTCCTCGAAAATCTCCTTGAGTGTAATACCTGAGAAGAGGTTTGCACCTCGGGAGATTTGATCCCTCTCGGCGCTTGATAGAGCCTAGGATTTGGATCTAGGCTGGTTTCAGCCGTGGGCGGTGACACAAAAGTGGAGTTTGATCAACATTGTAAGGAACATGTTAACTTGAAAACATAGATATAATTATGAGGATTATGTCAATGTATGATATTCCTATCAACTACTATCTTGGCGATTGATAGAGCCTAGGATTTGGTTAAGTTGAAAACATAGATATAACTATGAGGATGATCTCGAGTATGATATTCCTATTAACGACGCGTGAGGAGCAGCTAATTCAACTCCATTGCAACTCTCACACGGTGCTTGTGAGAGTTGGTGAGTTCTTTAGTTGGTTGGAATTGACGTTAGATTCATTACCTTTGCATTCAGAACAGTGTTCTCCTTGCTCAGCATGTAGCAAATTCATTTCTGAGGAAATGTAGTAGCTTTATTCAGCGCCTAACTGATTTTTAGCATGGTGGCAGATATTGAGATGCTCTTCACCATTTTCACTTGATCCAAACATGGTTAGAAATTCGGTCATCCGACCACAAAGACTTTAAAGTACAACTGTAATTTTTTTAGAAATTTTAAAGTATAATAATGAATTAAGAATTTGAGCATATCTTAATTTTGTTTCATTATGATTCACGGATGGATGGTACAATGCTCATGGAAAAACATTTCAATGTATGATATTCCTATCAACTACTATCTTGGCGATTGATAGAGCCCAAAATTTGGTTAAGTTGAAAACATAGATATAACTATGAGGATGATCTCGAGTATGATATTCCTATAAATGACGCGTGAGGAGCAGCTAATTCAAAACGCGTGAGGAGGCCTTTCACATGGTTTTAAAACCATATTCAAGGCCAACATATTTTTGTGGATAATTACATGGCCTCAAATTTTCCATTGATATTACATGTGCCAAGGGAATATATCCATGTAAGCTTACAATCTTTAGGTTATGTATTGGAATAATAACTGTTAAATAATCAATTAAAATAATAAGCTACTGCCATTAGAGAGATCAAATCCACTGGAGAATTAGAGTGATTCCTGTACCAATCATTCTCAAGAGTGAAATGTGTAATTAATTTTTTCCAATGCCTTTGTACAAAACAATTAATTTTTTCAATGTTTGTGTAGGAATTAAAGGGATTCGTGTATAGCTGAGATGTATACTTTTCATTTCCATGACAAGTTGCTTCTCTTGCTTAATATTTAAATTTAGGACAAAAAGAAATAAATTTAATATAAATATTAATTTAAATTTAAATTTAAAAAATAAATTAAAATATAAATATAAATAATAATTCTATTTTAATTTAATTTTAAATTAAAATATAAATAATCAATTACAATTATATTTTAATTTAATTTTTAATTAAAATATAAATAATAAATTACAATTATATTTTAATTTAATTTTAAATTAAAATATAAATTTAATATGTATTCCGAAATAATATATAGTCTTTTGATTTTCAAGTTTAAATTGCTTTAAGACCAAAAGACCTCCAAGGTTGAAAGCCTCTTAACTTCAATTACGAAGATAACTAATGCATAAGAAACATGTTGTGGGTTATTTCATATTGCATGCTGTGTATTTGAGCTTGCCGTGTGAGATGTCCGTGACCGATTCAGGTTTGACGGCCTAAGTGTGATTTTTTATTTTTTTTTGTTATTTCCCACTTTATTTTCTGATATCAACGCCTAGAAAGAGATCAAGAACTTGAAATTAATTTTTTTCGCAAGTTTCATTCCTTTTTAAAAAATTCCAAAAGTTAATAAATATATTATTAAAAATAGCATGCATACTTAATCAAGAACGTGAAAATCCCCTTAAATTATTTTTTTAGCAAGTTTCATTCCTTTTAAAAAAATTCCAAAAGTCAATAAATATATTATTAAAAACACAAATAGTCAGGTAGCTGGATTTGTCTCCGGTCTCTGTAATTTGTATTTTACAATTTCAAGGAGGCCACCCCGAATTCATTGAATGTCTGGCTTTTCTTTCATATATATATTACACTTTAAAAGTATGTGATTAAACTACACATAATTGTAAAGTTTTTGGAATTGATATATTAAAATATATGTGAATTCATAGGTGTTTCTGTCAATTGACTCATCTAGGAGATGACTGTGATGGGGAGGAGCGAAGCCCTAAAAACAATTCTGCTGTTGTGGGAGCAGTTGGAGTAACTTCCTAAATGTAGAAAACGGCTACTACGTTGAAGCTCAATCAGAGTCTTAGACAGACTGACAGACATGCAGACCTCGCTGAGTCCAAGACTGAATTCAAATGTTTTAAAGAAATCGCATGAACCTAGATATTTATGGGGTGGGCTAAATTGTTCTGTTACTAGTGTGAATGTAATTTTTGTAAAAAAATTATGATGGGCATTGGAGACGTGACTGGTGCAAGTGCAAGAGATGGGATTACAGCTCATTTAATAACAGAGACAACATGATTATTTATTAAATCAACTGTAGTCATGACGTGATTACGGCTCATCAAAGAGCAGATACAACACAGCTTACTTATTAACTCAAACTGTTTTCGAAACCTAATTGGTTTAAAAAAAATTAATAATGATTTAGGTTGAAGTAAACTAAATTTTGGCACAATTTAAAAAAAAACTGATTGGAATTTTTTAAAATCCAAATTTTAGAAGCTTCAAAGATTGTATTCTGGTTGTGCGATTTTCTCCAGAAACAATAAAAGATATATATTTATAAAAATTAAAATAAATGAAATTTAATTTATCATACATTTCATTGCAATCTCTAATGCTAATAAATAATTTCTTTTTATAACCACAACAAATAATATTAATATATATTGATTTAAAATAATCATTCACCAAATACTTTTTATATAAAAACAGAAAGCTACTAATATATAGATTCCAGAAATTATTTAGGATGAAATAAACTAATAATTAACAAACACATGATAAGAAATGAAAGCCTAAAAACAAAAATCTAAATGAATTATGGTGCGGTCAACCTAGGATGTATAATTTTAATGAAATCAAGTGCATTCAACTTTTCTATACATATATTCTTTTGCGAAGTGTTTTGATCTCATGTAGGGAGATAGGTTTTTCGTGGGCTTGGATACATCTTGGTAAAGACCAAAATTGAATGAAAGGGTTTCCTTTCCTCCAGTTTGATGTTTCAATGAAGACAGATTTCCAAGCTGGTTATTTATTTGGCACAATTATTCCAGGGAAGCTTTTTTCTTAATATTTCAAAGTAGTCGGGAATTTTCGATGGCTCCAACCTGTGATTGACCATCGCTGGAATTGTTCTAAGGCCATCAACCATCGCTGGAACCGTTAATTTGGGCTACATTGTTCTCAAATGAAGTATATCAATGGAAAAAACTTCAAAACTTAGAAAATACAAATTTACTGTAGGGAAAATACAAATTTGCTACAGGATAAGATAAGATACATAAGATAAATTTATTAATGTGTGAATTATCAGAAACGTGACTCTGGAGCTCATGAAGTGGGATGTGTTTTGCAGTGTGTCAAAAACCTTGATTCTAGAGCTCATAAACTGGGATGTATTGTGTCCTATGTCCGAAACCCTTTTGGTGAATATAATGTTTTTGAATTAAAGTTGGAAATCTGATCACATTGGGTGAAAGAAATTGGTGAACTGTGTAGAGATTCTCTGAGCAGCGGGCTCCACGGGTTTTGTAGTGTCCTGAGATTCGCAGATATAACTTGTTTATTAGGTGTAAGTTTGAATTTAAGCTTCAAACTTTAAATTCTCTGACCCTATACATCTCATTTGAATAACGTATGACTGGTTAACAGCTTTATTTTAAGTATGCATGCCATTTTTTTAAGCTATAGAGAGCGCAGAGATTTGTTATTCAAATTGGAATCTAAGGGATAACAGGATTAAAATTATGGTGAGCCCCAAAAGTAACAAAAAGAGTTCCTTAATGGGGTCGATCTTCTGTGTGGTTTGAACCTGGATATCAGCCACAGAATATCTAAAAACTAAGCACCCATGAGGTTGAGACTTTTCAAAAAAAAAAATTATTTATTTAATAGTTTATGTACTACTAATTTGAACCTGGATATCAGCCACATAATATCTAAAGAATATCTGAATTGATTACCTGCAAAAAGAATATCTGAATGGATTGTCGATTAGCAAATTTAAAATTCTTACCTAGGTTTATTGTTGTTGTCACAGTGGTTGTTGCTCTTGCTGGATCAAGGTAGCTAGCTATGATGTAGTTTGTGATACTGCTTGCTATTTATATAGTTGTTGTTTTTTTTTCTTCTATTTTTCTATTTTTCTTATAGCCGACATAACATTATGTAACGTTACTTCTAATTTTCTATTTTTTTTTTATAGTCTAGATAACATTATGTAAGGTTACTTCTAATTTTTTTTCTTTATTTTTTTTATAGCCGACATAACATTATGTAACATTACGTAACATTACAAGATCTACCCCATATTGGGCTGTAGAGCGCCTCTCGACGCAATTACCACATCAGTATTACCCACGTTACATGAATACATATCCCACATACTGGGTTGTAGAGCACCTCACTACTCTTGGCGTAAGCATGCCCCTCACTGCTCTAAAATTGGTGGAAAGATCTGGTTTAATTTTTTGAGAGATCAATTTCATGGTTTTCGTCATAACCTTAAGCCTCTTTGCCAGTTCATTGAATACAAAGTCATCAGGGCAGTCATCATAGAACTCCTCAGCCATGATGATCATCATGGCAGCCGATATAGACCTCACCAGACAGAATGATCATCAGGGATGTATGTAGTTATGTTTGAACCCTAAGCTTCCACTCAAATAAAAAACTAAAATCCTATGGAATCATATTAGTTTTAACGCAATTGTCTGTATAAATTGGATATTTCAATCAAAATTACAAACCAAATTAACAACAAATGTCTACACACAATAACGAAAATACTAGAACAGATCCTCGGTTGTCATTGGGGAGAACCATGAACTTTAACATTAGTAAATATGCTATGTTTTAATTGTGAAGATTCATGTCCAAATTCCATGGAAGACATGCGTTTCCACTAAGATATCGAAAATAGAAAACATACACCATTGATGAGTCACTCGGATCCATTACTCCCCACCAATCAACATAAAAAATTTACAATTACCTAAAACGAACACCAAAATTGGGGATCATAGCTCTTCACAAGATAATAAAAACACATCTAAATATACATATGTTAGTTCCAATATTTGATACATTACTCATTTGTGTGAACTCAAGACCCTATTTTAATGAGTCTTTACAAGTGTTAATATTCAATAAACCAATGCATAATCTAGATTCAACTCACTATTTCTTTGTGACTCACACGCATAGAGTTGATAGATCGCCCCAAAGTGTGGAGTGCATGTGGTTTCTTTGGATGCAACAAAATAAATGATGAAGGTTTTTGAACTTCACCTTTTGAAGTACAAATCAAAAAAATGAAATGGCACTAGAAGGGAGAACTAGCCTGCAAAGGAAATGGTGGCAGCAGTTGGAGAGTGTATATCCTCTGCTGAATTTCCAAAAGTATTGAATGGAGTATGACTGTGTGGAGATATCTAGATATATAGACACACATGGAGAGTATGGGGTGGTCATAAGAAAATCCTAGTGGTTATCTGGTAATGGGATGGTTGCTGTCTTTTTACAATTATGCCCCATCCCACCCACAATGGCCCTCCATGTGATATGATCTAACAATTAGAACAATTTTAGGAACATGATTTCCATTTTATTCCTAGAGTTAGGTGTCGTTAGATTTAGCAGCCACCTTTGACTCGATAATCATATTTTGTCTATTATATATAATCACCAAATCTCTTGGTAGTCTTCCACTGTCATGAATTAGGTCAAGCCAACAAAATACTTTTCTTTCTTGGTGAGCTGGTTGGTGCCTATGGTTTGGCTTTTATGCATGTGAAAGGATAAAATAGTTCCTATCAGCTCCATGGTTGAGGTATAATGTTGTCATACTATTTTTCTTTTTATTTGTTGAAAACATTTTGAGGGCGTCAATCCTTTTATAATATAGTTCAGTAAAAATGTAAAAAAATGAACTGAAGCAATAGATATAACTACCTCAAGGGAGAATTCAACAATGGTGAGAATTGATATAACTACATGAAGGGAGCATTCCACAGTGGTGACAATCGAAGTCATTCAAGCCGTGAAAGGTTTTTGAAGTTTATATCCTAGAGGAAACCACAAGACCCTCTTAAACGCAAAATTCATGGAGATCCCAAATTAGGGTTTTCAATGCCAAACAAATTCTTGTTGTAGATATCGCCACCATCGATTCCCTGAGGTTGTGAGAACTGAGAACAAGTTACCTCTTTGGAAAAAAACTCCAAAATGCCCCATTGTGTAGTGATGCTTAATAAATTAATTATGATGAATCAATGAGCTTTGTCTGGGCTACAGTCTATCTCCCTTCAGATGCCAAGAATAAGGTTTGAGGTTTTCCAAATTCTGCAACAGACCTATGGAATTACCAAATTGTACCAATTCATTGTTTGGAGGCAACTGGCAATGAAAATGAATATATTTATTTTCTTGTTTTTTATATAATTTTTTTTATTTATTGTATATTATTTATAATATAATATAAAATTAGTATACCATTATTTAGATGTATTCTTTATATGTTATTAAATTAACTTACTAATATATATATATATATATATATATATATATATTATAATATAAAACTAATATATATTAGCAAGTTAAGGCAAAATATATATATATATATATATATATATATATATATATATCTGTGTGTGTGTGTGTGGTGGGAAGAGTTTTGACACATTGGAATTTAGATGGGTTGTGTCAGATTTAAAAGCCATGTGGCCACCAATCAAGGGAGATGGGATGCATGACAAAACATTCTTATATTGACACATGTGCAATATGATAGGAGGTGATTTGCAAAGGAGTTTCAACAGTTGGACGTCATGGGAGAGATTGTAGAGTTTATAGGCCATAATGAGTACCACTCGGTACTTCCTATTAGTCATGCCGATTCACTAAATCATGTTACAAAATAATCCATTTAATGTTAATCCATGGAATCAGATGGTTACAGTAAGCGGTGCAGATCTGCGTCATGCATTAATGTTGAGATGTGACACATGAGGGGGTCTACAATTTACTAAATTATAACACTGTGGATGGATTCAGAGACTCTAAATCTATCCACAGTGTTAGAATTTAGTAAATTGTACAAATTCATTGTCAAAATTGGAATTTTCCATTGTCGGAGTGACACAGCTAAAAATGACTAAATGTTATATGGTCATTTCTAGTCTCGATATCCTGTGACCAAATTTGGTCATTTATATTGGCCTTTTTTGGTTCATTTTTTATCTCGTGACCAAAAGTGGTCATTTATCTTGGTCGTTTTTAATTAGGTCACTTAAATTTATCAATTTTGGTCATTTATACCTTGAAAAAAATTTGCGACGGCCAATATTTTTGGTCTCCTGGTCAATAATATCTCCTTTGTACTAGTGTTACAATCAAGACAATCAAATGATGACAATAAAGATATACCTATTCCATCGGTCAAGGCCTGCATCTCTCATGCAGTCAGAAATATGCATCACGGGGTGTGATAGCATACTGTGACACTATGTCGTGATCAAGAAGGTGGATAATATCATCATCCACCCACTATAACTCAGGATCTGTATGTGCAGTGGGTGCTCTAATTCTCTCTTCCTACACAACCATCATGGTACCATGCATTTTCATGTGTGTTTCCTCTCCTAGTGCACTCCGCTCCTCAATCGCTAGCTGAGATGAGTCGACTACATCATGTTTCCTAAGCAAGGTCTTGTTAGGGCTACCTACCAAAGGCTCGGCCTCTAGCTTAGCTCTAGGGTCTCTCCTAGCCCTAGGACATGCATGAATGCATCCCCCACCGGCACCATAGAAGCTCGAGGGTGTGCTGGTGTAATTTGGCTGCATCCCCAGGAAAAACTCTGCATATATATGTTTTGAAAAGTACAGTGTGACCTGGTCATGGTGGGGAAACATGCCCCATGCTCCAATAAAATTGTCATAGAGATAAGGCGTTGCAGCTCTAAATTAAAATCCTTGAGTCTGAGCGGTTGACCAGCGAGGTGTTTAAGAGAGATATCAAATAATGTTCCATTCACATCATGGCCAGTTGTTGCATCTCTCACTGCGGTCCATTTATTAAGACCCATCATTGCGATCCTTTTTCTCTGACATGCAGTGGACCAAAGAGAAATCAATGATCTGATGGACCTGTAGATATTCAGTAGATTTTCTACTACCTCTAACATCATCCCCATCGAACGTGATGCAAGAGAGTGGTCTGAAATTGAGCGGACGTTAAACCACAAAAAATCACACTAAGTAGTAATTTCTTGCAGTGGGATGCGTGTGATCTCATCCTCCCATGGTTGTTGGCTGCTATGGGCAGACCCGGGTTAACTATAATCAACCAACAACACCCCTAGATCACTGGCCCTTTCGGCGACACACCACAAAGCGGCCTGAAGTCTCACCCGAAGTGACTCTAATGGGTTGGCCAAGGACTCAAGCATCTTGGACCAGGTTCTGTGGCAATCCAGCTAGTGGCTCGCAGTTCCCCTAACTGTGAGGTCTCCTTCTCTATGCGTCATGGGATCTCCTGCACGCATCATGCAATCTCCTCGTCTCGTAACTCTTCTAGCCACGAGGTATTCCTTTCAACTGTCGCGCGGTCCCTTTCTGCGGCGCGCACTTTCCCTAACTCGTGATATCTCCAACCTTATTGCATCGCCATGCACTATGCGACACGCAGTTTCTGCCCAACACTAAGTCCCCCAACCTGCGATATCTCGCACCACAGCTCCTCTGCCGGTGCGGTATCACCTCCCTATGATATCGTACCTCCGCGGTTTAGCGCACTTAGAGTTTCTCGTGTCGACGTGCAAGACTTCACATACAAAGCTATTCGATACTGCAATAGTGACTGTTTCATGCAAAGCATAAATGAACCATATACGGCATGCTAAGGACTTTAACTTATGTTTACCCTTCTATATTGCTGAGAACTGATTAACACATTCATTCGTTAAACTGTAAACAAATTCCATGAACTGACTGAGAAATGCATAAGTAAACATAACACATAAACCAATCACATAACACCTGATTTTAACGTGGTTCACCTCCAAGATGGAAGTTACGTCCACGAAACTGTGTTTTTATTATAGCTCAGGGGAAGGTAAAACACAGTTCTGTTGCACCACATATGCAGCTTAAGATCTTCTCTCTTAGATCTCTTTTCTCTTCTATATTGCTCTCCTACAATATACTCTTCCCTCTCTATTGATCTCTGTGGATCGTTACATGCATATTCTATAAGCCAGCTACTGGTTACCGTAAGATTGCTACCGCTAATAACAGAACCAGAGCTAGGGTTTTACAACAGTCTAATAGTCTACAAAACACTACTAACAACTGAATGAACCAACTAACTAACCAACCCCTTTACAATACAAAATATATCCCTTTATAGGAAGCCCGAAGGTCTTGCCATTACAACACTGTGGGCTTGTCCCAATAGTAACCCAAAAACCTAACTAGTGACAGTCGGCCATATCTGTACTTGAGGTAGCCACTTTTTGTCACACCACATCTCTCTGCAGTCTTCCATGCTTCCCGGCACTGATCATGGGTACTATGCACCGCTTCACATTTCTGTCCTTCGCCTTCAATGCTTCATCCTCGTTGCTCCTTCTCCTTTATGAGGGTCGCTGAGCCCTCCTGTCTTCCGTCGCTGCCTTCAATGCAGTGGTTGAGCTCTTTCTTCTCGACCACTCAGGTACCGTTTCCTTTCTTCAATTTTCTATCTTAAAAGTCATGGTTTCCGGATCTTCTCTCCAGCTGGAACATGCTACGACGTCATAGCTCTGTCTTAACTTATTTTCGCCAAAACTAGCAGCTTCTTCTGTAGCTGCGGGACCCTGCTCCAACAGTCCCCTAACACTTACTTGTGGCTTGCCCTCGAGCCACCTCCAGTGGGCTTCTCCTACTGTAGCTTTGCCTTGGCTTCCTGTGAAGCCCTCTGCAACCTGTCCCGAAGTCCTATGACTTCCCTCTGCATCACTTCGACACTCTCTTGTGCCGATTCAAGCAAAGCTTGACTAATACTGGCGTCTTCTGTGGCGTCATTTTTCTCTCTGGTGGTAGTGAAATCCTTCATTTTCTGTTCAACCGTATCGACTATCTCTGCGATTTACTCTTGATACGGTTGAAGCAAGTCATTAATGTACATCTCCTTGGCTCTTAATTGCTGCGCTTCCTGCTGCAAATAGTTCATCTCCTTTGTATTCCTCATCTTTTGAAGAGCTGCCAAGCCCTTAATTTCTTCTTTCATTACCGCAGCAGTATTCTCTATCTACTGAATACTTTTCTGGATTTCTACTTTCTCCGGTGGCTCATCTAACTTGGCCCATGTGTTCGTCGCATCGGTTAGTACTAACCATGCTTCGTCGATGCGAGATTGCATCTGTGCAGAAGTGAGTCGAAGGGATTCTACTCGTGCTTTCTAGTTTTCCTTGGAGGTGTCTCGTATGCAAGCCTCAAGCTCAACGATCTGCACCTCATGGTTTGCCTTCATCTTGTCCACTTCTACGTCCATCCTAGTCATGGTTTCTTCCAGATCCTTTTCTCTGTCTACTACTCTTCTTAGCTTCTGCGGAACTGGTAAGGAGAACTCAATGTTACATTGGAGCAGTTCTAATGCAATGCTCTAAAAAATTTGAGAAAGATCTTGCTCTCTTTCCTCATATGTTCGTACTTCGTCTGCCTTTTTCTGAACACTGATAGCAAGTGCTGCATTCTGTTGCTGTAGCTGCGTATTCTGTTTGTAAGTCTCGAGATCTCTACTCTTGAGCTCTGTGCCTAGCTACTGCTGGATCATCTGCAACTACTCAATATGAAACTACGCAAGATTAACCTCGATGGGTTGTCTAAACTGAGCTGGTGGGTCCTTCATTGTGGCAGGCACTCGGATACTCCCTAGTGGAATTAACATAGTTTTGAGGTGATCTTTGGCTAAGCTTTCCTGGCGGGACATCGGCGGTGTCGAGGTTTCTCCGGTGACCGGATTTATAGGTGGAATGTACCTCATGGCAGTCTTCTCTGTAATCATTTTTAAGTCTAGAATTTTTTTTTCAACTGCACTATGGCTCTTTTCCTGCGACTCCTTCATCGCGTCAAGTGAGTCCTTCAATGTGTCACATGTCCTTGTTGCGATGAGTTCATAGTCGTCGTCTATCAATACGGTCTTCAGAGTTGGATTTGAGGTTTTCTGTTTTTTCTTTTGTTGTGTCCCTGGTGGCCCTTGCTGTGAAGGTTTCCTCTTTTCCCTCGGTAGTGGTTCTTCTGTTGAAGATTGCATCTGGGTGTCTGCGTTATCTTTGTCCTTGTTCTGGTGTTCTGTCTCTGCAGAGTCTGATGATAGTGGTACAGTGTCTTCATATTCCTGCTTCCATTGGTCGTCGAAGTCTCTTATGACTCCTTCGACGTCCCAGGCTGTCATCCTAAACGAGCCAGTAGCCCAATCATCCGCTTAGTCTTTTCGGTCGCAGATAGATTAAATGGCTGTCTGCCATAAAATTAAGCTGGCTATCATATATGTCCATAGTCTCCGTGCTGAGCCATGGTGTCTCTTGAATGACCTTCATTAACAGCTTATAGTAGTCATGGAATACCATCGTATTGATCGTTTTCTTGGCTGGACGATTGGTCTCCCATAAGCTGGCATAGCGCACTCCTCTAGGCGCGACACCTACTATCTGTGGAAACTGGGTATGGTGCGGCTCCTTCCATCTGAAAAATGCACAAAGTATAAGCAACCATGAGAAATGGAAAGGGTGGTTGGCTTCATCCTGAGCTGCCAAGCAATCTGCTTGTAGCATATTTAATAAGAATACAGACCAATTGAATTGTTCCCCCTTTGTGACCTGTATGGCCAGGTGAATTACGGATTCTGTAACTTCCTTTGGCCGAACCTTGGTTAGCAGTCTGCCTGCGATCAGAGTGCCGGTGAATCTAAGTGTCTCATTTGGTATGCTTGAAATGTCATAAGCCCGTCCTCCTCTCTGTAGCTGATACTTAGTTACTAGGGCTTGCGTTAACTTGGAGTCCTTGGTTTTTCCTGCTTTGTTGGCTGCTATGGGCAGACCCGGGTTAACTATAATCAACCAACAACACCCCTAGATCACTGGCCCTTTTGGCGACAGACCACAAAGCAGCCTGAAGTCTCACCCGAAGTGACTCTAATGGGTTGGCCAAGGACTCAAGCGTCTTGGACCAGGTTCTGTGGCAATCCAGCTAGTGGCTCGCAGTTCCCCTAACTGCGAGGTCTCCTTCTCTGTGCGTCGCGCGATCTCCTGCTCGTGTCGTGCGATCTCCTCGTCTCGGAGCTCTTCTAGCCGCGAGGTATTCCTTTCAACCGTCATATGGTCCCTTTCTGCGTCGCGCACTTTCCCCGACTCGCGATATCTCCAACCTTATCGCATCGCCGCGCACTATGCGACACGCAGTTTCTGCCCAACGCTAAATCCCCCAACCTGCGGTATCTCGCACCACAGCTCCTCTGCCGATGCGGTATCACCTCCCTGTGATATCCTACCTCCGCGGTTTAGCGCACTTATCGTTGCTTGTGTCGACATGCAAGAATTAACATACAAGGCTATTCGATACTGCAATAGTGACTGTTTCACGCAAAGCATAAATGAACCATATACGGGATGCTAAGGACTTTAACTTATGTTCACCCTTCTATATTGCTGAGAACTGATTAACACATTCATTCGTTAAACTGTAAACAAAGGCCATGAACTGACTGAGAAATGCATAAGTAAACATAACACATAAACCAATCGCATAACACCTGATTTTAAAGTGGTTCACCTCCAAGATGGAAGTTACGTCCACAGAACTGTGTTTTTATTATAGCTCAGGGGAAGATAAAACACAGTTCTACTACACCACATATGCAGCTTAAGATCTTCTCTCTTAGATCTCTTTTCTCTTCTATATTTCTCTCCTACAATATAGTCTTCCCTCTCTATCGATCCCTGCGAATCGTTACATGCATATTCTATAAGCCAGCTACTCGTTACTGTAAGATTGCCACCGCTAATAACATAACCAGAGCTAAGATTTTACAATAGTCTAATAGTCTGCGAAACACTACTAACAACTCAATGAACCAACTAAGTAACCAACCCCTTTACAATACAAAATATATCCCTTTATTGGCAGCCCGAAGGTCTTGCCATTACAACACTGTGGGCCCGTCTCAACAGTAACCCAAAACCCTAACTAGTGACAGTCGGCCATATCTGTACTTGAGGTAGCCTCTTTCCGTCACACCATAGCTCTCTACAGTTGTTAACACCCAAAAATGGTTAACTACCTCATCTACCCCATTACATGGCTCATCTGTCTACTTTCCTACCATATCTCCATCAAAAACCCATAAAACCATCTAAAAGGTCACCAAAAAGCATAAAATGCCTCCAAAAGGCTATAAAATCCTTTTTTCCTCCAAAAATATCCAAAAAGGAATAAAAAATATAAAATAATGAGGAAAAAAGAAGAAACCCTAATAGCTGAAACCCTAAAACAGCTAAAACCCTAAAAAGCTGACCTAAACATGGTTTTATAAATAAGTGATGGAGACCCATTATTCCATATCCATTATCATAAGCATCCTGCCTCTGCCGAAATTATTCTCGAAACCCTAGCTTACCATCAAGCTACTTTCACCATTGAGAACTCTTTTGGCCCATTTCCACCACCGGAGAAGGAGAAGAAGCAGCTTGGAGCTCGAAGCCACCGACATCGGACCAGCGCAACGGACTCCACCAACCTTCTCATTGGAGGTAACATCAATAAATATCATTATTCATTTCTTTACTGTTTTTTGTTCATGTTATTTACTTTTTACTGCTTTAGCTTCAAGAACGTATTTAGATTAGTCTTTGCTTCAGTTTATCTTTATTTAATTCATACACATCATTGAACTGCTACTAAGGATTTCAGATTCCTTAGTAGGTGCTCATCAGCACAAGCTAGGGTGAAAACCCTAGCTACAACAGTCTTCCATGCTTCCCGGCACTGATCATGGGTACTATGCACCGCTTCGCATTTCTGTCGTTCGCCTTCAATGCTTTAGCCTCATTGCTCCCTCTCCTTTATGAGGGTCCCTGAGCCCTCCTGTCTTTCACCACTGCCTTCAATGCAGTGGTTGAGCTCTCTCTTCTCGGCTCCTCAGGTACCATTGCCTTTCTTGACTTTTATATCTTAAAAGTCATGGTTTTCGGCTCTGCTCTCCAGCTGGAAACGTACTACGGCGTCGTAGCTCTGTCTTAACTTCTTTCCGCCAAAACTTATCTTTCCACCAAAACTAGCAGCTTCTTCTGTATCTGCAGGACCCTGCTCCAACAGTCCCCTAACACTTACTTGTGGCTCGCCCTCGAGCCACCTCCAGCGGACTTCTCCTGTTGTAGTTTTTCCTTGGCTTCCTGTGAAGCCCTCTGCAACCTGTCCCGAAGTCCTGTGACTTCCCTCTGCATCACTTCGACACTCTCTTGTGCTGATTCAATCAAAGCTTGACTAATACTGGCGTCTCCTGTGGCGTCAGTTTTCTCTCTAGTGGTAGTGAACTCCTTCATTTTCTGTTTAACCATATCGACTATCTCTGCGATTTGCTCTTGATATGGTTGAAGCAGGTCATTAATGTACATCTCCTTGGCTCTTAATTGTTGCGCTTCCTACTGCAAATAATTCATCTCCTTTGTCTTCCTCATCTTTTGAAGAGCTTCCAAGCCCTTAATTTCTTCTTTCATTGCCGTAGCAGTATTCCCTATATGCTGAATACTTTGCTGGATTTCTACTTTCTCTGGCGGCTCATCTAACTCGGCCCATGTGTTCGTCGCATCGGTTAGTACTAATCGTGCTTCGTCGATGCGAGATTGCATCTGCGTAGAAGTGAGTCGAAGGGATTCTACTCGCCCTTTCTGGTCTTCCTTGGAGGTCTCTTGTATGCGAGCCTCAAGCTCAGCGATTTGGACCTCATGGTCTGCCTTCATCTTGGCCACTTCTACGTCCATCCTAGTCATGGTTTCTTCCAGAGCCTTTGCTCTATCTGCTACTCTTCTTAGCTTCTGCGGAACTGGTAAGGCGAAATCAATGTTACATTAGGGAAGTTCTAATGCAATGCTCTGCAAAACTTGAGAAAGATCTTGCTCTCTTTCCTCATATGTCCGTACTTCGTCTGCCTTTTTCTAAACACTGATAGCAAGTGCTGGATTCTATTGCTACAGCTGCGTATTCTATTTGTAAGTCTCGAGCTGTCTACTCTTGAGCTCTGCGCCTAGCTGCTGCTGGATCATCTGCAACTACTCAATATGAAACTCCATAAGATTAACCTCGATGGGTTGTCTAAACTGAGCTGGTGGGTCCCTCATTGTGGCAGGGACTCGGATACTCCCTGGTGGAATTAACATAGTATTGAGGCGATCTTTGGCTAAGCTTTCCTGGCGGGACATTGGCAGTTTCAAGGTTTCTCCAATCGCCGGCTTTACAGGTGGAATGTACCTCATGGCAGTATTCTCTGTAATCATTTTTAAGTCTAGAAGTTGTTTTTCGACTGCGCTCTGGCTCTTTTCCTGCGACTCCTTCATCGCGTCAAGTGAGTCCTTCAATGT
Organism: Pseudotsuga menziesii; assembly: GCA_001517045.1. Classification (NCBI taxonomy): domain Eukaryota; kingdom Viridiplantae; phylum Streptophyta; class Pinopsida; order Pinales; family Pinaceae; genus Pseudotsuga; species Pseudotsuga menziesii. The sequence continues at coordinate 309,382 of LPNX010717327.1, forward strand.
GTCACATGTCCTTGTTACGTTGAGTTCATAGTCGTCGTCTGTCAATGTGGTCTTCAGAGTTGGCTTTGAGGTTTTCTGTTTTTTATTCGGTTGTGTCCCTGGTGGCCCTTGCTGTGAATGTTTCCTATTTTCCCCTAGTAGTGGTTCTTCTGTTGAAGATTGCGTCTGGGTGTCTGAGTTATCTTTGTCCTTGTTCTGGTGTTCTGTCTCTGCAGAGTCTGATGATAGTGGTGCAGTGTCTTCATATTCCTGCTTCCATTGGTCGTTGAAGTCTCTTATGACTCATTTGAAGTCCCGAGCTGTCATCCTAAACGAGCCAGTAGCCCAATCATCCCGCTTAGTCTTTTTCAGTCGCGGATAGATTAAATGGCTGTCTGCCATAAAATTAAGCCAGATATCATATATGTCCACAGTCTCCGTGTTGAGCCATGGTGTCTCTTGAATGACCTTCATTAACAGCTTATAGTAGTCATGGAATACCATCGTATAGATCATTTTCTTGGCTAGGCGGTTGGTCTCCCATAAGCTGGCATAACGCACTCCTCTCGGCGCGCCACCTGCTATCTGTGGAAACTGGGTATGGGGCGGCTCCTTCCATTCGACAAATGCACAAAGTATAAGCAACCACAAGAAATGGAAAGGGTGGTTGGCTTCATCCTGAGCTACCAAGCAATTTGCTTGCAGCATATTTTATAAGAATAGAGACCAATTGAACTGTTCCCCCTCTGTGATCTGTATGGCCAGGTGAATTACGGATCCTGTAACTTCCTTTGGCCGAACCTTGGTTAGCAGTCTGCCCACGATCAGACTGGCAGTGAATATAAGTGTCTCATTTGGTATGCTTGAAATGTCATAAGCCCGTCCTCCTCTCTGTAGCTGATACTTAGTTAATAGGGCTTGCGGTAACTTGGAGTCCTTGGTTTTTCCCGCTTTGTTGGCTGCTATGGGCAGACCTGGGTTAACTATAATCAACCAACAATGCCCCTAGATCACTGGCCATTTCAATGACAGACGACAAAGCGGACTGAAGTCTCACCCGAGGTGACTCTAATGGGTTGGCCAAGGACTCAAGCGTCTTGGACCAGGTTCTGTGGAAATCCAGCTAGTGGCTCGCAGTTCCCCTAACTGCGAGGTCTCCTTCTCTGTGCATCGCGCGATCTCCTGCTCACGTCATGCAATCTCCTCGTCTCAGAGATCTTCTAGCCGTGAGGTATTCCTTTCAACCGTCGCGCAGTCCCTTTCTGTAGCGCACACTTTCCCTGACTCGCGATATCTCCAACCTTATCGCGTCGCCGTGCACTGTGTGACACACAGTTTCTGCCCAACGCTAAGTCCCCCAACCTACGGTATCTCACACCGCAGCTCCTCTGCCGGTGCGGTATCACCTCCCTGTGATATCCTACCTCCGCGGTTTAGCGCACTTAGCGTTGCTCATGTCGACATGCAAGACTTAACATACAAGGCTATTCGATACTGCAATAGTGACTGTTTCACGCAAAGCATAAATGAACCATATACGACATGCTAATGAATTTAAGTTATGTTTACCCTTGTATAGTGCTGAGAACTGATTAACACATTCATTCGTTAAACTGTAAACAAAGTCCATGAACTGACTGAGAAATGCATAAGTAAACATAGCACATAAACCAATCGCATAACACCTGATTTTAACGTGGTTCACCTCCAGGATGGAAGTTACGTCCACAGAACTATGTTTTTATTATAGCTCAGGGGAAGGTAAAAGACAGTTCTGCTGCACCGCATATGCAGCTTAAGATCTTCTCTCTTAGATCTCTTTTCTCTTCTATATTGCTCTCCTAAAATATACTCTTCCCTCTCTATCAATCCCTGCGGATCGTTACATGCATATTCTATAAGCCAACTACTGGTTACCATAATATTGCTACCGCTAATAATAGAACCAGAGCTAGGGTTTTACAACAGTCTAATAGTTTGCAAAACAATACTAACAACTGAATGAACCAACTAACTAACCAACCCCTTTACAATACAAAATATATCCCTTTATAGGCAGCACGAAGGTCTTGCCATTACAACACTGTGGGTGTGTCTCAACAGTAACCCAAAACCCTAACTAGTGACAGTTGGCCATATCTGTACTTGAGGTAGCCGCTTTCCATCACACCACAGCTGTCTGCAGTCTTCCATTCTTCCTGGCACTGATCATGGGTACTATGCACCGCTTCGCATTTCTGTCCTTCACCTTCAATGCTTCATCCTCGTTGGTCCTTCTCCTTTATGAGGGTCGCTGAGCCCTCCTGTCTTCCGCCGCTTCCTTCAATGCAGTGGTTGATCTCTCTCTTCTTGGCCGCTCAGGTATCATTGCCTTTCTTGACTTTTCTATCTTAAAATTCATGGTTTTCGGCTCTGCTCTCCAGCTAGAAAAGTGCTACGGCGTCGTAGCTCTGTCTTAACTTCTTTCTGCCAAAACTTATCTTTCCACCAAAACTAGCAGCTTCTTCTGTAGCTGCGGGACCCTACTCCAACAGTCCCCTAACACTTACTTCTGGCTCGCCCTTGAGCCACCTCCAGCGGGCTTCTCCTTCTGTAGCTTTGCCTTGGCTTCCTGTGAAGCCCTCTGCAACCTGTCCCGAAGTCCTGTGACTTCCTTCTGCATCACTTCGACACTCGCTTGTGCCGATTCAAGCAAAGCTTGACTAATACTGGCGTCTTCTGTGGCATCAGTTTTCTCTCTGGTTGTAGTGAACTCCTTCATTTTCTGTTCAACCGTATCGACTATCTCTGCGATTTGCTTTTGATACGGTTGAAGCAGGTCATTAATGTACATCGCCTTGGCTCTTAATTGCTATGCTTCCTACTGTAAATAGTTCATCTCCTTTGTCTTTTTGATCTTTTGAAGAGCTACCAAGCCCTTAATTTCTTCTTTCATTGCCGCAGCAGTATTCTCTATCTTCTGAATACTTTGCTAGATTTCTACTTTCTCTGGCGGCTCATCTAACTCGGCCCATGTGTTCGTCGCATCGGTTAGTACTAACCGTGCTTCGTCGATGCGAGATTGCATCTGCGCAGAACTTAGTCGAAGGGCTTCTACTCGCACTTTCTAGTCTACCTGGGAGGTGTCTCGTATGCGAGCCTCAAGCTCAGTGATCTGCACCTCGTGGTCTGCCTTCATCTTGGCAACTTCTACATCCATCCTAGTCATGGTTTCTTCCAGAGCCTTTGCTCTGTCTGCTACTCTTCTTAGCTTCTGCGGAAATGGTAAGGCGAACTCAATGTTACATTGGGGTAGTTCTAATGCAATTCTCTGCAAAACTTGAGAAATATCTTGCTCTCTTTCCTCATATGTCCGTACTTCGTCTTCCTTTTTCTGAACACTGATAGCAAGTGCTACATTCTGTTGCTGCAGCTGTGTATTCTGTTTGTAAGTCACGAGCTCTCTACTATTGAGCTCTGCGCTTAGCTGCTGCTGGATCATCTGCAACTGTTCAATATGAAACTCCGCAAGATTAACCTCGATGGTTTTTCTAAACTGAGATGGTGGGTCCTTCATTGTGGCAGGGACTTGGATACTCCCTGGTGGAATTAACATAGTATTGAGGCGATCTTTGGCTAAGCTTTCATGGCAGGACATCGGCAGTGTCGAGGTTTCTCCTGTGGCCGGCTTTACAAGTGAAATGTAACTCATGGAAGTCTTCTCTATAATCATTTTTAAGCCTAGAAGTTGTTTTCGACTGCACTCTGGCTCTTTTCCTGCGACTCCTTCATCGTTTCAAGTGAGTCCTTCATTGTGTCACATGTCCTTGTTGCGATGAGTTCATAGTCGTCGTCTGTCAATACGATCTTCAGAGTTGGCTTTGAGGTTTTCTATTTTTTCTTCTGCTGTGACCCTGGTGGCCCTTGCTTTGAAGGTTTCCTCTTTTCCCTTGGTAGTGGTTCTTCTATTGAAGATTGTGTCTGGGTGTCTGCGTTATCTTTGTCCTTGTTCTGGTGTTTTGTCTCTGCAGAGTCTGATGATAGTGGTGCAGTGTCTTCATATTCCTGCTTCCATTGGTCGTCGAAGTCTCTTATGACTCCTTCGACGTCCCGGGATGTCATCCTAAACGAGCCAGCAGCCCAATCATCCCACTTAGTCTTTTTCGGTCACAGATAGATTAAATGGTTGTCTGCCATAAAATTAAGACGGCTATCATATATGTGCACAGTTTCCATGCTGAGCCATGGTGTCTCTTCAATGACCTTCATTAACAGCTTATAGTAGTCATGGAATACCATCGTATTGATCATTATCTTGGCTGGGCGGTTGGTCTCCCATAAGCTGGCATAGCACACTCCTCTGGGCGCGCCACCTGCTATCTGTGGAAACTGGGTATGGGGTGGCTCCTTCCATCCGAGAAATGGAAAAAGTATAATCAACCATGAGAAATGGAAAGGGTGGTTGGCTTCATCCTGAGCTGCCAAGCAATCTGCTTGCAGCATATTTAAAAAGAATAGAGACCAATTGAACTATTCCCCCTCTGTGACCTGTATGGATCCTGTAACTTCCTGTAACTTCCTTTGGCCGAACCTTGGTTAGAAGTCTACCTGGGATCAGAATGGCGTTGAATCTAAGTGTCTCATTTGGTATGCTTGAAATGTCATAAGCCCATCCTCCTCTCTGTAGCTGATACTTAGTTACTAGGGCTTGCGATAACTTGGAGTCCTTGGTTTTTCCTGCTTTGTTGGCTGCAATGGGCAGACCTGGGTTAACTATAATCAACCAATAACACCCCTAGAGCACTAGCCCTTTCGGTGATAGACCACAAAGCGGCCTGAAGTCTCACCCGAAGTGACTCTAATGGGTTGGCCAAAGACTCAAGCGTCTTGGACCAGGTTCTGTGGCAATCCAGCTAGTGGCTCCTAGTTCCCCTAACTACGAGGTCTCCTTCTCTATGCGTTGCGCGATCTCCTGCTCACGTCGCGCGATCTCCTCATCTCATAGCTCTTCTAGCCGCGAGGTATTCCTTTCAACTGTCATGTGGTCCCTTTCTGCGGTGCGCACTTTCCTCGACTCGCGATATCTCCAACCTTATCGCATCGCTGCACACTGTGCGACACGCAGTTTCTGCCTAACGCTAAGTCCCCCAACCTGCGGTATCTCGCACCGCAGCTCCTCTGCTGGTGCGGTATCACCTCTCCGTGATATCCTACCTCCGCGGTTTAGCGCACTTAGCGTTGCTCGTGTCGACGTGCAAGACTCAACATACAAGGCTATTCGATACTGCAATAGTGATTGTTTCACGCAAAGCATAAATGAACCATATATGGCCTGCTAAGGAATTTAACTTATTTTTACCCTTCTATATTGCTGAGAACTGATTAACACATTCATTCATTAAATTGTAAACAAAGTCCATGAACTGACTGAGAAATGCATAAGTAAACATAACACATAAACCAATCGCATAACACCTGATTTTAACGTGGTTCACCTCTAGGATAGAAGTTACGTCCACAGAACTGTGTTTTTATTATAGCTCAAGGGAAGGTAAAACACAGTTCTGCCGCACCGCATATGTAGCTTAAGATCTTCTGTCTTAGATCTCTTTTCTCTTCTATATTGCTCTCCTACAATATACTCTTCCCTCTCTATCGATCCCTGTAGATCGTTACATGCATATTCTATAAGCCAGCTACTGGTTACCATAAGATTGCTACCGCTAATAACAGAATTAGAGCTAGGGTTTTACAACAGTCTAATAGTCTGCAAAACACTACTAACAACTGAATGAACCAACTAACTAACCAACCCCTTTACAATACAAAATATATCCCTTTATAGGCATCCCAAAGGTCTTGCCATTACAACACTGTGGGCCTGTCCCAACAGTAAACCAAAACCCTAACTAGTGGCAGTCGGCCATATCTTTACTTGAGGTAGCCGCTTTCCGTCACACCATAGCTCTCTGCAGTCTTCCATGCTTCCCGGCACTGATCATGGGTACTATGCACCGCTTCGCATTCCTGTCCTTCGCCTTCAATGCTTTGGCCTCGTTGCTCCTTCTCCTTTATGAGGGTCGCTGAGCCCTCCTGTCTTCTGCCGCTACCTTCAATGCAGTGGTTGAGCTCTCTCTTCTCAGCCGCTCGGGTACCGTTTCCTTTCTTGACTTTTCTATCTTAAAAGTAATGGTTTCCGGCTCTGCTCTCCAGCTGGAAACGCGCTACGACGTCGTAGCTCTGTCTTAACTTCTTTCCGCCAAAACTAGCATCTTCTTCTGTAGCTGCGGGACCCTGATCCAACAATGGTGCTTCCTCGGGAGGTTCGGGGCCCTATTGTGCAGCCTCAACACCTAAAAATTAGATGAAAACATAAATGTGATTCAAAATACATACATCAATTGTAGGTGAATTTAAAATCAATATAAATTAAAGGTACTAATAACGGAAAGAAACATATATATCCATTTAATGTACCTGTCACATGGGGAACCTCCCCACTGACACCAACAATATCCTCCTCGTCGCTCGCATGCATAGAGCAGCTTCCAGAGTGGTTTTCGCTCGGTTCCCCAACAGGAGCATGTGTCAGCGTAGGACGCCTAGGTGAACCTGTGAAAATAGAGACATACAAGTTAATGATTAAATATACACATGTGAAACAATTTAATTTTATGTAACTCACAACAAAGACTACATCATGCGCAATTGTATACTTACGAGTCCTTTGCCAACCTCCAGGGCAAGGAATTGCCACAAATTCGCCAGTGTTATGCCTTTGGCGAACCAAAGAACCCCAATGTGTAGATGCATATGCATGAAATAAATATTTATATTAATATTTATCATAATAATAATATTTATATGATAAAAAATGATATAAATTAATCTATATTTTAGATATAAAATGAGTTTGTGTAAAAATGTCGTTTACTAAGTCTAATATGCCTAAAATTTGTAATTGTTTCTATGACATAGCTACCTCTTTGTTTTGCTCGCATATTAAATTACTATTTGCTTAGATATTTCTATAGGTTAAATTTAAAATATTTCTTTTCTAATGATGAAGTCTTTCATGTTTGACAACCAACTCTAAATAGGTTATATTATGCTCAATGTGAAGTAGAAAAATTGAAGCTTTTAAGGATTTTCCTTAACAAAAAATAATTTATTTAAATATGTAATATAATAAATTATAAAATATACTCAATTATTCAATTAATATATGTTTTATAATGACGATCGACTTATATCAAACTCCTTTAACTATGTGAAAATGAGGGAAAGGAGTTTAATTCGAATGTTGATTAATGGTAAAACGCTCCAAAACTTTGCCAACCATTCGTGGATTGGTCTTTCAATATGTCTACAATGTTGGGTGCTAACCTAAAATGGTTTGACATTGATCATGAAAACCAATGTTGGGTGCTAACCTAAAAGGGAATCCTACTAGATTGACGGTTAAAGTGGTTAGGTACCCATGTACTCCGCTCGATGGTTATTCCTTTATATGAACATTGATAGTTTGATTATGTTTACTTTCTCTTTTATTCTTGTTTTGGTCATAACATAAGTTGGACTTCTTTTGTTTTAGGTGTTATTCATGGTGTTGGAGCAGAGGTAGCCCCAATTAGGGATTAATTCCCTTATTTCCCCATGACCATATTTATCGTAGGTGAGGTCTACCATAACATAGTTCTAGAAAATGTATATATACTGAGAATATCATGTTCTCTATATATCAAAAGTTTCCTGCAAAAATTTCCACACAAGTTCGGAACCAAATATGTGGGTACTCTCTTGTTGTATCCCAATATCGTTTTATTCGCACAGTTTTTGAGGGCATCAAATTTCCCTATAGACATACCTTACTTCGAGTAATTCCCCACTTGAGTGTTTTAGCTAAGTCATGGGTACTCTTCCCATATATTATCTATTGTAATTGGAACTCTTCAAGCATCTTGAGAGCAAGAATCCTCAACAACATCCTAAGGCACTTGCTTCCATTCTTTAATGATGGTCAAGGTCCCACAAGATTACTCTTCTATTTAGTGTGATAAACTTGATTTAATAGAGATAGGGTATATATAGATTACATTAATTAATTATTATTTATGTTTTTGGTTGATAGGGTATATTAATATATATTAATGATTATTTTAATGTGTTTTTTGTAGTCTAAAATATTAGAAAGAGATTCTCTTTGTTTGCGTTGAGAAATACTGAAAATAGAATTTATTATTTTTCTATTCAATTAATCAAATAGCTATGAACATAGTATTTACAAATTATAGAAATGAATAGTAATTAATGGTATTAATTCTTCGGGTAGATATTTTCAAAACTCAATTCATAGGCCAAGTAGAGATATCTCGTACAACAAGGTATTCTTTACAAATTGTACAAATGAAAAATAAATTTTAGTATTAACTCTTTAATTATATGTTTCTATAATTACTTTGGAGGTAGTCAACTTATTTAAAGAATCAAAAGTTGTAGATACTTTCATATTAATACCTTATTTTTTTTATTGAAGTACATAGATCACGTACTCAATAGGTTATAAATTAAAAATAAAATGTCAAATGTCAAATGAGATCACTATGGATCTATTTGACAATAAAAAAGCTAAAATTGCCAAGGCATATCAATAAAACCATAACTTTGCACTTGCACTTCATGTCAATCATTGCGAACATAAAGAGTAAACGATTTTATTTTATTTTTTATATTTAAAGAACTGTGAAAATAATACAATCATTTACGTCTCCATAATTAAATTTATATGAGTGTAAGAAGTTCACATTGGAACAGAGAGATGGAGATGGAATAATAAGCATCGTGCCCAAAGTTTTGTCCAAAACATTGTGGAATTTGTAATAAAAATGCACTAGATCTATTTGCTTCCTCATTTGCTTTTTTTTTATGGGTATCCAATGTTAAAAGGAAGTGATGTTCATCAACCAATTTGGTTGGACCACAACTTTTACAAATTGATTCATTGCAAGACTCCTTGCATTTGAGGTTCAATTTGTATGTCAAGAGTAATCATCTTCAAGTTGACACTTCATTTAGTTGATAACCTTAGTTGTGTTTGGAAATTAGTTTTAAATAGATAAATTTATATTTACATCATTTTTCTCCATGGGTGTAGATCACTTGGATATGGAGTGCATTGTTAAGGCACTCCTTGCATTGTTGCAGATTAAGCGTTTACTAATCCTATGTTGTGCATTTGTGGCAGCGTAGATGGTCGGAATGGAACACGTGTTAGTATGTGATATTTTTTGGGTTACTTCAATTACTATGTGGATTTGTCTAATGTAAAGAAAAGTCCTTTTTAAAAAAAATTAATAAGAGAATGTGGATGGATACATCTCCGTTTCACACCGAATTGTGATCTAAAACTTATGGTAAAATCTAGTGCACTACAACTCAAAGCTTTGGGTAAATGTAAGACTTTGTGTTTTCAATGAGGGAATTAAACATTGTCCCAAGTAGGGAAACACAAATTAGGGATAGGTATTTCAAAGTTTTCATTTTATTATGGTGATCCAAGAAATGTTGAGTTTGACCAACTATTTGATGAATCTTATCTTAATGATATATAGAAACAAATAATATAAAATAATATACAAAAACTGAAAATGATTTCCAGAAATAAAATAAATAATAAATTGTGAAATTGAAATCTTACATTTCATACGAAGTACCATATGTTTAATCATAGCTAGCGAACACGCCGCAAAGAGATTGAGATTTTTCATTCCCTACCATAACCATGATCAAGGATGTGAGGCATATCCAAAATGCATAAAAAAATTACACCTATCCAAAATGCACAAAAAGCTTAATGGCACCAATATCCATATCATTCTTCAAAGACACCCTAGTGGGGCATTGCGACGCTATCGAGAATAGTTTGAGTTTTAGCTATCGTTGGTGGTGCTTGAGCTCATGAATCCACATTAGGGTTTAACACCTTTATTTTTGGGTGACCATACTTTTTCGAGAAGGTCAATTCCCTTTTCTCAAAACCTACACCTTTCGTATGTCACTCCGATGAAAAAAAATGGTCGTGGGATGGAGAACCCTTCTCGGTCATCTCCCAACATCTAATCATTTTGGATCCCAATGCCTATTCCAACTTGGCCAGTGGACTGTTAAGTGTTTGCAAAATACTCACATGTTTTGTCGATGTTCCATCATTTGGATCACTATGAAACTGTTGTCACAACTATGTGGTGGACATTAATAATGAACACGCATTTTTTTGTGAACAATAAGAAAAAGTCAAAAATCCTAACCTTATTTGTTGTATTTAAATGAACAAGTGAAAGTGGTGTTTTATTATTTTACTTTATTGTATTCCTCTACAATATCTATTTTTATTTAGTTTATTAGTTTTGGACACTTTATCATCATAAAAGTGATTTGTCCAAGAAAAAAAATTCATAGAAGTGATTTGATTCCATTATCGAAATAATAATGGTTGGAGAAGGGAAAAGGTTGGACAATTATACAAAGCATATGTTCATCTTCAAAAAGTAGTTCAAATTGGTGTCTTCATTTAAAAACTACACCTCGATTAACATGTGTTGTGCTTGGATAATGAGTTTTTTTCACTTTTAGGGAAGCAAATTCCACCTTACTATTTGCAGGCCATGCTTAGTGATAGGAGTTTGGGCCAAAGGAAAACTATAGGCTCAATCCCTATGTGATTCTTGCATCTAGCAATAAAATTTATTGGATAAGAGACCTGCACCTATAGAGTGTGGCATGAATGTAGAATATGGGTTGGAGTGAGCACTAACGAGCAAACACGCACTATATACCATATTCTTATTTGCAAATTAACTAATCGTATTAATTAATATAATATAATTTTAAAATACATAAATTTTTAAATATTTAATAATGTATAAATATATATTTATTTTAATTATAATATATATATTTTTAAATGTTAAAATTTTAATATATATCAAAATATTTAAATTAAAATATATGTGTTGTTTAAATAAATGCTTCCGCTGGTTTAAGGTTCATGATTGTCTCCCATCTAGGGTTTGGATTTTTCCCAATCTTTCGTGTATTCATGGAAGATTGAAAAAAATTGGGCAAAATTTCTGCTTACGCAGCACACATTTCAAAATTAAACTCGAAGCATAAACGCTGCTGGTTGATAGAAATATTTATAAAAACTATAATTTTAATCTTTAAATTTAACAAATTTAATTTAAATTTTTTTTTAAATAACGATTTGTCTCGGGTCTAGGGTTGATTAATTGTCTCTATGGTTCATATTGGTTCTTTGTACTTAGTGTCTTATGTATTTTTTTAAATCCTCCATGTATTCTCGGAGGAATGAAAAATTTTGGACAGCATTTCTTCTTTCTCGACACACATTTCAAAATTAAACCGACAACATAAATGCTATCGGTTGACAATATATATATAAAACAAAAAAAAAAAAAATTTAAATAAATAACAAATTTAAATTACAATTTTATAAAAATCCGGCAGCATTTATGCTTGCCGGGACACATTTCAAACATATTTAATAAAAAAACTAACATAAGAACATGTATAACAATGGTTTTTTTAAAATTTTAACTTAAAATTTTAAAACTTAAAAAGAAAAAGTAAAATTCGATTTAAATTTTAAAAAACTAGTTTAGAATGTTACCTTTGTGCTCTGACATCGTGACGAAAGGTAGGTTGTGGTTGGGTTGTTTGTGGCCAGTGTTGTAGCTCGGTTGAGGTCCATGGGTTGCGTTGTAGCTCAGTCGAGGGGGGCTATGTAGAGAAAATGCCAAAAAGAGGCTGCATGTCCCCACGGCCTTTTGTATAATTTTTTTTACACAGGGACCTTGATCAAGGCCTTAACACCTCAATCGAGGTTTTCTTAAACCCTCGATCGAGGTTTCAGCACCTTGATCGAGGGTTTAGTAGAAGCTCAATAGAGGGTTTAAGAAAACCTCTGTCAAGCATTTGTTAAACCCTCGATCAAGGTGTTAAGATCTCGATCGAGGTACTTTTTTTGTGGTTTTGCCGAAAGCCCATTTCTAAAAATTGTAACCCAGCTCCATGGATGCACCCATATTTTAGTAAGGTGATCAAGGATAAATGGATTTCCATAACCCAAAATGAATGTGACTTGGCCATAAAAGGTTTGACTTACAAATTGATAGAAATTCATAAGGTTGTTATTTCCTGGGAGAAGAATAAAAAGAATCATTAAAAACAGAGTTGGTAGCAGTTGAGGATAAAATTCATTGTTGTTTTGTATTAAAACATGATTGGATTATGTTATGAATTATATAAGGACTCACTTACGTATTTAGAGAGTAGGAAATCTCTCTTTTTAATGTTGGAGGAGGAGGGATGTCAACTTAAGAGCCAGGCCATCTAGCTTAAACAAGGGGACCAAAATACTCATTTTTTTCATAATGATTCTATTCAGTGCAATAGTATGAATACTATTGGGGTATTAAAGGACATTTAGTGTGTACATATCTTAGGCCACAAAGAACTTGAAACAACTACTTTTAAACATTTTAAGTCTTTTTTCATGATCTAGGTGTGAATCCTCTTGGATCCCAGATGAAAGCTATTCAATATTATCCTCAAAATTTCAGCACAAAATATGCTAATAGTATCGGATCTTTGGTCACTCTGATGGAAATTGAAAATAATGTTGAGTTTTTCCAAGTCTAAAATTCGTGTCCTAAACATGTGGAAAATATATTTATTTCTCAAGTTCTTTGACCTAGTTTTCCAGGATCTCCTTAAGGTGGTAGAGGAATCCTAGCATAACAAGAAGGTCTCAACAACACTAAATTCTACTAATATTACATCGATCCTGAATACTAATGCTCCTACCTCCTACATGAATTTATACTTATAGAATTATGCAATCTGGTACATAAAATTATCTCCAAGGTCATAGCAAAGAGGATCAATCCTTTTCTAGCATCTTGCATGTCCAAAGAGCAATTTGGATTTTTACAAAATGGGCTCAAATTTGACACTATTGGGATTGCATAGGAGAACCTCCACACCATTAAGGTGAAGAAACTGTTAGCAATAGTCTTATAAATGGATTTGAGAAAATCATATGACAAACTGAATTGGACCTATCTAAGACTGGTTTTACTTCAAATCATGCTAAATTTGGAGGTAACTAATTGGATTATGGCTTGCGTCACTTCTACAATATTTTTATTCTAGTTAACGATCCACCTACATATTTTTTTTTAAATCTCTATATCTTGACTTCGTTAGGGTTTCCCTCTATTGCCCTTCTATTTTGTATTGTAATTGAAGGTATAAGTAGATTTATCAATCAAGCTAGATATGATGGGAACATCGAAGGGGCCACGATTTCGAGGATACTATGCATTACACATCATTTTTTGTGTGGATGATGTCCTTATATTTGATGATGGTTTAGTGGAGGAATGGAGGATTTATTAGGATATTATCCATTTGTTTTGGGAGCTAACATGTATGGAAGCTAGCCCACATATTTTTTTTGGTTCATTGGATATCTCATGAAATCCTTGGTGACATTTCCACTTTCTTTCCCTCTCATTTGGAGAACATTGACTTGGGTTTTAAATATTTGGGATATTTCATAAATCCTAACAATAACTTGTTGACGGATTGGTTATCGTTACTTAGGAAAGTGGGAAAGAAAATTGGAAACCGGGCATATAGGTTCGTATCCTTGGTTGGCGAACTAAATCTAGCAATTTTTGTTATCCAAAATATGTTGGTGTATTGGATTTCTATGGACAAGGTTCAAACATTTATAATTCACAAAATTCGACAAGGGATGTTTTTATTTTATTGTTTGGAAACAAAGAGAGGGTTTGTTACCAATTGGTTAAATTATCTCATATTTCTTTAGCTAAGCAGCTGGGAGGGTGGGACATCAAGAATATGTTATGGTTTTCCTAGAGATTGGGTTTGAAAAGTCTGTGGAGGGGACTCTTTGGCCGAGGTCTCTAGATTGAGATCATCATAACACAATATCTCAAGAATATTTTTGTTGTGGATTGGATCCATCATGATAATATAGATCTCTTATACTTCCAATACATATAGGGGTCTTATAAATGCTTTCGTACCTACTCAACACTTGGTTAGCTTGGAAGGTGGGAAACAATTGTAATTTTTTGATTATTGGGACCAATCCATATGTAGGTAGTGATGATAATTACAAATGATTGCCAAATATAATTAAGCATTTGGGATGTTTTGGATTTCAACTCCCATCACATGTTCATAATCCTATTGTTGGATTGAATGATACAAATTATTGGTACCGCTCAGAGGATTTGGGACTAATTGAAATGTTTTCTATTGAGTGGGATTTACATATTGAAGGAATGGTTAAATGTGACTCTAGATTAATCGACATGGAGGACCAACTTGTCTCGTCATGTAACACTTCTACAAGACAGGTCATAGGATCCTTGGAATATGAGGTTATCACTTTATACAATGACACACTTGATGAAAAATGGTGGTACAATACTATCTGGAAGTGGAAGGCACCAATAAAAGCCATTTATTTTTTTTTTGTTGTTTTTTGGGAAAAAAAAACCCTAATAGGTGATAACGTAATGAAATTCATGGACCTTTCATATGTGTGCTATGTTTGGAAGACGGTGAATTTGTTGACCATTTATTTGTCAATTATGTTGTCTCTCATTGTTTGGAAGAAAATTAGACAACTACTTACCATTTCGGCCAAGGAAAATTTTAAGGTTGCATAATTTTCTTAAAGTGTAGAAACATTGATGAATCTTACAAATTCTTAAAATTCCAAACATAAATTATTTGGCAATTTAAAAAATATATATTCAAATTTCTAAGGATTCTATATATGTTTGGGACATTCAATTGTGTTTTCTAGAGTAAAATAATTTTATCCCACAAAATTTTAGTGAATCCGTTTAAAAATAAGGTAATTGTCGAATACTTTTTTTTTCAGAAAAAAAAAGAAAAAAGAAAAAAGAAAAAGAAGGAAATTGGCAAATAAGGGAATTTGGGTAGGAAATGCAATCCATTTAACCTTAAGAAATAATATATTTTGGGATAGGAAAGGTATTCCTTTTTTCTTAATTCAATCATAAAAAAGAAAAATGTAAAAGGGATATATTTTTTAAAGGGGGAGCATAAAAAACTCTTTTCTTTTTAAAATAGGGGGCATCAACTCTTTTAGTAGGAAGATAGCTAGGGGTATGTTTTGACTTTTTGGACATATCCACAATGAAAACCATGATGGAATACCATGTTATGTGAATTAGCAGAGGGCACAAATTTGGCAAAATTTTACTGTTGAGTCTCATAGGCTCTTTCATGACAAACTTCAACTACATGCTGAAGGGGCAAGCAATGATGGATTTTTTCAAATAATATATGGGGATGACCAGCGTGATGACCTAGACACAATGACATTAACTTCGCAACATGATGATGCATTTGATAAGAAACAACAAAATGCCAAAACTTTACTTGATGACAACTTGACCAAACATGAGATACAACTTGGTGAGTCTATCAAAGGGGTCAAATAGAAGCAAAACTATTGAAACAAGATATGGACGCAACAAGCACATCACCCTGGACATGGCAGTGAAGATGGAATGGTAAAATGAGAATACTCAATATGTTTGATCTAGTCCCCATGTTCTAAGACTTCAGAATCGTATCGATGTTGAGAACCAACATAACATTAGTCCAACTTATCCACGATTGTTATTATATTGGAATTAAAAATAAATAAAATTATATTATATTTGTATTTTGTTGGTTGTTAACATATTGTAATTATTATGAGTATAGTACATGTTTTGAGAATTAGATCTAAATACTCAATAGATTGTATTTGTAAGAGGGAATCAAAACTTGGTGGAGAGCAGGGTTGGAATTTCAAATGGCAGACACTTGTCAAAATTGCCGGTAACAATCAAAATCTGAAACCTTTTTTGTATTCTAAGCTATATTTTTACGGTCTTGATAAAATATTAGCTATATTTGACGTGTAAATAGACCCATGACGGGCATTTACCCATCAAATTCCATCCCTGGTGGAGAGGTTGCAACGCTATAAGTACTAATTTGTAGGGTCCGCAATTGAGTACAATGCCAATAATTGAAATAGGCATTCTATTGTTTGGTTTGTTCAACCCATGTACTCATCATCACATTGATCCTTAAGCACTATATAGGCCACTCTGCACTAATCTAAAGAGAAAGTTTGTTGTGTCATTTAATGGCCTCATCCAATGAAAAAAGACTTTTCCTTGAGATAAGTGTATTTTATTTTGAGTGATTAAAGTTTCCCCCTTCATGATAAAAATGTTTCATTGTGTTCTTCATTTCTTTTCGAATTAGGAAAAATAATAATAATTAATAAAATCTAGCAATCAAATTGACTTGTCTCTATGAATAAGATTTATTTTAGTTGTTTTTTTTCTAAATGTAGGGGAATTGGTAATTGGATTAAATTACTTGGGTAAGGCACATGTTCAAATATGGTCTACTAACACTATAAAACCTAGTCTAGTGCCAACAACTTGCAATCCAATTCCTAATAAGAGACCTATGACTTAGCCTAAGGGTTGAGACCCCCCGAGGCACACTCACGGGGAGCTCTATGCTAGGGGTATACACCCTTCTATCCTTGATCCAAAATGGATTAATATACACTTTGTCATCTATTTTGGTGCTTTCTAGGTGGAAAGATTGGATGAATTGGCTTGTGGGGCACAATTTAGGGGTAGGTATCACTTTGCAAATTTGGTGTCCAAAACCTTTTGAGGGCTTAATGATGTCTTTCGGGGTCAAAGTACCACCTCTTACATAATTCCTTTGACATAATTCTACACTTCAAAACCTTGCTAACGATGCAAGAATAGCCTCAAACAAAGTCCATATGAGGAATTTATGCCTCTTGCAAGTTGACCTTTTTAGTTGGCCACCATGGTATTGAGTGAATCTCACTTTATCTCTTATTTCTCATACATGAGGAGCTAGTCACTTGTGGAATTTCTGAAAAATTCTAGAAGGTCCAAAACCCTAAGCCTAATTAGGAGTTGAGGCATGTAAAAACCTAAAATTAAACCTATAGAACTATCATATTATGTTAAATATTGGATCTTTATGAAAAGAAGTGGTTCCATGCTTATGATGTTACTGTATTGTTCCATAGAGAGAAACAAAACATGAGTGGATATTAGAGTGTCACAAAGGAAGTAGGAGATCATGTATTATCAACTTTGGCCACATAGTCGTAGGTAACTCCATAAAGAGTACCATTATCTTTGTATTTGCATTCCTTTATAAAAAGTAAGGCATTGTCCTCATTTTTGGATTGATTGTTCCTTATAGTGAATTTTCGCAAGATAAATCTTGTGTTTATGGTATGGATTGTGTATTTCCTTGCTCTAGTTATTTTTCTTTCAATTCGAGTTTACTTAGCATTTAGTGAAAATAAGCTAAAAAAAATGATTAGGTAGTAAGATTCAATGTGACGAACTATTCTAGTGGAATATCCACAACATATTCTAGTGGAATATCCACAACAGTTTATAGATCGTATTGGTATCGTAGTAGTTTTAGTTTTGGTCTTATGGGTAATTTCAAGATCCAATACCTGGTTAAAAAAGGTTTGAAAACCCTAGCTATGGAGGATGAGTCTAGTGAAGAAGCAACATACGATTATGAATAATTATTGACAAAAATAGAAATATAAGTCATTGATATCTCACACAACATGTCAATCCTCATAACAGATGTAGAGAGCAAGTTTGGACCTTAATTTGGTGATTTTGTAGGATCTAACTCAAAGATCAAATCATAGGGGAAACAAGAAGATAAAAGCGACCTACAAAAAGATCCAAGGAAAGAGCTCGAGAAAGATCAACCAAGTTCCATTTCCATTATGTGTTCCCAGTATTTATTTAAGATGGAAGCAAAAACCAAACAAGGAAGATTATGATAAAACTAAAAGTATGGAAGAGAGGGATAGAAGTGAAACTAAGAACTCTAAGGATTTTGGAAAGGAACCAACTCCACTTCCCAAGAAACAAAATATTGCTGATGAAATCCAAGGGGAATTTAAGAATATTAATCCCGCTACGTTTTCGAGTGATGTAAAACCACGACATGAGGTTGAAGCCTGGTTGTTAGTAATGAAGAATTACTTGCATTTGTATAATTATTCCAACAACTTAAAGGTAAGGATGGCACTCTACAATATGTTTGATAAGGGAACTATATGGTCAGAAGGATTTGAAGGAGGTTAAAAATATAAAGGATAAGGAAGTTGAATGGAAACAATTCAAGAACTATTTCAAAAGGAAATACATGGAAAACAATTCTACGATCATAAAGCAAAATAATTCTTTGCATTGAAATTGGGGCGTATGACCATGGAAGAATTTGCAAGCAATTTTATGGAGATTTTGCATTAGGTGTCCTACATCACAAGTGAAAATGAAAGAATTCAGAGGTTTCAAAGTTGCTTACCTTCTGTTTACAAGGATAAAGTGGAGCTTATGAAACAAAAAAAATTGGAATAAGCCATAAGAAAAGTTGAATGTTGCTATAATCAAATCAAGCAACCGTCACAACAGCCTAGATCATAGATCATGGAAGGACATGATGAAGGAAAAATTTCAAGAGAGACAAAATTGATATAAACCACCTAATAACATAAATCAGACAAGAGAGTACCATGGAAACAATTTTTGAAGGCCTTATAATAAAAAAAACCTTGATACGTAGAACAAATACAAGCCTAATAACCAATGAAATCTGACTTAGCGAGGAAGAATGAAACAAGTGGATCATCTAGCGAAGAAAATAACCGAAAACCATCAAAGTGGAATCAAGTATTGGAGTTGTAATGACAATGTTTCAGAGATTGTCCACAAAATGAAATAACCATTCAGGCACTATATATCATCCAAGGAGGGATGTCAATTGAGGATGCCACGAATTAGTGCTGCACTCGACAATCGTCAAGTTGATTAGCAACCGTTTGTGGTCGAGGTAGAAGGTAAAATCATGAATTATCATGTCTGAGCTATATTAATTGATTTGGGGTCGAGTTTAAGTTATATGTTTTCTTATGTAGTTGAGAAATGTAAATTAAATAAGGTTAAAATAAGAAGTCTTGGTTGGTTTAATTAGCCATAGGTAACAAAGATACTTCCCTTAGGATCATATGACATCCTAGTTCATCTCGATTGGTTGGATTGGTATGGATTGGTTGCAAGACATAAAGTGATATGGAATTGTTTAGATAAAACTTTTACATGTGTGGATGACAAATGAAACTATAACATGATCATTGGTATCCAAGAAAGATTTTAGTATGAAATATTTATGTAATTTAGCTAAAGAAGAGTGCGAGAAAAAGATGCAAGTTATTTGCGGGTTAATGTTTTCAGTGCCTTGACAAACCTAAGGTAGTTCTTAGAGATTATAGGGATTTGTTACTAGAGTAACTTTCAAGACTTCCACCAAGAAGGGATATTGATTTTTCAATTAACTTGATTCTATAAGTTGCCCTGTTTCACAGGAACCTTATAGAATGAGCATACCAAGTAAAAAATACATCAGACCTAATGTGTCACAGGAGCCCCAATTATTTTATTTGAGAAAAAAGATGGTACCTTAAGACTATGCATTGATTATAGACACCTCAATAAAATGAGTGTTAACAATAAATATCTTTTACTTCGAATTGATGACTTGTTTGATCAAGTTCATGGAGCTAAAATATTTTCTAAAATAGACCTAAGATCATGCTACCATCAAATAAGGATTAAAGATGAAGATAGTCACGGGACAAGCTTCTGCACTCAATATGGACATTACGAATTTGTGTTAGTACACTTCGGCCTAAGCAACCCACTCGTAGTATTTATGTGTTTGATGATATACTGATTTACTCAAGAAACTAAGGGAAACACTAACATCATTAAGGATAGTTTTGCAAACCTTAAGGGAAAATCAACTTTATGCAAAATTGAGTAAATGTAAATTCTTCCAAGATAAAGTGAAATATTTACCTTATTTCAATTGAAGAGGTGCATTCTAGAATCAAGTAGAAGGAGATGTGTAGGTCTTTATGTGCACATCTTAGAGTTGACATTTATTATTTATAAAAATTAATAAAATACTAAAAAAAATAACATATCCCCTTAATTTAGATTTAAAATATTTTTTAAAATATTTTTTAAAATGACCTCTATACAAATATAAATTAAAACCATAAACATTCTATTATTCATATTTCCTCAACACCACATTTGCAATGTTAAATCATTCATAAATTTAGCAAAATATTATAAAAGATTTATGGAAGGCTTTTCCAATTCCAATTATTTCTTTTCTTTTGTCTAAATTCTAATTGTCCAACGTTTTGGGTTTGACTTTTGAGAAAATAAGAAAAACCATTGAATTTTTAAAACTAATTCTTTTATTGCATCGTAATTCTTCAATGCCGTTAATATAGTATGACGTCCCATAGGTGATGAGAAGAGAAATACAAGTCCAGCTGGGTTTCTGGAACACGTTCAGCTACCCACCAATGCGAAACTCCACCAGTCTGTGTCTGGCCACTCAATTCATACAATTTTAAAAGAAAATCCAACACGGGTTTTTTTCATTTTCAATTTACATCTACCTACAACGAGACAAAACCAAGAAGAAAATTATTATCCCTGTTTTTCTTTTTTAGGGTTAGGGTTGAATAAAATCCATGGGATGTGAAACATGTCTGAAAATCATCAATCTCAGGTACAGTTAAGTTGCATAATCTTTAATACTTCATTATTTTCATGGAAAATTCAAAGAGGAAAATGATGGTAATTATTCAAAATCATCAATCTCAGGTACAGTTAAGTTGCATAATCTTTAATACTACATTATTTTCATGGAAAATTCAAATGCATTATTTTCATGGAAAATTCAAAGACGAAAATGATGGTAATTGTTCATTGTTATAGACTTTCACGCAGGCCTACCATTTTGTTTTAATTTTCTTGTGCAGCCATTGGAGTTAACTCTATTTCTCGCGAGATGTCGAAAGTGGGCAGCATCGAAGCTGAAATGGGAACATCATGGTTTTCTGGACAAGCTGATTGAAATCATATATTCAATAATCAGATTCAATATGCAGATACTAACAGTCATTCTGCAGAAGTAGTAGAACAGTTGGATGTGGATTTGGATGCGGCCGAATGGTCGTCATGGGATATTTAATCAATGGCTACTCCGCTACTAATAATCTATCGCTGGCAGGCAGTCGACGAGTATTTAATTGACACAGAGTTGCAAGATGACACTATTAATATAGAGAAAGATCCAGCCAATAATGTCGAATGCCCAATAGACAGTACAGGCCCAGTCATTATTCATGAGATTCCTCATGGGGATCAACTGCTTTCTGAGTGTACAACTGCTATGGTACTGCTATGGTCACAAACAGTGGCAGCAAATCAAAATCAATGGAGGCAAATGATGGAGCAGGCTGTGAAGAAATGGAATACAAAGGATTGAGGTTCCTACATCTCTTGACAACATGCGCAGAAGCAATGTCACAGCAGGAATCACACGATCTTGTGGAGGTTTTAATCTGCAGGTTGCGAGAGCTTGTTTCACCTGTAGGGTTCACAATGGAGAGAGTGGCTTACTATCTCTTCGATGGTTTGCTTCACTCTCATGTGAATAATTCCTTCGCCCGATAAAAGTGCCAAGAACCATTTTCTGGCAGCTTTGAAGCTGCTACATGTAGCTTATCCTTACATAAGAATACCTCATTTCACTGCTAACCAATGCATTTTAGAAGCAATAGCGGCGGCTGGCAGTGCTGCTAATGTTGGAATCCATATTATTGACTTCGATATCATGGAAGGCATGCAATGGCCGCCATTAATGGAGGTCCTGAGGAATTCTGGAGTTGGTCACATGAGAATCACTGCAATCAAATGGGCAGAGGATCATGAGTGTGTTCTCTATTCTGGCCACACAAGAATAAGGCTGTCGGAGTACGCAACCTCAGTGGGGATCCCATTTTGGTTCCAGGAAACAGATTTGAAAGGCCTGAAAGAGATCCAGCCCCAGGAAGGAGAGATTGTAACAGTGAACTGCATATGGCAATTGCCTCATATGTTCAATCTGGGTAATAAATCGGACTTGTTGGAGTTTCTGGTGGGCGCACGCCACCTGAATCCGGCGGCTGTTACGCTAGCGACTAGCTACTGGGCCACATGGTGCCAAAAGCAACACGGCCGACTTCTCAGTTGTCTGGCGGAGCTGTGCACCATTTTCGACTCGCTTGAAGCTGGACTGCCACAGCATGGGCTTGCAAAAGCGATGGTGAAGCGCATATTCTTTGGGCCGGCCATGTTTAGGAGACTTATAAATAGTGGATACCAGAGAATCCAGCGTTGTTGACCTTCCGCCGAAGTGTGGTTATTGTTAAGAATAATAATCTCATAAATCTATTAGTTAGTCAGGTCCATAATTGGTTTGCTGGTATTGGCTAAAACCATCAATTACGTAAAACATATTTACTATTGTACATTAATAGATAATTAGTTTAACTATTCTTGGTTGTTATATGTTTTTTTTTCTCCATTTTATTAACATGATATCAGAACTTTACGTTGCAAAAAAATAGCTGATACATACACCCACTTGCCTATCATAAAGTTCCTGTTAACTTGTTTGAGAGAAGAGAAACCTGAGTGAAGTGTTCCAGTAAAAAGAAACCTAAGAAGATATAGCTGCTATATGCGCCCACTTGCCTACCATAAAGATCGTGTTAAATTGTTTGAGAGAAGAGAAACCTGAGTGAAGTGTTCCAGTAAAAAGAAAATGAAAGCTGAAAAGAGATCGTTGCATGTATGTGAAGAGAAAGACGAAGAGGATACATTTGCTATATGCGCCCACTTGCCTACCATACAGTTCGTGTTAAATTGTTTGAGAGAAGAGAAACCTGAGTGAAGTGTTCCAGTAAAAAGAAAATGAAAGCTGAAAAGAGATCATTGCATGTATGTGAAGAGAAAGACGAAGAGGATACATTTAAGAAGAGACATTCCAGGTCTCCATTCCAGGGTTTGATACCGCGACTTCTCTGTTGCTGCTGTTGTTATGAACGTGGGAGAGCAATAAAGCAGAGTCCTGGGAGACCAGAAGAGACGTCCCGGTAGTCCACACTAAATGCGGAAAATCCCTACATAAAAATATAGTAGTGAAGATTCTAGGAAACAGCTGTCGGTCCATGAAAGGTCCATGAAACAGCCGTAAGTTGATAGATGATAAAAAATTTAAGCATTGGTGTCAAAGTGGGGGGATAAAAGGAAATATTAAAAAAAAAATCTTGAAACGATTTTCCCTTATTGAAGTTAAGGAAAAATGATCTTTGTAGTTAAAAAACGGTTAATGGAATTATGTTTAAGCAAAGAGATTTTATTGGTTTTTAGGTGAAAGTGAATTTTGAAGAAAAAGAAAATAAAATCAAAGTGAATTTTAATATTTTGAAGAAATAAAATGGTAAAGAATTCCATTAAAGAATTGAGTTAATATGTGGAAAAGAAGGTAGGAGTCAAACGGTGTGTATCCACTTCACAAATTACAAAATTCGAGTGTGTGTTAAAGTGAATAAACACAAAAATAAGTTTTTTTTTTTTTAATTGTAATTACAAAGAAACCGTATTGAAGCTAGAAGTGAAGAAAATCCAAACTGTTGCAGAGAGAACATTTTCAGAAAATTAAAATTGCCATATAGAAGAGAAAACTCTCTCGTTTAAAGAAGTCACTTCAATATATGTTTAGAATGTTCAAAAAATTAAAATTGTGTGAGAGAGGAGAAAACTCCACCGTTTGAAGAAGTCAGTCCAATATAGAGGATTATGAGCCCGTTGTTGAAGAAAATGAAAAAATCCACCCTTTAAATTGTTGAAATCGCTGCTGTGTAAATTGTGAAATCATTACGAAATCAGATATGAAGATAGCCTTGCAAATCCGTGCAAGCTGCAAGTTGATAAACCCAATGAAGAAAGAATGTTTCATGTTTGAAATTTTGGTGTGAGCCGTTATTTTTAAAAGAATTTTAATTCATATATGTATGGTCAAGAATAAAGATATTGAGCTTTGAGAACTCAATATAGTTTCATGGTTGGAATTATTCTAATTGATATATGTATGGTTAAGGATAAAGATATTGAGCTTTGCTAACTTAATATAGTTCATTGTTGGAATTAGCAACTCTAGCAAAGAACATTGAAAGAAAACGGAAGAATGACCATGAACATTGAAGTAGATGAAGACAGAAACGATAAAGATAAAGAGAAACACCATTTTGTACATGATGGAGATATAAGGTTGTTGTTTGCTAATGCATCAAGATTGCTCCATGTGGAAAAATAAATTAATATATGTTGTAAACTCTGATTTTAACATTGTGTTAGTATAGCACATAGCACAATGTGTGATTGATTTAAATAAACCCCGTAGCTAGAGTACTTTCCTAGCAAATTGGGGAGCATCGTGGATGGTACCTAGATGTTTTGGTAGATGGAAGTATTTCCATAGGGTTGTCATAAATTCAGTCTATATACCAATGTTTGGCCCAAAGGTACGGTAATATATGACAACTTATATGACAACTTTTTGTTTTTCAGCATAAAAGATGCATGACTAATGTAATTGGGCATATGTTGAATGAGCTGCATGATTGGTTGTACCCGACACCTCCGAGTTTCTGAATTTGCCAAGTTTTTTGGTCCATGTTGTAATGCCTTCTCATAGGCATGTTTTTGTCCCTATTTTGTTGTAAGCATGTTTGTTGTATGCTTGCTCCGTAGGCATACTTGAAGTGCTAAGGAACCTAATATTACAGGATTTGATACTCTCTCATAGAGTTTTTGTTTTTTCAAGTTGTGGAATAGACCACCACTAAAGGTAACGGGGGTGACAGGTGTACCCGTCACCTAAACTTGATCAAGGCCGAAGATAAGAAAAAACATTTTCAATACATGGGGATTAGTTGATGGACCAGATATATTGCCAATAGTTACTATGTTGAAAGTCCAAAGATGAAGAATGAATATTAATAGTAAGCATAAGCCAACCTAAACAATCTCATGAAAAATTAAGAATAAGAAAAAGATCAGAATAACAAAGTTTTGCAGCATTAAAGAAGAAAAGAAGAAAAGAAAAAAAGATCGAAAGAAAAAGATTGGAAGAATAATTGAAAGAAGAATATCATGAGCAACGACATTCATTTAAAATTTTTGCTATTAAAGTATAATTAATAGTAAGCATAAGCCAACCTAAAGAATCTCATGAAAAATGAAGAATAAGAAAAATACCAGAAGAACAAAGTTTTGCAGCATTGAAGAAGAAAAGAAAAAAAGATCAAGAGAAAAAGATTGGAAAAATAATTGAAAGAAGAATATCATGTGTAGCGTCATGCATTTCAAAATTTTGGTATTAAAGTATCATACTTAAGTAAGTAACTCTTGAGATTAAGAGGGAGTGTTAAGAATAATAATATCATAATCTTATTAGTGAGTCTATTCAGTTGGTTAGTTCCATAATCAATTAGCCGGTATTGGCTAAAACCGTCAATTATGTAACATATATATACTATTGTACACTAATAGATAATTGGTTCAACCATTCTTCGTTGTTATTCATGTTTCTACTCTCTTGTGTTTGCAAAATATAGTATGTTTATGATGTGCAATGGGGTTGGCGAATCTTATGAAGTAGAGTTGGTGGGGAATCATCACCTTGTTTTGAAATGGGCTTCGACCCTTTTAATTTGGGTTGCTACATGGAAATCTACCTGATCATTTATGTTTCTAGGTGAATAACATGATTTTCCTTACATCAAGAACACGCTTTATATTCCTCGACCTATCACGTTTAAAGCCAACTAGGTGTAGGGTTGCTTATTGATCTGTTTCTTGAGGTAGCAAGTTTAAAACCAGCTGGGTATAGGGTTGCTTATGAGTCAGTCACAAGTTATTGGTATATCTGGCTTGCAGGCTTCTTCGGAGGTTGTTGTTCCCATGGTTAAAAAAACATGATTTTATTTAAGTCTATAAACACTATTAAAAACTAAAAGAGTTCTTTCATGCATATCCCAAGTTTTTTTATTAGTCAAAAATATGTTTTTCTATAAGTATGTATATAGGCCTAGGTTTAGCTAGTTGTGAGAAAAAAAATGTTTTGTAAGAAAAATATGTTTTTATAGAAGTATGTATATAGGCCTATACCTAACTAGTTGTCACATAAAAAAAACTTATTATTTATCAAAATGAATGAAAATAATCATGTATAACCATCTTAGGATTGGACTCCAAAACTTTCTACTTACCACAATAGACCACTTAACTAGCTAATCAAATTATATAATTTTTTTTAAAATTATATAAAAGACCTTTTAGTTTATTAATTTTTAAATTATAAATGTAATTTTTTTTATAAAATTTAATTAAGTTATTTTTTTTAAGTTAAATTGAATATTTAAATTCATTAGTTAATATTATTAAAAATTAAATAAAGTAATTAAAAAAAAGTTAGTTAACAGTTAACATAATAATATGACTTAATTAGATAAGTTATTTTAATTTTTATTGAAAATTATAAATAAAGTTATTTTTAAAACCTTGTTTAAAAAATTAATTGAGATATATCAAGTTTTTAAGATGTCATTTTGAACATATTAGATATCATTTTTTATTATCCTATATGATTTGCTTTTAAGGTCCACCTTATATTGTACATATAACACTTTATATTATTACTTGAATGGTGTGGATGTCTCCAAAGACTTAAGTAACATAGCTTGGTATAACACTTTATATTATCTCTTGAATGATGTGGATGCCTTCAAAGAGTTACGTAGCATAGCTTGCTATATTAAATGTTAACATTAGGTTTTTTGCTTTTTTTCATTTGTGTTAGTTATAGTTTAGATACCGTTTTACATAATTTTAGAAGTCTTTTTTATTGATTTTTTTTAATTAAATTTTTATAATATTTTTTTTATTAATTTAATATTATGTTAATTAAAAACTATTTTAATATTTTTTAACAATTTTATATTTTAAATTATATTTTTTTAAAGATATAGATTTTAAGTAATTTTTTCATGGTATAAGTAAAAACCCGTATTTTTATAAAAACATTTATATATATATATATATATATATATATAATACAATTTGAGAATCTTCATATATATTTGAGAGATAAAGCATCTAAACTTACCTGGGTTGAGTTCCCGGTTAAACCTGTCATCAACTCTTGGGATCTAGTACGCAGATAGTTTTGCAATAAAGAGAAATTAGCTTTATTTCAACTTGCCTTCATCTGAGTATAAAGAAAAGCCCAACCGAGCAGCCCAACCCAACTGTGCCGTTCATCCAGGAATCATTCAAATGTTTCGTAGCAGCAGAGGTATAGTTAAAGGTATACGGAGCTGTGTTTCCTTCGAGGTTCGAGGAAGAGGTATAGTTCGAGGTAGAGGTATGGCTGATAAATGATAAACATAAAACTTTATAACAATATTTATTATTTTTAAAGAGCATGTCTATGAAAATGTCAAAAAAATCTTTGTTGTAATTCAACAATATAAGGTAAACGAAAATTCTCTTCAACTACAAAATAAAAGAGTGTTTTACTTTATTTACACAATTTTGTTTGCAGAAACCCCAACTATCATTGTTTTGCTACATTATATCATTTCATGACCTACAATGTTATTATATAAACATCTTATATCAAATTATTGCTCAATGGTGTATTGTGTATTCTTAACACATGTATGTTTGAATGCGAAATGTTCAATTTCGAAAGTTTCTTACTATTAAAAAAAAATTGAGATCTTTGTTTAATAATTATACATTTAATTTTTGTAATTTAACTTTATATATATTTCCTATTGTCTTTAAGGTTCTATGTGCCTCTTAGTGGAATCCCTTGTATCAAGTTACTTTAAATTCTTAATAAGTGTATAAAAAGAGATTTATGTACCTATACAAAATCCACACTAAGATTTAGACTATCCATTAATATTTCCTTTTGAAAAAGAAAACTCTTAAACATAATAGTATCACACATCATTGCATTATGCAATATTTGTAGAAGTAGTAAATTCTATTAACTAAAACATTAGAAGTAGCACAACATAGAGTACAATTGTGCTAGTGCTTGTTTGTGTGCACCTATTTAAGTAATAGAATTAACATTAAAAAACTAAGATAATCTTTATATTTTGATAACTTTTAAATTTCAACTTTTGTGATATGGATAGTCTTAAAATTGAAAATTGAGCATTTAGTTTATAACAAGAGCCACGAGGTGGCAATGTCACCGCATTAACAGTTATTGCTATTTGTTGTAAGATAAACTTTATAGAAATATGATAGTGCAAGTTGTTGCTCTTGCACTCCCACGTTATACTAGTTATACTTCCACTAACCTGGGTTTGTAATCACTTGTTGGCCATTAATAAAAGTCACTAAGTGAAGTACTTTTACTGCTTCAATAAGGTAGGAAAGGAACGATAAGCCCAATACCCGTTATGTGCCCAAACTTAATATATATATATATACCCAATATTGAGCATGAATATTGAGAGTGGGTTTATGTAAATACTCAATTTGATACTGAGATTTTATATTGAAAGTGGGTGTTTATGAACACCCAATTATATAGGTTAGCCATGGCCCAAACAAATATATAAGTGGGTGTATGGACACCTTGCTTAGGATAGGGTTGTCCCTATGTACTACATTCCCCCTTAATCTGAATAGGAGGCTTGGGAGAGAGAGAAATACATCCCCACTCCCCCACTAATGTTGAATGTGGACTATATAATAAAGATGTCACATTTAATCCCCTGAATGTTGTATTCTACATACCAACACTATTCCACAACCTAATGAAAGTGACATGTAGTAAAGGTACATAAGAGAGATCCACAGAGAATCCTCACTTTAGGACAGAAAGTTTTGATTTAACTCTCTTGCATGTGAAGGAATCAATGAAAGGATGTAAGACTTGTAGTTCAAGCCTTGTAAAGAAAACTCTAAAATAGAGAAGTTGATTTTCCTTGATTGCAGACACTAACATCAAATCATAACTGTTTCTGACAGGCTTTCAAATCATAGTTGTTTCTGCCATGCTTGCAGACACTGATACCACAGCGATGGTTATTTCGGTTCTACCAAATGCTAAAGCCTCAGTTAATGTTATATGTCTACAACCCTGTTACAAACACTAGCAAATAGATTGTGAAATGGTAGCCATAAATATAGATTATGGATAAGCCCAATGCAATTTGCAAAATTTCTATTGGATTTGTGTAAACATTAGAGGAAATTTCAACTCAAAATGGGCCTCCTAAAATGAATTAATAAAATTAATAGTTAACATAATAAAATAATATTTATTAATTTTGGAGGAAGAAAATAAAAAAACTACTTTTTTGTTTGTATTTTTGACATATTTCCTCGTGTTTTTACTCAAATTTCGATCGGGAGAGCTCTTTGGATGCGGAATTAAATTT
>LPNX010717327.1:339208-361141 GCA_001517045.1 Pseudotsuga menziesii
TGCATCCAACGATCTCTCTAGATCAAAATTTGAGTAAAAACACGGGGAGATATGTCAAAAATACAAACAAAAAAGTAGTTTTTTTTATGATACCTATCCCCAAATTTATNTTTTTTAGGTATTTCTTGTTGGGGTAGCGGGGTCCATCAAAAGTATGCCGAGTGGGTACTCGTTGGATGTGGAATTTAATTCTGCATCCAACGATCTCTCTAGATCAAAATTTGAGTAAAAACACGGGGAGATATGTCAAAAATACAAACAAAAAAGTAGTTTTTTTTATGATACCTATCCCCAAATTTATATTAAAAAAGTGTTTAAGACCTATATGGTATTTCAAATTTAGATCAATTTCATTGGCTAACACATGATGACATGGAATTTGAATAAAAGTTAAAATGCCCATTTTGAGTTGAAATTTCCTCTAATGAGCAACTGAAATCTACACAACGAAACTTGAAAAAAGGATTTAATACATCTTTCATCATGTTTGCATTCAAATTCTATTACCCACTTCTGAAAAGGTGATTTTCCAAACTACTTCCTGGCATATATTCATATAGGAGCATCCTCTGATCATCTTCAATTCAATATCCAATGAGTTTGACCCGATTTGCATGGCTAAGATGACCGAGGAAGTTGACTTCTGCCTGCAAAATCATAAGAAGAATAATTTTTCAAGTTCCTTGAATCTAAATCCAGCTACCCATTACAACACACATCTCAAATAAGATATCTAATTTGATTGAGTAGTAAAGTCAATATCACTTTAGCTACTCATCATGCTTTCAAAATTCAACGAAAGAATGACACTGCAGAAGTGAGGTGTA
The DNA here is from genome assembly GCA_001517045.1 of Pseudotsuga menziesii. Taxonomy (NCBI): domain Eukaryota; kingdom Viridiplantae; phylum Streptophyta; class Pinopsida; order Pinales; family Pinaceae; genus Pseudotsuga; species Pseudotsuga menziesii. Next base: position 340,036 of record LPNX010717327.1, read on the forward strand.
GTCTGTAGCTAGGGTGGGAAAAGGGCAATTTTGGGAAAAAAATTATTGTAGTTGTATAGAATGATGATTTTTTAGTTCTAGTGTAAATATAGCAGCATGAACGTTCATTTGGACATCAGTGAGAGAATATCAAATAGTGCACCTGCATAGTCTAAATTTTCGGACTCATTGTAGCAAGAGAAAAAACTTATTTGCAAAGCCAATGAGCTAAGATCAATGCTATGTATTGGTAATATTTTATTCCATCAAAACCAGTCTCAATAATCCAGGCAATTAGAATAGAAAATGTATACAAGTAAATAACACTGCCTTAATGGCATGATGTTCATCATCCAAGCTCCAAATATTTAACAAGTTATTACCAAATCAAACCCTGAAGGCTACATAAATTTTCCATCAAATTTGTTTTCGTACACCATAACACTAGTAGGTGGATCAGAAGAGCGGAAAACAATATCTCCCACTGAAATGTATCTCAAACATAACATCATATTTAAGAGAATGAGTATAGCCAACTAGAATAGTTTCAAACAATTACTTGGGCAGATATTAGCCTGGTTTCTGTCTTTCAACAAAACCTCCCTTTCCCATACGATGTCAATTATTTAGCCTTTGGGTGGTAAATTTCCCAAGAAAAAAAATTATTTCATAATTGCTCAAACAATATTATTAAACCCTCTTCATCCCACCCCACTCGAGCCAAACCCACCTCAGATTTTGTTGAGGTTATTCAATGCTCATAACAAGAAAATTATAAGCCCATTACCAAGGATGAGAGAGTCGTTAAGGTTGATAACTAGTTAAAAGTGTACTCCCAACCAAAAAAAGTAAAAACAAGTGCTATATTTTGTTTAACTTGAATAGCATACATACACATTCTTTACATTTAGAGATCAAAGATGGTTTCCAACTGAATTGGCATGAAAATGACTTTTATTTGAGTTAAAATATCTTATTTTCCTCAGAATTGCAGTAAACAAGAATCTGATTGCCCATTATTCTTCTCTATTTCATGCATCCACTTACAATTTCTTAGGACTATTCAAGGCCAAATTAGATGTTTGTCAAAGCCACCTGCGCGTGCGAGAACCTCGCAGCTTCTTCCATCGTGCCAGTAAATGAAGTGACCGACTTCTTCACTCACTGGCCTTCCTTCCCTCTTCTTTGCACGAGGTCTTCACTTAGTGAAACCATGCCATAGCACATTCGTTCATGGAATATGAAACAATACCCCTAATTTCAATAAATATTGGAAAATACCTCCCAAAATAAGTTTTTTTAACCCCCTCCCAATATGATTTTCCTAATTAAAAAAACACCTATTTTCACTATATAGTGTATGTATCCATTTTTTAATTTACATTTTTTATACCCCTTTATATATCTACCTAGTATATTGACATGATACCCCTCTTATGACCCCATATGCATTCTCCAATGCACCTTGCTTCTTTCAATGTATATTGTGGATGCACATTACTTCACCCACAATGCAATTACTCAACCATGTATCATTATGATTTGCAGCATCTAATGGTATGATGAAGAGATGGGAGATCACTCCTTGTATGTCACAAAGCTTCTTGAAATTCTCAAGCAAGCCTTTTCCTAGATTTCTTTCATCCTTTGGAACTTCTTTAGAATTTGAACCTGGGCTAAAACTATGATTCTTCTCTAAAAGTGTTAAGCACGGAGATATGTTCTCCTTTCCATCAAATCTTCCAGAAGAATATCCATCTCCTTTTCAATCCATCGACACAACTATTTTATTTTGGTTCAATTTTCTTCCAATGTTATCTTTCTACCCTTCAAACTTGTCTTCTTTGAGACAGCCTACCCTGCTAAGAGTGCTTCTTAACTGGGGCCTAGATGACCCAGATTTATTCTGAATTTGACATCTTGATCCACTGGAAATGCTCTTTTTCATCATTTTGTCATTTTTTTCTTAAATCTTGGCTGGGCTTTCAAACTATATTGAAGAAATTTAGCAAAGACAACCCTTCCTTTTTTTTCTCTTCTTAGCACTCCCTTCTTGAGGACCATTCCTTGTCACTATCTTATTTTCAATTCTCATTGGTGTGTTTTTGTCACTGGATTTATGTTGAATACCAATTACTGGGATGGTGTCTCACAAACGTTCCAATTTCAATTCTGCTATTTTTTGTGTAAGACGGGAGATTTCCTTCTCTAGCTCTCCAATTCCCAAATCAATGCAATCATTTTTCACATTGGTTTCATCTTTACCTCCAATTTCTTTGTGTTCAATTGAAGAATCATTGTTTGTGGCATCTACAACATTTAGAGAAGTAGAGTCTCCATGCAAAACATAACTGTATTTGAATATGGCAGGTCTTTTCTTTCAGTACACACAACAAGGGCCTCTCTCTTTGTTATGGATGTTGGACCCTACACTGTAAGGGGAGTGTAACAAGTGCTAGATGTAGACTCAACACTAACATTGAATTCTCATTCTCCTGAGAGGAATTGATATTCTCTCCATTGCCTTGGCCTTTACTAGCAAGATTAGTTACAGTAGGGACAAAAGACAGATATTTTCATTCACACACATGACAAAGGAATCTCCCGACCAATTTATCTTTGTGTATCTTCACATACATAGAGATATTTTCATTTCTATACATGTATATATGACAACATATAATATCACTCCAATTTACTATAAATAAATATCATATATAACATATAATATCACTCCAATTTCTTATAAATAATATCATATATATTTTTATTTTTATTTTTATAATATTTGATTAGCATACCTAAACCCATTTCAATGTTAACGAAATGAGAAACATTTCTACCGCTATTCCATGCAAAGGCTACAACCAGAAATTGCAAGTACTATGATAATTTCAAGCATGATCCAACAACAATGTTTAATAAACAGAAGGCTTCACACATCTTGATTAAACCATCCAAGTGAAATGATGAAACCCTGTCTTCAAGGCCTCCCTGAATATCATTTCACAAGGGTGTCATCTAAACCTACTCACACTTGACACAAACTCCATCTCTCAAGAGAATCACTTGTTTAGATGAATTTCAAAATAATCATTTTGCAACCCATTTAGATAAAACAAATCATATCAGAATAAAATATGTAACCAGTATGTTCATGGCCATTCATACTTCCAATCATGGATAAAATTGAAATAAAATCCTGTTCTCTGTGCTTAATTTCAACATGTGTATAGTGAAAGGAAGCTATGCCCCTTTCAAAGTTATGATGGTTACTTCAGAAATAGGAGAATGTTCTTCTACATGTGTTGTGGCCATACTGATCATTAATAGATAACTTATGGTGAGCCTAAGTGGAGAGGGAAGTCTATCATCTCACCAAGATGGAACTTTACTATGATGATGAGGCTAGGCATGGAACAACAAGATTCCTTCAATAGTGGCCATGTTCTAGATCATTTGGCATTGGAACAAGAATTCCTAGGATAAACAATTTCTGGTTGAATCATTATGAGACATCACAATATACATGGAAATCACACTATTTTCATCCTTCTGCAAAGGAGTGACATGTATGTTAATCATACTAATATAATTGAGCCATAGAATATGATAGAAGAGACTTGCAATTATATATTCGGTGGGAATCATATCCCACATTCAGAGATTCCCTTAGACCTCCTGATACACATGAAGAAAGAGTTTGAATACTGGTAACATTTATTTTGCACGTGTCTGGGAAGAATTTGATTCCTTGTTTGGCATTTACAATCACATGGTAATATTCCCCAAGGAAAAATGGACCAACTCATTTAGATGAGCTGGACACCTTAAGCTGAATTCAGAAAAAAAATGTCAAATTCTAAATTTCAAAACTTTACATCGAGCATCAGGAGACTTCTCTTTATATGCAACCCAGTTTTCTTTAGCCAATGTAGGTGATGGCATGGAAGTTTTCTTTAGCCAATGTAGGTGATGGCATGGAAATTTTATTTATCCAATGTGGTCTATGGCATGTATGAAGCCAAGTTTGTATGCAACATTGTAAATGTTGTAATTCTCCAATCAATGAAAGAGATTGCATAGATGGAGGATATTTTGGCTAGAAAATAATCCTTAAGGTAAGGTTCTCGAAAAACTTTTCAGAACAACCAAGTGAAATCATGTTCAAGAAGGCCTTGAAGACAGGTTTCTATGATATTCAGGGGGCTCCAGGTGAGTACAGATTGTCCTTTGATTTAGAGGGAATGAATAGAGACTTACTACAGAGACTTGTTCCTTCCATTCCCATTACACAAGTAGTAATTGCACTGAGACAAGAATTGTGTTTTATGATCCAAAAGGGGGCAGATATCCATTTACTTCATTTTTTTCATGCAATGCTCCTAAAAGAGAACCAAACTACAGACACTAGCATAGATTCATCTTAACCTGGGATGTACCAAGTCCTAGGAGGTTCACACCTCAATATTTTTTTCCCTCTCAATGTTTAATAGTTCTAGGATTATGATGAATCTGTGCTATTTTTTCCCCATAAAGTAGTACCATTTCAAATCATATTTATCTTTTTTTCCTCACTCACAATTATTCAAACAAGACTCTAGAATCTAGATTAAATATTTAAAAAATGGCGATTATTATATTTATTCCCCAAACCATGATATGGAAAATGTCATAAAACATAAAATATCAATATAGGCCATAGGCCAGAAATGCCATCTCAGTAAAAGGTTAGCCAAAACGCCTAAAATGATTCCATTAAAAAGGAGATAAATTAAGAGCCTTCAAGGATCCATGAAAACATTGTTTGCTATTGTGCATCCCTTGACATCGAGGTATGATCCTTTATTGGTGGAGCATTGCATATTTGATCTACATCACTTCCACATTCAAATACTTTTGCTACTCCCATCCTAGTGCATAGCAGAATCAATAGAAATCCAAAACAAGTCAACAATGATGCAAAGGAATTGCTCCATTAATAGTTAAAAGTGAGCAAAAATTGATGTCATAAAATACCATCTGCATTCAGAAGAATATGTTTCTACATAGTGAGCCACATACACGTCGATATAACTCCAAACCTGCAGTCCTTTCCATGGCATTTCATTTCATATAATAAGGTTTCTACACATTGAGCCCCTAGAGATGCCCTTGTTCTATTAAACACACCTTTCCATATGAATGTGAAAGGTCACATTATCTCAGAAAGAACTGAACGGAATTAAGAGTACACGGTCAATTTGAAAGACTTTTCATATATTGAGCATGATTCTCTCATATGTAAAATTTCACCAATATTTGTCCCCTCTCAAAACAATATGTATGCTATGAACATAACTTGAAGTGAAAAAGTTTCATAGCACTTTCCAACGGATCAAACTGGTTAAATAAATGCATTTCTATTACATTGCTATATATGGTAGGTTTGTAGTATGAGAAGAGGTAAAATGAACTACTAGACCCTCAAAAGTATTACACACGCCCACATGAACACTCACATCCTAGTAATGTAATTATCCAAAAGGGTTAAATTTCTTGAACATTGACCTTTCTACAATAATGATCAATGGTCAATGTCATTTTACCATCAAGAATAGAAATATAAAAAATAAAACTTATGACATGGAATTAACGACATGGTGCAAACATCAACTACAGATATAGTATGTACCAAATAACACCCCTCCTAAATCAGAAAAGAAAACAATGCCATTTGAAATTGTACTAAAATTAATTTCATAGCCTAACCTGAATAAATCCCCAACAATTGCAATAGAAATTCCTGAAAATTTATGACTAGTGGAAATATTCACCTGTTGCTCCAAGTGGATGACCAAGGGAAATATCTCCTCCATTAACATTTACTTTTCTGGGTGTAGTTCCAATTTCTGGAAACAATATATGAATTGCGAGGAAAATGCTTGAGAGAATTTTATAAATCAATCAACAATATTTTGATCAACTAGAAGAAATCCTCAACAAATAAAATTTATTTATAAATAAACTCCCTGTTTTATCTAATTTATCTCAAACAGATCAATTATCATCAATTTCTAGACCAACTTCTTTCCTTGCTTCCAGGATTACAACATCCAGGTCAACTCCCATAACAAGATCACTGGAAAGCAATTAATTTAGTGCAAAATAGAATGAAAAGGTTCCATTCCATAAGAGAAAGAAAAAATTCAAAATGCAATCAAAGTTCTGACCTGAATACACCCAAAATAGGAAAACCCTTCTGCATGGCCACTGTCTTCTTCATCAGCAATACAACACCAACGTTGTCACTTACTTGGCTTGAATTTCTTATGTAAAATTGCATCAACACTTCTACAAAACTGACAGATTGAAAGTTCAAGTTTGAGTCGTTTAAAATGGCAGAAAGCCGATGATATTTAGCTAAGATATTATGTCATAACTCTTTTATGGAATTTCTACCTTTGATAACTTAAAAACCATGCATGGCATGAAGTTGTAAAAGAAACTCTATACCAGCAGTGGTGCTTTCACCCTTCTTAAATATAGGTTTCATCAATAGAAATCGCCACAGGATTCTCAGGTCCAGTTTTAGGATCAACAATATTCAGCACAAAAGAAAGAAAAACATTACTCACCATCACAACAATCCTCAAACTATTCAGTTTGCTGATTATGAAAACATGGGTATTTCATACCTTAGTTTGAACAGGGATGATCTCATCTTTGAACTTCCCTGTAGTTGTTGCTATTGTTGCATGCCTATGAGATTCAACCTAAAATAAAACTATGGTTGTTAATATTCAACTTTTATTCCTTAAGTTTCATGACTAATTTATGCATTGATTTCACTTAGATCAAAACTTAAAAGACATCCATGTACCACTGCTTGATCTTGTTCTTGGCGTGAAACCCCATAGTGCTCGGCCACATTTTCTGAGGTGATACCCATGGGCAAAAGACAATCTTGTTCTTGTTTGAAAACTTCAACCTATTACATGGAACAACACAAAATCCATCAGTGTTGTTCATAAAAACCAATAACTCACATGTATTCTTGTGGCAGGAATGTGTGTATATATATCTATCTATCTAGGTGTATATAAATATAATGAAAATAGTAAGCTATGTAAAATTCAAATATAGGAGGGCAGGTAGAGATGTCAAATTGAAATCACTGAGAAATTCAAAAGCCTCAACATCCTTAACTTTTATTGATGCCTACCCTTGGATTGACAAAGCCTTCCCACGGCATAGGATTTGCAATCATTGACTCCAATCCTACACCAATTCCTGAAGCAGATAGACTGAAATACAAACATATCTAAATCCAAACTCTCTATGTTATTCCAATGGTAGGAATCACACTGTTATATATTGATGTCATAATAGGCAGCTTTAATTACAGCTACAACATATGCAACTGCTTGGAGACCTGAAGAGCATTGTCTATTGACAGTCCTGACAGGTACAGTCTCTGAAGAGAAGACATGGTAAGAAGCTTGTAGTTGTCATGAAAACTTTCCTTCAATGAAAAAATTCATTTGACACATAAAGTTGTAGCATACACACCTAGGAATCCAACATAAAAAGAATCCATCGTACACTCACTAGCATGTTGAGAGCCAAGTGCAAGAACAATACCCACAACAATATCACCAACTTCAATAATTCTCAAAATGGTTGGGAACCCACTTTGGTACCATGAGAACCCCCAATCTTACATATTGGTCAGGTTTTATCAACTTTGATCTTTTTTAACTGCTCTTTATATGCTCTGCGTACCAAAGGTAGTTGGGTCGTGGGGGGTTCACTCAATGAACTTGTTTCATAGCATGATCGTTCACATGATATTAAAGAATATCCCTAATTTCACTAAATATTGAAAAATGCCTCCTAAAATTGTATTGTTGAACCCCCCTCGAGATATACCTTTCCAATTAAGAAAACCCCTAGTTTCACCATATATTCTAGGTACCCATTTTTATCAACCCATTTTTAATACCACATTTATATCATATTATCAAGTTGTAACAAGCAGAAGCCCTGATGCATATTAGTATAATCCAACATGATTCTAAATTAAATAATAGTATAATGGTAATAATTATCCCACTAGGATTACAAGAGTGTCTGATCAATTTGTAGCATTGGATAGTGGAAGACCCAACAAAATAGTAATGCGAAGTAAAAGACATCCCAATAAAAAAATCAACGTAGCAAAGAATGTAAAATACTATTAACTATATAATAGTCAATGAAATTCTTATAAAATATGAGAATTGCAGATATTTCACACCACAACCTACCTATCTACCAACTTTATATCATGTAAATACAAGTATAGTCATAGAGAGATCATGTTTTCTATAAGCTTAATAAATTAAATTCCATAAAAATTCAAAATTGAAACCATTTCATGGATATACTTCCCTACCTTCCTATAAAAAAAAACACCATTGATGTTTGAACTTAAATGAAGATAGAAAAATTCCTCTTGCTTTCCAATAACACCATATGATCATGTGCATAACTTGAATTAGGTCATTCACAAGATGCAATGATTTGCCTCCACTTTCTCTACATTTATTCTTGCAATCAAGGGAACTAGCAACATTTAGTTACCTTTTCTTGGGTTATATCTACTTCTTTTAAACCATTACAGGAGAGGGGAAAATCGCCATTGTTAAGATTCAAGCATGCAATAGTTATAAAGATACCCAAATAGTGAAACTTAAATGATACCATTTTATGGTTGCGATAACACATGGTATGCAATTAAGGATTTAGATTTTGACGTATGTTCATATCAATTCTAATACAATATTAAGATGGATGTCTTGCATATAAGAATTGAAATTACAGTTATGAATGTGACAAATATGACTCAATCTAATAGCTATATTTAAGTGGCAATGTGAAAATGTTAAAGAAGAATACAAAAACTTGAAATAAATAATTAGTTAATAGATATTGAAATAAATAGCTTTTCTTGGTTAGAAATTACTCTGAAAAAAAGACTTTATAGGTTCATTGATTTGGAGGTTATTCCTTAGTAGAAGTAAGGATTGATATGAATCTATCCCATGATTTGGAGGTATGAATCTAGCCCATGATTTGGAGGTTTCTCTTTAGAAAAAACTAGGACTAATATGAATCCAACATACGATTTAGAGGTATGAATTGAGCCCTTGATTTGGAGGTATGAATCCATCCCATGAGATGGAGGTTATTCCTCGGCCCACCCAAATAAAATAACCCCCAATATTTTTATTACTATGTCAAATTAAAAATCCCCCCTTGACCCCTTAATACGAGGCAATATATTTTTTAGGGTTTTAAGAGTATTCAAACCCCCAATATAAATGGACGTGATATGATATTGCCTTGCTAGTGAACCCCATGTGGGTTGGGTGTATATCACAGCTGTGTGAATTTTTTATGTTTGCTTCTCATTTTTCCTATATTATAGAGAACTTTTTTTTCCGCATAATACATGCATTTTGATTCCTTTTCCCTATGGCTAGGACATCAACAATCATAGTTAGGCCATTGGATGAAATATTCTATGCCCTAGATTTATGAATCACATTGGCATCATTCAATGGTTTGAAGATTCAATGTCCTCTAAGTATATGGATAGAGGAGAATTAGATGGATCCATGGTTTGAAGAATCAGTGTCCTCTAAGCATATGGATAAATGGCAGATTGAAGATAAGGATGAGAGGAGTGCACATGCTAAAATGTGTATTGAATCATTGGATGATCCAAAAATGGAATAACAAGAGCTACAGAGCGTGACTACAATAGTGTTGCCTTCTCCAAAGCAAGATGTTTCAAATTTAGCTTCAAGGAAATTCAATTCAATCAACACACCTCCTATCAAGGATTATGTTGTACAAAAAGGTGAGGCTGAGCAATATGAATACAAGTTAAAGGGAATCAGGGTGAATAAATATTGTGCAACCCCATCAAAGAAAAATAACAGAGGCCTTATGTTGCAGCTGCAACTGTTCCCAAGTTTCTGGAAATTTTGGACCCTCCTTTTTTATCTTGTTTGCCCCACTCTGCTACATGTTGGATTATTTGAGGTTGTTTCCTTGCTACTTGAGTTTCCATCTTCGTCTGTGCATATTTTGGACTGTAAGGCTTCGCTATTTGTACGTTGTTTCACTTGTGAAGTTTAAAGTGGGTTTTTCAGTCGTCGTTCTGTCGGGAGTCAGTTAGACATGGTGCTGATAATTAGAGACTTTAGCTAAACTCAGATTCTGTTTTGAAAAGACCTTGCCTTGCGTTTTTTTGGAATTTTTTTTTGACTTCGATCGGAGGCCACAAGCTAATTAACTTCCACCATTGCAGCTCCAGAATAGGCTAATTTCCCGTCAAACTGTTTGTCTTCTCGCCGATGTCTAGTTTTTTGTTTTTCTAATGTCAATTGGTTTGCGGTTTTTCTTGACCTCTGAATTTCTGTTGTTGTGGCTGTGTAGCTCACTAGCCATCCAATGCCTACAGAGGATCCGATACCCAATGTTTTATAACGTCCTTTTTAGTCTATGTGCCGGAAACCTTAGAGTGTAGGTTACCCACCGTTGCGGCTACGTAATCCACTAATGAGCCGACGTCAAGTGTTCTTATTCACCGATGGAGGTTTTTTATCTGCTCTTTTCTTAATCGTTCCGTCGTTTGTTATGAGGCCGTCTTTTTCCGCAAGAGACCTATATGTTTTGTTTAGGTTGAATTTCACACATAAGAACCGGGCTCTGGTTTTTCCTCTTTAGTACCCATTTTTAATATCATGGTTTATGTTTATTAAAGATATACATTTTTAATGATGAATTCTCATTGTTTACAAATAGACATGGCAGTTTCTCGGATCCTATTGAAGATTATTGTGGCAAAGAAGGTGCAAATTGGAGGACGGATCATGTTAAAGAATCAGGAGGCAGAATCGTTGCTCGATGAAGAAAATTATGAGGGTCTGCAAGGAGACCAAGGAATGGTCGAGCATAATCATTACAGAGCAAAGGATCATTCTTGGGCACTCCGTCAGTTACCTAGCTTTTCCTGGGTTTTTATAAAATATTTATTTGGAATGTAACGTTTGGAATCATGAGCATTCACAAAGTGACAAAACAATAAGAGGGAACGGTTGGGGAGCCGAAAGGTTTCCCCCTTTGGTATATGTAATGTCCCCGGTTTCGACCCCGTTTGCATGATGTATATATTGTAATTAATAGTGGTGAGGAGCTCAAGGCAAAATCCCCACCATCGATTTTGTTGTCTATGTTTCGGCAATAGGGATAATTGCCGATGGTATGCTGTGCTATAAGGCACATTATAATTTGGCATCATGTAAACACGCACATCAATTAAAATAAACCACAACCAGCTACGGCAGTGCAACGTTGAATGAAAAGGGCATGGTTCCAAAGGATAAGGGGTGGGGGATGTCAAAACTTGGTTTATGGGGGAAAAACCCATGTTTTATTACCTTGTTGTCTCACCACCTTTGTTGTTTTGTCACCTTTTGTCTCACCCAACCTTTTCAACCTCTTTAATGCTTCAGCTGGTGGTTGGGGAGTTATGGCTAAGTGGCTGAGGGCATTTATTGCTAGGAGAAAAACATGGGTAAGGGAGGCAAGCCATTCCTCCATCTTCTCCACGACTCCATTCTCCCCATGGTCGGTGGTTTTCACGTCCTGTTGTTCACCCTCACGCACATTTTTCTCTCACGGCTGGTCTGTTCATCCTCATGCAGAGGTCGATGGTTTGTTTATCCTCCCGATGACCTGTTGATTCGCGCGCATAGAGGAGGCCGTTTTCCTCTCACGCGCAGGCTGAAAATCCTCACACAGAAAACAGGTATGTCTTTCCCGTGCATTTTGATGTTGGGTGCAAGTTTTTTCCTCACGCACAGACTGTTTGGGTCATTTTCCCATGTGAGAGGCGTGCTCACTGTTCTTGCTTTGGGGATGTTGTCTTCCCCACGTTTTTGGGTTAGCTGTGGTGTCCAAATTCGTTTGGGCCACTGTGGAATTCCAATTCATTGGCTGTGTTCTCCTCTGTACAGGCTGGGGGTTTGTTTATCCTTCGTTTTGGACTGTGCATAGTTGCCATCGTTTTCATTGTGAAATTGGGCTGTTGTTGTTACCTTGGTTTGGGTGTTGTTGCTGAGTTGTTTTGGCCATGATAGGGCCAAGAATAACTCCGTGTTGCCCTGTTTTAAGCTGTGACAGCTAAGTAATTTCCTGAGTGCAATGGTTAGTCTTTGGACTGTGCTGGCTTGGCTTGTCTTTTGAAAGCCTGCGAAACCCAGCTGTGTTGGTTTGCTGTTTGTGCCCTTGGCTATGTATAAGCCTACAATTGACCCTTATTCCGGAAGAATCATGCCCAGCTCGGGGGTGGCAGTGTGCTGAGATATTGATGAGCATGCTGGCCTATGGTTGGGTGGAACGTTGCAGCGACGTAGCTGGTTGTGGGTGGATTCTTCATTAACAGATAAGTGCGGCTAGTCTATCTCTGCAATTATATCAATTGTATATGGAATTATGATGAACATGTAATTGCTAGAATGTATGTTTGCTTCCCCTGTATGATTGAAGAATAATGCATCTGTGTATGCTTGTAAGTTTTAATTTCAGCATTTGTTTTCTTTGATTATGTTCATGGGGCCATTTACCCGGTTGTTTTGATGATTCTTCGCATCCTCTTCGCTGGTCAGAGGCATGGGGACGTGACAGTATATGTATGGTAGAGTGAGACAGAACAGGTGATTTTTCCCAAAGGAACTTGTGAACTACTTGTTGTAAGAGGAACTACTTCATTTTGCAATAATAAATTACAAATTTTTTCCTGGTGGAGAAAGTGTTGTGTGGAATGTTAAAATGTGATGAAATGAACAATGTTGAAGGGGAACTATTTCATTTTTAGCTGTGTTTCATTAACCGTGAGATCATTCTAACTTTATAAACCTATGTTCTTACATGAATGTTCTCTGGTCTATTCTGGGATAATTTCCCCTATGAGTAATGAATGTTTTAATAGTTGATGAGCTATCTTGTCATGTATATCTTTATTCATGTTTATGTGTTTTGATTCTAAGAACAGCTATCTATGATTTATCTTAACATATGAAAAACATTACATTACTCATGAATTGATTATCTTGCTCCCTAGGGATATCTTAGTTAGTGTTGTTTTTTTTTAGTTGTGTGTTATTCAGATGAGAGAGAGTCTAAGACGAGAGGTAAGAACCTGCACATCACATTGTGACCACTCCTTGCATTCTTTATCAATATGAATCTTAGATAGGAACTTGCATATCCTTCTTAAAGACAAAAATACAAAAATATATACGATGGACTGGGCCGTAACTGGTAAAACCCTTTGTTTTGTTACTTGACCTACGGTATCCAGACCGCAAACCGGATGGATTCCCTACACCAAACAGTCACGGGCTAGTTGGGAACGCTGACTAGGGAGAATCCCTTGCTGTTGTTTCCTATGAATTTCTAGGCCTCAACAGTTTCTGGTGCTAAAAGGAGGGCCGCCAATGCATGGCTGGCTAGGGAAATCCATTTCGTCGAAATAACTTCACCAGTGATAGTTTTGAAAGCAGTTTATTTCCTGATCCAAATACTGAAGAGAATAGAGAACATTTGTTTGATGTGGACAACCAAGTAGTAAATGATCTGAGAAGACACACATAGGCTTATGTAAAGAGTATTGGAGGATTACCCATTCTCCCTTATTTACCCTGAAGAGAATACAAGAAGAAAGACCGTCCCATCTTGGAAGATTCAGTGTTGGTTGGAGATTTGGAAGAGTTAGTAGAAGTAGCTTTACAAGAAGTTGTTCAGCCTTTGAATCAAGTAGGCCCAAACACACCTTACTGTTCTCCTGTGCAAATTCATGTTCCTTCACCTCCTCACTCTCCACCCAGACTCTTGGTAGGTGTAAATGCAAACCAGCCACCTAACCCACCAGATCCACCACCGGCTTGGAAAGCCAGATCACCCTTGAACCTAACACCTCCGTTGCATGACTTACCTCAGGCTTTCGAGAAGATGCTGCCTAAGTTTGATCCGAATGAGAAAATGTTAGTAGATGACCATTTACAAAGTTTTTATTTGGCAATAGAAGGGTTGAGGGCTAGGGAACATGAGAATGTCATTTGTAGACTTTTTTCGCATACCCTTAAAGGAGCAGCAGCATCATGGTATTTTGGTTTTCCTGCAAACTCTATCCTAGACTGGGATACCTTTGAAAGGATTTTCAGAAGCAAATATGCAACCCAAAAAAACTCATGCGGCTCTCATGAAAGTGCTGTGTGCCTTAAAGAAAGAAAGAAAAGAGAAGGTGCATAGTTTTACCCAAATATTTGCAGCTTATCTTAAGAATTTTTCTAAAGCCGACAAACCCTCGGATAAAGTTCTGATTGAGTATTATACTTCAGCTCTAGGACCCGAGTTGGCTATGTTTGCTAAAATGAAAGCCAAACCTATGCTAGAAGAAACTTATGAAGAAGCCGAAAGAGTGGAGGCTAGAAAGGAAAGCATCAAAGACTATCCTGAGTAGTCGAGAGAAAAAATTGTTGGGAGGAAAGCTTTGTTATTTACTAAGCCTAAAGAGGAGCAATCACCAGATTTCGAAGGAATGGCAAAGATGATCCAGAAGCTCTCTAACAGAATAATAGACTTGGAAAAGGAAAAGGGAGCCCAGAAGTTTTATAAGCCTTATTACAAAAAAGGGAAGATAACAATCAATCCCAACCCCCTCCGCACAACCCTGCATCTATGAACTTAACGGAGGTAGGGATGGATAATTTTTACACTTTTCACCAACAACCCCATTATGAAAAGAATTTTCCTCAATGGATAAATTCAATGACATTGGCAATGAACCAGCTTTTGGATTCCAAGTTAACCAAGGATAATGATGAAGAAGGAAAAGACAACAATCAATCAACAGAAAAACAAGAGGATGTGGCCATGGTTTTATGGGATTGTGTATCGTTGTTTGATGCCGAGGAAGAAAAGGATCTGAGATATGAATATATCTTGGAAATAAATATAACGACGAGAAGTCAGGGGTTGATTAAGGAAAATAGTCTTCTACTCCCAAAGATCAGGAGACTTCAAAAGAATGTTAAGAAATTTCAAAAAAACACCATAGAACACATATTTCATTAAATTTGTAATTATTTAGTGGATCTAGAATTTAGAACTTCCGCTAGATTGAGTTCTTTCAAAATGAGGAAAGTCATAGCCTTTGAATCCTTACATAATTTCTATTAATATTTTTTATAGTTTGTATTAAATGTTAAGTTGATTAAATTATTTTATGACATAATACCAGGATTGTATTTGCTACTACAACAATTATAAATATTGTCATAGTAATTATTTTTGTCTTTGTTGAATATGTTGTTTTATTTTTGGAAGTTGGCACCATTTATAATCAAAACGAGAATACATCTGATGACTTTAAACTCTAAGTTTACTCTTTAGTGATTAAAATAAATTATGAATTAGAATAGCAACATAATTTATTATTGTTGTTGTTGGTAGTGGTAGTGTATTAAAAACTAACTTGGTGAATGTTACTTTATGAATAATAGATTAACGTGAGAATCAATTATGAACTAGAATAGCATTAGTGCAGTACAACTTGTTTTTTTTCATATACAAGGGGGAAAACCAACTCAACTAACTATTGCAAGTGTTCATTATTTATTTGTGAAATTTTTGAACAATGTGTTTAATTGAAAGAGAATATTTGTATTGAAATATAGATATATTACAATATTTATATTATCATTAAGATTTTATATCATATATTAATTTATGTTAAGGCACGGAGGAATCGAACCACCATCGTTATGCTTTTAATGCAGGTGCTCTTCCATTGAGCTAGCACACTTTACAACATGAGGGGAAAGGGACTGTGTTAACACCTAGATTACAGCTTTCTAATCGTCTGTGACAAATCAAAATGATGAAAGTCTTAGAATTTGATTCTTTCAAAATGATGAAATTCTTAGACTTTGATTCCTTACATAATTTCAATTAATACTATCTATAGTCTGTATTAAATGGTAACTCGATTAAAATTATGTAATGGAATTAATATTGTATATGTTATTATGATTAAGCAATTGAATTATAATTTGATATGGTAACTAGTACATTGTTGGTGTTGAGTTCCTATACTAGTAGAAGGTTGGCACAATTTTAGAATGACCCATTTAAAAACTATTGAATGGCATACTACAAATGTGTTTGTTACTATAACAATTTTAATTCTCGACATAGAAAGTAATATTGTATGTGTTGAGTGTCATGTTGTAATATATTATAAGGTTGGAAACATTTTACAAGTGACAATAAAAACTATTATATATTAAGTGTTAATATGCTAAGTTTATTATTTTAACGATCAAAATCATTTATGGGTTAGAATAGAAATATAATTTATTTATATTACTATTATTTGTATTTTCTAATAAAAGTTAAGTTGATCAATGATTATATCACGGAAAATAGATTGTAGAAATTTTTTTACATCTTATTATTAAAGTTATTTAGTGACATTAATAATCAATGTTTGTTGCTATTATTATCTTTGAATTTCATTTAATTGAAATTATGTTAACTAATGTGTCTAGGTTGAGTTATCATAGTAAGTCTAAGTCTTTTTTGAGTATGATGTTTTGTTTTTGGAAGTTGGCATCGCTTGATAGTGAACAAGAGAAAATATTTTATGACTTAAAGTAAAATAGGTTTTATCTTAGTAATGATTAAAATAAATTATGAATTAGAATATAGACATATTTTATTATTTTTATTGTTGGTGGTGGTGTATTAAAAACTAAGTTAATGAACGTTGATTTTATGAATAACAGATTTATGTGAGAAAATTTACCTATAAATATGTATTTAATGATATACTTTGATTATCGTTAATATTTCTATTTACGTATAAAACCAAAAGTCACCAATATTAGTCACCAATATTTGACTGGTGAATTATTAATAATTTGTGTAAAAAATTTCTTGCATAATATAAAGTTATTTAACAACATATTAATATTGTGCTATGCCTATTATTAACTTAAGTAGTATTGACATTAAATGTTAATACTTGGCTATCGATTTCCGGGATTAAGCTATGTGAAAGCTTTTCAAACCATAACGAATTTTACATTGTTTCCCAGACGATCATGCGTGGAGTGCCCACTTGAAATGTTGGTTTGAAAAAATCACTGACAACTTAATCCAGAAAATCATTCACAATGATGGCAAGCTATGAAATCCTACACTCTGAAAATGTTACTACTTTGTCTTTGTTGAGTATAAGATATTGCACTAGTACAAAGTTCGCACCACTTTAAAGTCTACAAAAGAAATATAATATTAATTAGAATGCAACATAGTGGAACAAGTAAATTTATATCAATTATGATAACAAATAATAGAGAAAACTCACATCAAACCTTATTGCAAGTGCCTTACATTTCTTCACATAGGAAGTCTAGAAGATATTTTAAGGTTCATTATTGAATATGATTATGCACATTTGATATAGAGACATGTTGAGTTTATGTAAAAAAAAAATTGAAAAATTAAAAATTGAATGGTGTTATCTAATTCACATAAAGAACCATCACATGAATTAACATAGAAGTTGAACCAAAATTTTCATATTAGTAAATAATACAAAATTCCTCAAAAATAAGGCTTGAAGATAATATTTGATATACAACAAACATTGAGAAGTGTTTCTTCTTCTATATTAATAACTCATTCAAAGAGAAAATTGCATTCATGAATCATCTCCACCTAATCTCCTTATATTTGGTCAAGCAAATTAATTACAACTTGTACACCACATTTATTTATCATGGTCTTCTTGCAATCTTCTTTCTTTGGCATCCATGCCCAAACTATGGTATTAAGTGGAATAGATCCAAGTCATGTGTCATCAAGGTTTGGTACCCAATATTGTTCTAAAATTTTCCCTTGTATTTCCCTGAACTAGGCTTCCATCAATCAACCTTTACATGAAGAGTCTCACTTTCATCATTCTGGAAGATATATGAGGTGGTTTTTTCCATCCAAATCATCTCTCCTTCATCCTCAGTTCATGATCTAACTAGCAACATCTTTGCTTTCTCAACTTCAATCATAGGATTGAATCTTGTCTTTAGCTTGTTGCACTTGGGTCCAACATATACCAGTCCATCCGTCACATTATCAAAATATCCATCCATAATACTTATATTACATGCAGTGCATTACGATCATCATTAAATCTCACATGAATTAAAGCTAACATGATGTTACTACTTAATGATTGATTTTCTGGATTAAGTTATGTGGAATCTTTTCAGTCCACAATGAGTTTTTCATGGTCCCATAACAAGCATGGGTGGAGTGTCCTCTCAAAACATTGGTCTGAAAAACTTTCGAACAGTTTAATCTAGAAAATCAATCACAATTATGACAAACTAATAAAACTTGCACACTCATAACGTTAGTACTATATTTATTAAGTATAAGTTAATATACTAGTACAAAGTTGGCACCACTTTAAATTTTACACGAGAAAATATAATTATGAATTTGAATGCAACATAGAAGTACAATTAAATTTATATCAACTATAATAACGAATAATAGGGAAAACTCACTTCAAACCTTATTGCAAGTGCCTTACATTTATTCACAAAGCAAGTCTATAGGATGTTTTAAGGTGCATTCGCATAAAATATCATCACATGAATTAACATTGAAGTTGAACCAAAATTTTCAGATATGTAGCAAATAATATAAAATTCCTCAAAAGGAAGCTTGAAGAGAATATTTGATATAATACAAACATTGACATCTTTTTCTTCATGTATATTAATTTGTCATTCAAAAAGAAAAATTACATTCATGAATCATCTCCACCTAATCTCCTTGTATTTTCTCAAGTAGATCAAGTGCAGCTTGAGGATAAAGATTTCCACAATTAATCATAATGACAAAGAGAGTTTATGGAATTGAATTGTGTGTATTGAAACATCCCTACGTTTCGAGTGGACACTCCACCAATCATCAGGGGAACAAAATGAAAAGCTCAAAGTGGTATTGAAAAGAGTGAGCAAAAGCTAATACTAAATAAGATAAGGGTTTTGTACATGCATTAATGAATATAATTATGCACATTTGATATAGTGAGATGTGTTGATTTAAAAGACAAATTGAAAAGGTTAAAATTTGAATGGTGTTATCTAATTCGCATAAAGTATCATCATATTAACTAACATTGAACTTGAAGTGAAATTTTCATATATGAAATAAATAATATAAAATTCGTCAAAAAGTAGCTTAAAGAGTATTTATTATACTACAAACATTGAAAAATGTTTCTTCATATATACTAAAAGTAATTCAAGAAGCAAAATTACATTCATGAATCATCTCCACCTAATCTCCTTATATTCACTCAAGCATATCAAGTACAGCTTGTACACCACATTTATTTATCTTGGTCTTCCTGCAATATTCTTTCTTTGGCATCCATGCCCAAACAATGCTATTAACTGGAATAGATCCAAGTTTTGTGTCATCAGGATTTGGTACCCAATATTGTTCTAAAAATTTTCCCTTGTATTTCCATGAGCTAGACTGCCACCAATCAATCTTTACATGAAGGGTCTCGTTGTCATCATCTTGGAAGATATCTAAGGTGGATTTTTCCATCCAAATCATCTCTCCTTCATCCTCATGTCCTGATATAACAAGCAACATCTTTCTTTTCTCAACATCAATTCTAGGATCGAATGTTGCCTTTGGCTTGTTACACTTGGGTCCAACATATACCGGTTCATCTGTCACATTATCAAAATCCACATCCATAATACTTGATATTGCATGGAGTGCATTACCATCAACGTTAATATTTTGCCTCATCTTGGGCCAAAAATCATCAAAAAAAGAATCAATTTCATCCAAGGGTGTATGGTCATTGCAGACTCCATCTAATGCATCAACAACTCTTTTCCAATAATCAAGTTTTTATTCCATTCCTCTATAACAATTGGTGAATTCTCATTTCCAATAGTATCTTTCCACATTTTTATGTATGATGTTATTCCTTCCTTTACTTCTTTTAAATAAACATCATTGTCTTTGGGACGTAAGAAAGATGGCTTCCATGTGGGAAATATAGGTCGACCTTCATCATCTATATTGTCACGTCCCGGTCTTGACCCCGTTACATTAGATGTATATGATGTATATATTGTAATGATCGTGGTGTGGAGCTAAAGGCCAAGGCCCCACCATTGATTAGTTATGCTATGTTTGGGATTTAAATCGTCACCGATTGAATATCGGGGCGTGCGGCACATATTAAGTTTCCGCATCATGTAAATATGCATCTATAATTAATTAAAATGAACACAACCAGCTACGGCCGTGGCAACTAAATAGAATGGGGCATGATCTTCCAAGGGTAAGGATGTGGGGAAATTGTCCAACTTTAGCCACTAAGGGAAAATACCCATGTGACTTCTTCTTGTTTTTACCCAACCACTTTCATTGAAGAAAGACTGCTGGTGGTTGAGGCAGTTATTGCATGGAAGGGGAAGAGTATGGGAAACCAATTTCGAATTGGGCAGAGACCCATTTTTGGAAAAACGTGTTCTGACTTCCTTGGCAAGAAAAATGCCCAAAAACGTATGCCATTCTGCTAGGCATTCACGTTTTCCATTTTTACTCACGTTTTGGGAGCAGCTGGAGTTTCCTGTGTGTTTTTCCTTCCATGTTTTTGGCTGTGGCTTCATTTTTCCCATGGATGGGAGGTTGTTTTTGTAATGCCAGGGCCTGGGTTGTCTTCCTCACGTTTTTGGAGCTGCTGGTGCATTTTCAATTCGCGTTTTTGTGATTTCATGTGTTTTTCACCATGGCTGTGAAGAGCCATTCACGTTTTTGGCTGTCTCACTGACTTTTGGGTCTCATGCACTGGCTATTTGGGACGTTTTTCCCTGCTAGGAGTTGGTTTCCCTGATAAGCTTCAGGATGGTGTGTTTTCCCCCATGTTGTGAGCCATTTTTGCTGTTACGTATGGGGCTGTGTAATTCGTTTTTACTGTTCAAGC
>LPNX010717327.1:367896-410493 GCA_001517045.1 Pseudotsuga menziesii
ACTTCATTTTTCCCATGGATGGGAGGTTGTTTTTGTAATTCCAGGGCCTGGGTTGTCTTCCTCACGTTTTTGGAGCTGCTGGTGCATTTTCCATTCGCGTTTTTGTGATTTCATGTGTTTTTCACCATGGCTGTGAAGAGCCATTCACGTTTTTGGCTGTCTCACTGACTTTTGGGTCTCACGCACTGCTATTTGGGACGTTTTTCCCTGCTGTGAGTTGGTTTCCCTGATAAGCTTCAGGATGGTGTGTTTTCCCCCATGTTGTGAGCCGTTTTTGGTGTTACGTATGGGGCTGTGTAATTTGTTTTTACTGTTCAAGCTGTGTTAGCTAAATTGGTTGCCTGAGTGCAATGGTTGGTCCATTTTGGCTTGGTTGCTTGATAAACCTGGTGCTAGAAACCACACAGACAAAACTAGAGGGCTGGCCTTCTTCTCCATCAACCCTGAATAGCACTAAAAGGGAATGCAGGGCCTAAGGGACTGTGTAGCAGAGAAGGGACTGATTCCTTGTGTTGGGTGTGGATGGGTGTGTTAGAGGTCAGGCTAGTTTTGGTGTAGGTGTTCTTCGCTCTGTAGTGAGCTCACCAGCTTAGCAAATTGCCTTCTCCAGCTCCTTAATGGCCTGATAAACCCAACTTGGTTGGCTTGGCTGTGTTTTGGTTACCTTTGGCTATGTGTCAGTCTGCTAGTTCCCTTATTCCTTGGAGAATCATGCCCAGCTCGGGGGTGGCAGCGTTGCTGAGAAATTGATGAGCACGCTGGCCTATGGTTGGGTGGAACGTTGCAGCGGAGTAGCTGGTTGCGGAGCAAAGCTTTCATAAGATAAGTGATCTTGTACATTTTACCTCTGCAATTCTTAATTTACTGATAATGAAAATGAAATGAACATGTTAAACGAATGCTTGTTCGAATGCTGTTGTTTCCGCTGTGCAAGGATAATTAATTATAGCTGTGCATAATCTACAATTGTAGTTGTGTATGTTAAATGCAATGCATTCTCTCTTTCAGCATTTTGTTTTAAGTAATTTTTAAGCCTGTACATGCTCATGGATTTCCGCTGTGTAAAATAAATGTTCAAGGTGCATGTTTAGGCATTCTGTTTATGAATTTTTATTCCTGCATACGTTCATGGGCACTTAGCCCGGTCTTATTAAGCTCTTAGTCGCGTCCTCCTTGCCGGTCGGAGGCATGGGGATATGACATATATCCACAACTCAACTGCTTCTGGCCACTCAATGTCTCTGATGGATTCTTTTTACCTCATAACTGGAACATCATTGAGTAAAATAAATTGGAAGTATTGGACATTAAGATGTCCAACTAGTGCATTTTTCCCCTCCTCGATGTACCCATTAAGAAAAATTTTGAAGTCATACACTTTGTCAATAAGTTTAGGTAGAAACACCCATTTTTCTTCTATTGTGCGATATGTATCCATCATCTCAGGTAAAGAATATATATCTTTGCTTTTCAAGTTGGAAGACATTCTTCTATATGTTCTATCTAAGTCTTCATGGGTGTTCCCCACAAGCAAGAACCCAACCTTAATAGTGATGAAGACACCAAGTGCAGTTAATAGTGATAGAAACATGAAAACATAACACTTCTTATTATCACTAGTTCCATTGTCCAATTGTAACAACAAATGTGGAGGAAGAGGTTTAAAATCAAGATTTTGAAGGCTAATGCGTGTTAGCTTTCATAAGGTAGTTTTCCATCTAACACAACCACATTGTCAAATTGCATTGTGATGGAAATCGCGTTGGAGTTAGATTTCAACCTTAAATCATTGCACATTGAATGAAATCTAATGTGTGTTAGCTTTCATAATATAGTTTTCTATTTAACACAACCACATTGTCATCAATCAAAATGCACCATATTGAAAATGTAGCTAGAGTTAGCTTTCATTCTTAAAACGTTGCACGATGAGTAATAGGTAATGTATGTTAGCTTTCGTAAGGTAGTTTTCATCTAACATAGCCACATTGTAATCAAATACATTACACCATGATGTAAATCTAGCTGCAGTTAAATTTCCTTCTAACAACATGGCATGATTAGTGAAAGCTAATGTGTGTTGGCTTTCATAAGGTAGTTTTTCATCTAACACAACCAAATCATAATCGATCACATTGCACCGTGATGAAAATCTAGTTGAAGTTAGCTTTCATCCTTAAATCATTGAACGGTAAGTGAAATCTAATGTGTGTTAAGCTTTCATAATGTAGTTTTACATCTAGCACAACCACATTGTCATCAATCACAATGCATCATGATGGAAATCTAGTTAGAGTTAGCTTTCGTTCTTAAAACATTGCACGGTGAGTAAAACTAATGTTTGTTAGCTTTCATAAGGTAGTTTTCCATATAACACAGCCACATTTTTATCAAATACATTACAACATGATGGAAATCTAGTTGGAATCAGATTTCCTTCTAACAGCATGGCACTATAAGGGAAAGCTTATGTGTGTTAGCTCATTACAACATGATGAAAATATAGCTGGAGTTAGTTTTCCTTTTAACAACATGGCACGATGAGTGAAAGCTAATGTGTGTTAGCTTTCATAAAGAAGTTTTCCATGTAACACAACCACATTGTCATCAAGCACATTGTATCGTGTTAGAAATCTAGATGGAGTTAGATTTCATCCTTAAATCGTTGCACGGCGAGTGAAATTTAATGTGTGTAAGCTTTCATAGTGTAGTTTTCCATCTAGCATAACCATATTGTCATCAATCACAATGCACCATGATGCAAATCTAGCTGGAGTTAGTTTTCTTCGAACAAAATGGCACTATCAGTGAAAGTTTATGTGTTAGCTCATTACACCATTATGAAAATCTAGTTGGAGCTAACTTTCTTTTTAACAATATGGAACGATGAGTGAAAGCCAATGTGTATTAGTTTTCATAAGGTAGTTTTCCATCTAACACAACCACATTGTCATATTGCGCTATGATTGAAATCTAGCTGGAGCTAGCTTTCAACCTTAAGTCATTGCATGGTGAGTGAAATATAATGTGTGTTAGCTTTCATAATGTAGTTTTCCATTTGGCACAACCACATTGTCATCAATCAAAATGCACCATGTTCGAAATATAGCTAGAGTTAGTTTTTCTTCTTAAAACGTTGCACGATGAGTAATAGTTAATGTGTGTTAGCCTCCGTAAGGTAATTTTCCATCTAAAATAGCCACAGTGTCATAAAATACATTACACCATGATGTAAATCTAGCTGGAGTTAGCTTTCCTTCTAACATGGCACAATGAGTGAAAGCTTATGTGTGTTAGCTCATTACACCATGATGAAAATCTAGTCGGAGTTAGCTTTTCTTCAAACTACATGGCACACTGAGTGAAAGCTAATGTGTGTTAGCTTTCATAAGGTAGTTTTCCATCTAACGCAACCACATCATCATTGATCACATTGCATTGTCCTGGAAATCTAGCTAGATTTATCTTTCGTCCTTAAATCATTACATGGTGAAAGAAATATAATGTGTGAGCATTCATAATATAGTTTTTCATCTAGCATAACCACATTGTCATCAATCACAATGCACCATGATGGAAATCTAGCTAGAGTTAGCTTTTGTTCTTAAAACATTGCACGGTGAGTAAAGTTAACATCTGTTAGGTTTCATATGGTAGTTTTTCGCCTAACACAAACACATTGTTGTCAAATACATTACACCATGATGAAAATCTAGCTGGAGTTAGCTTTCCTTCTAACAACATGGCACTATAAAGGAAAGCTTGTGTGTTACCTCATTACACAAAGACTAGAGCTAGCACAACCACATTGCCATCAATCACGATGCACCATGATGGAAATCTAGTTGGAGTTAGCTTTCATTCTTAAAGCATTGCACTGTGAATAAAAGATAATGTCTGTTAGTTTTCATAAAGTAGTTTTCCATCTAACACAGTCACATTGTCATCAAAGACATTACACCATGATGCAAATCTAGCTAGAGTTAGCTTTCCTTCTAACAACATGCACGATAAGTTAAAGGTTATGTGTGTTAGCTCATTACATCATGATGAAAATCTAGCAAGAGTTAGCTTTCCTTCTAACAACATGGCACGATGAGTGAAATCTAATGTGTGTTAGCTTTCATAAGGTATTTTTCCATCTAACACAACCACATCATCATCGATGACATTGCATCGTAATGGAAATCTAGCTAGAGTTATCTTTCGTCCTTAAATCATTGCACGGTAAGTGAAATCTAATGTGTGTTAGCTTTCATAATGTAGTTTTCTATCTAGCACAACCAAATTGTCATCAATCACAATGCACCAGAAAGAAATTTAGGTAGAGTTACATTTCGTTCTTAAAACATTGCACGATGAGTAAAGCTAATGTCTATTAGCTTTCATAAGGTAGTTTTTCATCTAACACAGCCACATTGTTATCAAATACATTACAACATGATGAAAATTTCACCGAAGTTAAATTTTCTTCTAACAACATGGCACTATAAGGGAAAACTTATGTGTTAACTCATTACACCATGATGGAAATCTAACTGAAGTTAGCTTTCATTTTAACAAGATGGCATAATGAGTGAAAGCTAATGTGTGTTAGATTTCATAAGGTAGTTTTTCATTTAACACAACCACATTGTCATCAATCACATTGCATCGTATTGGAAATCTAACTAGAGTTAGCTTTCATCCTTAAATCATTGCACGGTGAGTGAAATCTAATGTGTTTAAGTTTTCATAGTGTATTTTTCCATCTAGCACAACCACATTGTCATCAATCACAATGCACCATGATGGAAAACTAGCTGGAGTTAGATTTTGTTCTTAAAACATTGCGCGGTGAGTTAAGCTAATGTCTGTTAGCTTTCATAAGGTAGTTTTTCATCTAACACAGCCACATTGTTATCAAATACATTACAACATGATGGAAATCTAGCTGAAGTTAGGTTTCCTTCTAACAACGGGGCACTATATTTGTGTTAGCTCATTACACCACGATGGAAATCTAACTGGAGTTAGCTTTCATTTTAATAACATGGCATGGCGAGTGAAAGCTAATGTGTGTTAGCTTTCATAAGGTGGTTTTACATGTATCACAACCATGTTGTCATCAATTACATTGTACCGTGTTATAAATCTAGCTAGAGTTAACTTTCATCCTTAAATTGTTGCAGGGTGAGTAAAATATCATGTGTGTAAGTTTTCATAGTGTATTTTTCCATCTCACAGCCACATTGTCATCAATCACAATGCAGCATGATGGAAATATAGCTAGAGTTAGCTTTCATTCTTAAAACATTGCATGGTGAGTAAAGCTATTGTTTATTATCTTTCATAAGGTTGTTTTCCATCTAACACAACCACATTGTCATCAAATACATTACACCATGATGGACATTTAGCTGGAGTTAGCTTTCATTCTAACAACATGGCACTATAAGAGAGCTTATGTGTGTTAGTTCATTACACCATGATGGAAATATAGCAACAAAAGTGTCATTTTTAGAGTTGTCCGAAGAAAACGTTACAAATGTGTGAATAAGATAGATAGGCAAAAAGTCACCTCGCAAGAAGTGTCAAATGTCACAACTCTCTATATACTATAGGGCCACCCGATCATGCTCGATCTAAATTTTTAAGGCACTAACCAAGGAGGGTAGACCATACCCTTGGCCACATAATCCGGTTACCTACTAGTACATGCATTATGAGACTTTTACCAAGAAACATGATATTAAGAGGAAAGTACATAGACATGAAAATCGGCAAAAGACACGTGGGGTATGTGAGAATAAGAAAAAGCCTACTACATCCCTGATATTGTCTGATAAGAAAGACAAGAAGATGCTCAATTCAGTTCAGGTTGGGTTTAAAAAGCACAGTTCATTATCAACATCTAAATCCGACAATATGAGGTCCATACTAAAGATAAAGAAGCCTACAAGCCATTTTGAGGACCATTTGAGGTCTGATGTTGCTGGTGCAATGCCTATAAGCCATTTTGATAACCATTTGAGGTCTGATGTTTCTAGTGTAGTATCTTTTTTAACTGAGCCATAGTTGAACACAACAAAGAGAGATTTTAAAAGGTCATCAGAGAGTGAAAGCAATATTCATAATGATGGAGACAATATTTTGAAATTTTCTTCTTATCTTGAAGAAATTAGGGTACAATCACTAGATACAGGCATTATTTCAGAGTAGACCATGAGTGAAAAGCAGTTTGGTCAGAAAAGGCAAAGCATGGAAAAATAAATTAGAGGTTATCGATTAGTGCATGAAAGGGAGTTCCTAGATCGTAGAAAAATAGTGACAAATAACATTTTCCTTTTAAATTTGCCACAAATGTAGCGTCATCATCCTTGGAATCTTATTGACATTTTCTCACTTATCCTCTTGCAAGAGTTGTACTTGATTAAATTCCATGCTTCTGGAGCAATATTTAACATGTCCACAATTGCAATAAAGGACTTCAGTAAGTTATTAAAAGTAATTGATTTGAACACTTTTTTTGCAAGAGTCTCACTTGCTATAAGCCGATGGCTTCTTAAGATCTGCCATGGAACCTCCTTCCAGCAACTTCAATGACAAAATCTTGTTTTTAAGATGTAAAATATTTGTTTCATTAACATCTTCGTGCAATTTCTATAGTCTCAATCTCATCAGAAACTAACATCAATATTAGCCAAAGCCCTTCACAACTCTTCATCATATTTAGCTTGTGTAACGCCCCGGTTTTGACGCCATTTACATTAATGTATATGATGTATGTATTGTAAATAATCATGGTACGGAGCTAAAGGCCAAGGCCCACCATCGATTTGGATATGTTACGTTTTGGATTTGGAATTGTCACCGATGGTATATCGGGACATACGGCATATATTAAATTGCGGCATCATGTAAACATGCACTTTAATTAAATAACCTAACCAGCTATGTTCGCGGAAACTAAATTGAGAAGTGATTCTCATAAGGATAAGGGGGGGGGGGATGTCAAACCTTGAGCCATGAGGTAAAAGCCATGTGTCACCACCCTGTTTGACTTTCTCATCTTCCCTTGTCTTATCCAACTACCACTTTAATGCTCTGCAGAGTAGTTGAGGCAGTTATTTTTGTTGGGGAGTGGAGTGTGGCAGGATTGCCAGTACTTGCCCACACGCACACTTCACCAGCGAATCGAACCTCACATTGGGCAGAAGAAATGACTATGGCCATCATTTCCACTCTCTCCATGACGGTGCTAAAAACACTCCGCACTTTCGACTCACCATTCTGCATTGTCGCTCATTCTCACGCAAGGAAAAACGTCTGGTGTCTCACGCACAGGATTCTTCCTAGTTTTTACTCACGCAGTGAGCTGGGAGCTGTGTTCTTTCACCCACGATTTCCCTGTGAAGGGCCATTCACATTTTTTCTGCTGTGTGTATGTTTTCCTTATCAATTTGTGGCTTGTGTATATGTTTTTCTCCTGCCCAGCTGCGAACCTGACTTTTCTCTTCCATCTTCAAACTGTGTAAGTTTCCTCAGTGATTTCATTGTTGAGAACGGGCTCTTATTTCCCCACGTCAGTTGGCTATGTCTTCCTTTACATTTTGGGGCTGTTGTAGGTTGTTTTGGAGTCGTTTTTGCCATGATAGGGCCAAGAACGGCTCAGGAATTGTTTTTCCCTATCCAAGCTGTGAATTGCTTATTTGACTGTGTGTATGCAGTGGTTGGTCTCTGGACATGTTGGAGTAGGGATGAGGGCTTGGTTTTCTTAATAAACCTGGTGTGTTCGGGAACCACACAGACAGAGCTAGAGGCTGGCTTTCTTCTCCACAACCCCTAAACAGCACTGAAAGGGAAGTTAGGCCCTGAAGGAATGTGCAGCAGAGAAGGGACTGATTCCTTGTGTTGGGTGTGTGTGGGTGTTTTAGAAGTCAATCTAGTTCTTGTGTAGGTGTCCTTAGCTCTGTAATGAGCTCAAAAACTTAGCATTTAGCCTTTCCTAGCTCCTGGATGGCCTGATAAACCCAACTATGTTGGCTTGGCTGATCCATTGTTTGTTTGATAAACCCAATTGTGTTGGCTTGGCATGTTTTATTATCCTTGGCTATGTGTAAGCCTGCTAGTTCCTTTTTCCTTGGGGAATCATGCCCGGCTCGGGGGTGGTAGCATTGCTGAGAGATTAAGGAGCACGCTGGCCTATGGTTGGGTGGAACGTTGCAGCGACGTAGCTGGTTGCGGAACAGTTTTCATAAGATAAGTATTCTTGTCTATTCTACATCTGCAATTATATTTACTGTTAATAAATTATGATGAACATGTGGAATGAATGAATGAATGTTTGTTTCCACTGTGTATGTGAATGATTATGCATCTTAGCATGTCTTATGTTCAAGCATTTTGGTTTTATATATGTCCATGTTCATGGGGCAGTTTGCCCGGATGGTTAATGCCTTGGTAGTGTCCTCTTCGCCGGTCGAAGGGTCGGGGACGTCACAAATTGACCTGCAGTACTTGTGTTATCTGGTCTTGTCCCTTTGTAGGATACTATCTCCCATATTTTTGTAAATTTAAGTAGGGTTGTTATTATGGATTTCAATACAAGATAATTGTTTCCAATTAATTTAGGCCTTCAGTCATTAACATGGTTTGTGATTCCATCTTCTTAGCTTCAACTCTAAAACCCTTCCACACAATTGGTCTGGTCAAGCCTATCTATATTAAAAGACATGCTGGAAAACAACAACAAAATCAGGGCTTGGAAAATTAAATAGATTTACCTGAAATTATGGACATCAAAGAACTGTCTTCTAATTGGTAGAAATTGGACATAAAAATTCATCCCTCTTCTTCAGCAAACAATTTGCGTCCTCTCTTGTTGCTGCTCCTTGAATTTGTGACTATTAGAGAAGAGGGTAGCACAATCCTCTCCTCCCAGAAGTGCTCTGAGAACTGAATAATGACCGGTACTCAAACTAAAATCATGTGCCTAAAATATATTATTTATGTGTAAGAAAGTCCATAAATGTAAATTATTATTATCATATCTAGCAACTAATTTAGACAATATTGTCCTTGATCGGTTTAAAACTTTAACCATGTCAAGGATCTTGCATAGTTTGAATTAATTTCCTTTATAATTATTATTTGTCAACCCTATTATCACCATTGAATCTCTTAATAGTAAATACATTGCAAGGACTTAACACCAATAGCTTTACCTGAATTATAAAGCTTTGGGAGTTTCTGACGCCTCAAAAAAAATATGAGCTGGTGAACCCAATTCCCAAGGAGAGGAAAAAACATAATCCCTTCTTGTCACAAAAGAGCTCCCTGCCTTAACTCTCCCCCGATTTCCTTTTCTTCCAGACAAAGACCCCACCCCTAAGGTAGGTAGGATTCAAACATATAATTGATATCACATCTCACTTTGGAGAACTGGCCTTTTTGCTTTGTTTATTTATGCATGTATGTCGTGGGAGTTATGGCCCTAAAAAACACTTTATTGTTTATGCCCTGTATGGCGAAGTATGATTGGACAAGATTTTTTTCCAATTAGAAACACATTGTGGTGGTTGTAATCACGGCCCCCTTTGTATCTAAATGAAAGTACCATTTTGTATATTAATAGAAAGAAGTATTTTATTCAAAATAAATAATATATTCATGAAGTGGTTCCGATATACCAATATTCCAAGAAATTAATCATTTGCAAAACAATATACTTCATATTATCATCATTCACGAAAGATCTTTTAAAGACATCAACAAAAGAAGAATCCATAATATTTCTAAATCAAAACAACATCGTAAAGAAGACAAATAACCTCCAACTTTGAAAATTGTATAACTTCATAAGCATAAACAACTCAGTTTTCTAAAAGGGTAATAGATGTCACATGAAACCAACACACTGAATCGTCCAGCAGTATGTTGTTGGAGGTATCAATCCAAACCTTGATATTGAACTGGTAAGGATGCCCATTGTTATTTTCATAAAAGGGGCATTTAGCTTAGTGGTAGAGCATCACACTGGCCAGGGTCAACATATTTCATACAGGGTGCTATTACATAGAAGTCACAATTGGGAAAAATGACAAGAATTGGAAAACTCCTTGAGATTCCCAACCCTTAACAAGTTAAAACTCAAAACATATGTTGCAACTTATATAAGTAGCAATCCAACTTGCACATCTTTACAACTGATCTCATTGGCCTGAAAATAGGCTTTGTTAAGAAACTCAGGACAGGTTCACCTATTCAAATGAATAGGACAAGTTTATCTCACAGCAATAGACCTTACCCCAACTGTAATGAACACAAAATAATTTACTGCATATTCTTTCCCTTGGGGAAATGTTTGGGCATATTGCTAATAACACACAAATAATCCATTCTGAAAATATATTTGGTACTTCAGAAAACAATGCTCCAAGAAAATATTGAAAGGAAATCCTTAACAAACCCCAATTCTCAAATTCTACAAGTGAACTGTAATACTACTAAAACACAAACCTTGGACTAAATAATGTTGAATGAAAGAAAATTCTAGAGACCTGTAAGAGAGAAAATGATTACTTACTCGTGTACCCAAGTATGAGGAAGTCTAACCAACCCCCAATAGTGGAGATGAGCCACAGACATAGAGCCACCTAAAAAGACAAGGAACACAATTCAGATTATAAGGAAATTTGCAAGGATGGATGTACAATTCATAAGACAAAATATCTTCATCACCTTCAGGAAGAGCTTGGGATATTTTCCAATGGCAATATCATGTGCTACCGTAAGTACAAAATTAATCTAGGATCATATTGATGCAGCTATGCCATTTACCATACCTTCTGATAATTCTAATTTAGGCGTGAGAGGGGGAGGCCTGCATTTATGTAATAAAATTTATACACTTCAGTCTAATCTACCATGTTTTCATTACCCTAAGCTATCATGGACTGAAATAAAATTTTATCAAGGCCTGATTCAAGGTATCAGGATACATCCCATTATTGATAATGGGACCTATATTGTGGGAAAAAATCATGAATCCATTAAAAATGGCATTAAAATAATATGAAAGTTAACAAATGTGACCTACTAACTTCTAGACTAAACCTCTCACACTCATGTAGTGATATTCACAAAAAGGGGTTGATGAAAACCTTAGGTCATAAATGTTCACCTATGTATGAGAGCTACTGCAGTTTCGCAAACAAACAAGATGGAGAACAAAAGGAGAAGCACATTGTCTATAAGTGGCAGTCGAATGTATCCAAATTTCTCAAATAAAATCCATGCCACAGTAGCACCAACAAGGATTCCTACTGATGCATTTCTTCACCTCCATAACATCACATCAGCCACTGTCACACAGAATCCACCAGCTCATTATCCTCATCAAGACCCAAATAAGTTGTGCTATGTTTCCTCTGTTTCTAACATCCACAATATCTATCTATCTACAAAGAGAATATAATCAATTTGATCAAGGGTTTTGGGTTTTCAAGTTCGCTTATGAGGTTGAACTCCGTATGAAATTATATACATTCTGCAACATCATGAGAATCTTTGGCTCTGTAACATATAAGTGATACCTCTGTATAGAATGCTTATTCTTGTCAATAATTATATTAAATTTTCTCATCTCAGATTGAGGCATAGTTAATCATACAAATAAATGAACTAAAATGATCAGACATAGGATCCATAGATGAATCTCTTAATCTGGTGTACACTCTCTGCATTTTTTATACAAAATTTTCCCAAGAGTGATCATAATCCACCAAAAAACCTAAGTCTTGAGTTGATAGCCATCCTTGTTTCCATAAAATATGTTAGGACCTAACTCTAATCTCCTACGTATCATTACAGTGACATCTCATGTCTCTGTTAAATACCAGTCCAAACAGATAGCTGTGAACCTTACATAACTTTACATTCTACAAAAATATATTGAACCAATTTACATAACTTTATAGTCGACAAAATATATTGAACCAATTTTTATAGGGATGAGCTGATATCTTTTAAACCATTTTGATTGACATTTTCCCACTTATTTCTTACATAATAAAACCAAAAAAGAAGAAGGTTGTGACTGTCTAAAACATATGACATGTCACTGCAAAAATCATGAGAAGGAGCTTGGCCTCACTCTATTCATTGGATTTACATTGGAGTATACTTTGTTCGGGTTGAAAGAGATAATTAATTATCATGTCCATGCACTCTCTCGCTGTCCAACAATATCCGCGTGAACTTCGATGACTGACCATTGAAGTGGTAATAGGGTTCCCAAATTGATTCAACGTGAATTTACCAATACCTTGAAAGCACTAAATTAACTCTTCTGGAACAAAAACAACATTATTACAGGCCACTATAGCATATACCCCTATCCTTACATGTGATCCATTGCCAATCTTCTAGGCCATAAAGCTAACAATTATAGGAAATTCCAGTGTCATAGATTTTCAATGGTTTGACATTATGAGGAAGAGCCTCTTATACCTGTTATAAAAGAACTGATTCCAAATTTGCAATATGAGTTATAAAACAGTCCAACAATACCTAGGAAGTCCAAATCCAATCATAAAGGTAATTTGATGGGGACCATCAAACTTCCAAAGGAATGAGGTCTTATCCATGTACATATTAGATCCATGTTGACATTGATACCATATAGGCAAGAGTTACAAAAGGAACTTTTAGGAAGTTTCTTCTAAGCTTTAGATTTTCTTGTTTTTGTGCTCTTAGTTCACTTGGGACAAAAAGAAAGAGCAAGTGAGGAAAACACAGAAAAGAAAGAAGCAAGGATTCAATCACAGAAGGATGCAAACTTGGACCGAGACTAGAATTAGCTACTAATGCCAATGCACAAGGCAGAGTGTAATGATATGTAATTGTGCTTTGTACAATCATTCTCTCATGGAATAATTTTTCTTTCTTGGATGTTTTCTCTGTTGTATAATGAATCTTTAATCTTGTTGCTAGTCTACTTTCATTCTTTCTAAATCCCCTACTCTATTGTTGTTTTTGCAAGCATAAATCAGGACACATCTAAAGCAAGTTGTGCCTTGTTTCTAGGCATATTCATTACAATAATATGTATTGGTAGGTGTTTCAAGGCATCCTTTAGCAGTTTTGGTTTCTTTGAAATAAATTCGTTTACATAAAGTGGAGAATGTTCCTCACAAAAAGACTCTTATTTTCATGTTGTTGGTACCAAGTCGATGACTTAAAATCCTGTTTAGTTTGATGTGGAATCTAGAACTCATTTAGATGTTTCTTCACATGAAAACTCTTCCACCCCTGCAAATGGGCCAAAGGTGGTGATTCCAGTCATTACTAAAATTGACATGGATCCCATAGCTATGACAATAGCTTCTCTTACATGTCACGTAGCTAAGAGACAAATGGGAAACACCATAAAAACAAAGACAATCTGTAAGCCTTTGACTGTCTGCTTTAAACTTCTTCAAGTCTGCAACATACCTCTGTTATGAACTCTAGAAAAGACATATTCAACTTCTCTTTTCACACCTCTATAATGCAGACTATTTTTGTGTCAAAGGATTTAGAGAATTCTCAGGAATTGTGGTTGCACAATCAATATCCCAATAGATCCATTGTTGATGTCATTGGTCAAGTGATCTACTAGTCTCAGAGATTTTCAATGGTTTGACATTATGAGGAAGAGCCTCTTATATCTGTTGTAGAAGAACTGATTCCAAATTTGCAAGCTAAGTTGTAAAACAGTCCAAAAATACCTAGGAAATCCAAATCCAGTCATAAAGGTAATTTGATGGGGACCATCAACCTTCCAAAGGACTGAAGTCTGATCCATGTACATATTAGAGCCATGTTGGCATTGATACCATATAGGCAAGAGTTACAAAAGGCAGTTTGTTAACAAGTAGAGCGTGACAATGATGTAGTTTCTTAACTTGAGTAGAGATTTGGAAAGTAGGAATGCTTCAATATTCAAAAAGAATGGAATTTATGGCAATCCATATTTGGATGATGCCATATATGATTTTTTAATTCTAAGTACCTGGTTTGCTTACTTGCTCGCATATTATTCTTGTTAGCATCGGCTTGTATATTAACCTCATCCTTTTCTTTAATATTGAAATAATTTAATTTCATTCAAACATCTACCTATGCTTTTAACAGCTGAATTATCATTGGCTTTTGGCCAAGGAATCACTGTTATTGTTTTTGAAAGGTTACCTTTGGACAGGTTGTTGTCCACTGTTGTGAAATCTTCATCCCTGATGAAAGTAGAGAAGGATTAGAGAATATTGGAAATATTAGAAAGGTTGTCCATGGAAAAAAAGAAAAATGCTTTTGGTTATTTGCTGGCATGTATTTCAGAAGCTAATTCTGAGACTTAAAATCCAAAGGGTTAATTGCCGTGAATATCCTGAACATAAACTATATCATTGGAGTGACACTCATCCTTTCAATGTCATTGGGTTTTGGCTAAGGAATCACCATTATTGTTTTGAAAGGTTATCTTTGGATTGGTTGTTGTCCATTGTTCCATTGTTCTACTGTTATATATGTTTTTTACAAAATATGAATATTTTATTTATTTTTTAGTCAGCCGGTTTTTTACCCAGTTTTTTGTCGGTTCCAGTCCGGTTCACATTTTGGGCTTCACCGGTTCGATGACCGGTCCGGTTCCGATAACATTGGTTTGAACATTCTTTCTTGGCAGGATATATGTGTCCACTAAATATATTTATATTATTCAGCAGTACTTTCAATTCACTATGGTATTGCCAGTTTCAAGGTTGTTTATAGGGTGGCAATTAATGGCCATTTCAAGTTATCTGGGAGTTTACTATCCATTTTAAGCTGGCAATTGATGAATTATTCAAGAAGCCAGCCTTGAATGTTAACTACCATTTCTTAATTCTTTATGGTGGTTTAGATTGGGTCTTGAATTTTGATAATAATAATAAAAAACATTTGCATTCCCATAACTTCCATTTATGTATAAACTGTATGTGAAAAAATATATATAAAATAAGGTGAAAAATAATTCTCAAGTAAATTTTTTTATCATGTACAAAAAGATCTAGAAGCGGTTTCTGCAAACTAAATAGTATATGTTACTAAATGTATTTCTCTATGGAATTGCTTTTACGATTTTCTATGTTGCACCTTGTGATAGTCAGAATGCTCAAGGAAATAGGAATAATTTTAATATCACTCAGGCAATTCTTAACTGGCCCACTCCAAAGAATGTGAGCTAGTTGAGGGGATTCCAGATGTTCTGCAACTTCTACAGGGGATCTATCCAAGATTTGGGAGCCTGATGAGACTCTTCGC
The DNA here is from genome assembly GCA_001517045.1 of Pseudotsuga menziesii. Lineage (NCBI taxonomy): Eukaryota > Viridiplantae > Streptophyta > Pinopsida > Pinales > Pinaceae > Pseudotsuga > Pseudotsuga menziesii. The sequence continues at coordinate 383,218 of LPNX010717327.1, forward strand.
TAATCTTACAAACAAGGATCAACTAAAATGGAAAAAGCAATAGAAGACACATTACAACACATGAAGAAGGTTACATCCAACAATTATTTGAGCATATCTCACAGCTCTTTTAAGTGGAATGTGATGCTTCAGGCACCAGCAGAGGGGATGTGCTCATGCAAAATCAACATCTTGTTTCTTTGAAAGAAAAATTTGATTGGTAATTATGAATCTATGATAAGAAGAAGTTGGCCAACATATGATATAGAAAAGTTCAAACAATATTTGTTCAGGTGGCACTTCATTTATCTAAAGCTCCGAATATACCAACAAAATTTGAAGTATTCTTATACCAAAGAAATCACCAAGATGGACAAGACGTCTGCTATAAAAGATGTGGTTACAATTCACATGCCCAATTGATGCCATGTACCTAACAGTTCACATGCCCGTAGTAAAGTGTGTAAAAATATCGATAAGAGCATGGTCCAGAGAATGCAAATTCAAGGTTGGGGTTTTCATTAGCCCAACCTACCATTTCACAAGAAGTTTAGGGTTTTTAGGCACTCCCACCAAAGCCAGATTTACACATTATTCAAAAACAAATTCAAGCATTTCTTCAAGAAATTAGCATGCATTCTCTACAAAGCTTACCTGATTAACTGATATTGATCCGAATCTAAATCAATCGGTTCTGATCTCAGAATTCTGAGATGAATGTACAAAATTTTTCCAAAATCAAAGTAGCCCTCGCAGGCTTAGTGTTGCTATGATTTGTTGTTGCCACGTGGAGTGTGAGATACTGTTGAGTCTTGTAGCACCCTTCTACAGCTAATCGTAACCACCTATAGCAGCCCACTGTAGCTGCTCGTGACCACCAAGTCTATTGATGCTGCTGTAGGTGACCCACTAACTGCTGTTGTGGCAAGTCGTGACCATAAACGGGGGTTGTAGCAGACTGCTATTGCTACCCATGACCACTAGCAGGGTTGTAACAAACTGTTCTTGCTACCTGTGACCACTAGGTATGTTGATGTTGTTGTAGGTGACCTGCTAACTGTTGTTGCTTCCAATAGTGACCATCAACGAGGGTTGTAGTAGACTGTTGTTGCTACCCGTGACCACTAGCAAGGTTGTAACAAACTGTTACCTGCTACCTGTGACCACTAGCAGCGTGTTGCTGCTCAATTAGGACACCAACGAGGGTGTTGTTGCTTAATTAGGTCACCACCAAGGGTGTTGCTTCAGCCCTAGTCTCCACCTAACCCTGTTATATGTTATTGTTGCTTCCCTAGACCACCACCGCCTGTTGTACATCACTGCTGCTTCCCGTGGGCTATGAGCAGCCCTAGCAACCACCATGACTGTTGTGTGCACCTGTTGGAGCCCTAACAAAGCTCGAGGCCCTATGAGGGCCTAGGTGCATAGAGGGTGACCTTAGCAGGTCACCCATGAGCTGTAGAATCCCCAACAAGAGCTAGGGGCATAGTATATCAGCCCTAGCAAGGCTCGAGGGCGTTGCAACATACCCTAGTTTGGTTAGGGTCACATGAAATGTACCAACGAGAAGAAGGAAAGAGTTTTAGTGTTGTCGTGAGCTTGTTGAATTCCAACAAGCTTCACAATGAGACCTGTTGTAGCCCTAGACCACCATCGATGGTTATTACAGCTGCTACGTATAACGGTAACCACCATAGTGATTGTAGTGTGACAAGAGAAACCAAGAAAGCATAAATGTTGCCACTGTTGAAGAAAAACAACACTAGCCACCAAAATTATCTCTATCAACCTCAAGCAGCGAGTAGAGGAGCAGTCAAGTGTTGAAGTGTTGTGTCTATGAGATGAATTGCAAATGTCCTTTATTTATGGTCCATCAACATTTAAGTTAGTTCCACATAATTAGGAGTTGATATTAGGGTTTAACTTATTTTTCATCTTTGACCCTTTGACTTTAATCTTTTGTGGTACAAAGGTCTTTTTGGTGTTTTGACTTGTGCCACTTGGTCCTTCTCTTGATGGTCTCATAGACCAAGGCTAGGGTTAAATGGTCCTCCAAGTATTTTTGTGGTCATAACAAGTTGTCTCAAGGATCCATGTGGTTCATTCATGCCCACTCAAAGTACATCTTCGTAAATAAGGAGAATTACTAAATGCTTTATCTTGATCTCCTCATGCCACCAAGATCAGGTGCTAGGTTTCTCAACCAGGGGTATCTAGTCCCTGGAGAAGGTCTCATAGGCCATAGATCAAGGAGAGGAGTGCATGACTTACCTAGACCCGATCTAGGGCTTATGGTGATGACCTAGTAACTGACCAAGTGCCTCATCCCCAGGATACATCAAATGACTCAATGCCGAATACTTGGTAACTGACCAAGTGCCTCCATTCTCCTGAAGAATATCCCTTAGCCCCAGGCTGAGATCCTAGTCCCAAATTAGGTTAAATTCCGGGTTGTTGAATGTTAGCATTAGCATGAATTCTTAAAATTTTGCAGACTGTAAGATAACAAAAGACAAGTGCAGCAGAAACATCAACAACATCACACACATTGAACACGGTAGTTTTTCACGAGTAATGCTTTAAAGGACAAACCCCCCCAAAAAGCATTAGTAATTCATCTCTTAAATGAGATGACCGAGTTCTCAATAATTCTCAAACCCTAATGAGTTTTTACCATAGATAAAAAATCTATGAAAATGTATTTCATACAAAAATCAGATCAGGGCTTTCTGCTCTAATTCTTCTAGCTGCCCGAAACTTCCAGAATGGCTGCCTATAATTTATTCTGCCTGCCTGAATCTGCCTAGACTAAGAATGAACTTGCCCGAGATCCATGTGTGATCCCTGTCAACTTGCCTATGATCCCAGTCAGCCTACCCAAACAGCCTGCTACTGCTCCGAACTCTCTGTCTACTTCCCAAGCCCTCTTTCTGAGCCCTGTCTTCCTTCCCGGAGGTATGTCTGCCCTGCATGAATCCCTGTCAGCCTACCCGAAGTTGCTATTTTTCCTACCCAGACCCTATCTTCCCTTCCCGAGCTCTACTGCTTTCCCGAAACCCTGCGCAAGCATCACTGCTACCTGTCATAATTCTATAGCAGGCAGACTATGGCTGCCCGAGCGTGTTAGCAGCCTGCCCGAGGTGGTAGCATCCTGCCCAAGGGTGTTGGTTGTTTCCCAAGGGTGTTGGCAGCATGCCTAAGCCCTGCTAAGGCTTGTTGTGAGTGACAAAGGGCAGAGGGAGGTGCCTGGACAGGAGATCTAGCCTGCCTGTGAATAGACCGAGACTGCCCATGAGGGAAGAAGGTTGCCCGTGAGAATTCTAAAGGTGATGTGAGGGTTTAGAAGAAACCTTACCTCATGAAAAGAGAGAAGGTGTTGCTATTGTTGTTCATCAATGGTGAAACCCTATTTTAGGATTAGACTGTAAAATAGTGGGTGCCCTAGCTAGAATCCTCCATGCTAGGGCATAACCACAAAAGATGTCCCCCACAATGTGAGCGAAAATATTCCTTGAGTAGCTGTAGGATCATGAGCAAGTGTGTGTAACAAAATGAAATGGATTGATCTTCTTTTATATCCTTTGAATCACTTGTAAGTGGACCAAAACTTAAAAGAACAAAATAATATTATTTTATTATTTTATCGTTTTTACTTTTACCTTTAGTGGTACTAAAGGTGTTTTTGCACTTTCACTTTGACTCCTTAGTGGTACTAAGGGTCCTTATGTATTTTTTACTTTTAATTTAGCCTTCTTCGAGTGCCCTATGGTCAAAACAAGTGGTCAAGGTGGTCCTTCATCCCCACTCAAAGTACGTCATCATAAATAGAGAGAATTACTAATGCGTTTATCTCACACTCTATGGGACACCAAGATCGGGTACTAGGTGTCTTAACCAAGGGTAGCTAAGACTTGGAGAAGATCACAAAGCCCACAGATCGAGGGTCAAAGTGTCTCACATGTCCAAACTTGATAGGGTGTTTAGAATAGAGATTTGTCTTTCTCCCCATGTCTGCGAAAGCCCTTCAAGGTGCTAAAGTGCAATGTTTAGCTTAAATTCTTGGTTATGAACACTATGCGATTGGAAAGCTAGCTTGATCTTGCTCAGCCATGTCTGCACTTTAACGTTCCCTACAAAATCATATTGTAGAATCTTCATTTGGAGGTTGTAGGATATATTACGATTGCCCTATGTAGCATAAGGACATATTCCCCATCCCCAAAGGGGGGATGGAAACATCTCCAACTGTTGGGGACGCCTCCAGATCTACAGCATTTTCTAGAAATCAGGTGTCATTTTCTGAAAACAGGGATTCCAGAACGTGGAAAGTAATAAAAATTGATTGTTAAAAAAAGGAAAATGGCAAAATAAAAATTAGCTGTTAAAAAAAAAGAAAATTGTGGTCCCAAATGGTGAGTTACCTAATGGTAGTACAATAGATTATATTATATCTTTTTAGCATTTCATATTTTCCTAGAAGTATGATTATATTATTTGATCTGACATCAAAACAAATAGTGCAAAATATTCTTGTTGCTACTAGGCCATAAGAAAAGAAATTAGAAATTGCTCATGACAAGAGGCTTAAGAAAGCTATCCCAAGGGTTAGCTGAACCGATTGTTGCCAATGTTGTTGGGCATTTGGCTAGTTCGGTGCCATTAGATGCCAGTTTGAATCCGCGGTGTCAAGTGCAATAGCCTATTCCGATGGGTTTATTAGGAATGCAATCCACAAATGCATAAGTATCCCTTTGGTTTCTCTATGAGGTTTTCCTTATTAAAAAAAGTCTTAAAAACCTTAATGTTGAAAATTTCATTTTCATCAAGCAATTAATGCAATTATGAAACTCACCTTTTTCAAGAAGGTTCCTCCTTTAGGACTGCTGTAAATTAATTTGTAAAAAATCAGCGGAACAATGAAAATAATTCAATTCAATTAGCCCCAATATTCACAGCAATTCAAGTAGAAAAGATACCAATCATTCCAATCAGTTTACAACTTTCTAGCCCTCTAGGGCAACTTCACCCATGAGTTGTAGAATCCCCAACAAGAGCTAGGGTGCACAGTAGATCATCCCTAGCAGGGCTCGAGGGTGTTGCAACATACCCTAGTTTGGTTAGGGTCACATGAAATGTACCAACGAGAAGAAGGAAAGAAGTTTAGTGTTGTCGTGAGCTTGTTGACCGCCAACAGGCTTCACATTGAGACCTGTTGTAGCCCTAGACCACCATCGAGGGTTATTACAGCTGCTACGTATAACGGTAACCACCATAGTGACTGTAGTGTGACAAGAGAAACCAAGAAAACATAAATGTTTCCACTGTTGAAGAAAAACAACACCAGCCACCAAAATTATCTCTATCAACCTCAAGCAGCGAGTAGAGGAGCAGTCAAGTGTTGAAGTGTTGTGTCTATGAGATGAATTGCAAATGTCCTTTATTTATGGTCCATCAACATTTAAGTTAGTTCCACATAATTAGGATTTGACATTAGGGTTTAAATTCTTTTTCATCTTTGACCCTTTGACTTTAATCTTTTGTGGTACAAAGGTCTTTTTGGTGTTTTGACTTGTGCCACTTGGTCCTTATCTTGATGGTCTCATAGAACAAGGCTAGGGTTAAATGGTCCTCCAAGTATTTTTGTGGTAATAACAAGTTGTCTCAAGGGTCCCTGTGGTTCATTCATTCCCACTCAAAGTACATCTTCGTAAATAAGGAGAATTACTAAATGCTTTATCTTGATCTCCTCATGCCATCAAGATCAGGTGCTAGGTTTCTCAACCAGGGGTATCTATTCCCTGGAGAAGGTCTCATAGCCCATAGATCAAGGAGAGGAGTGCATGACTTGCCTAGACCCGGTCTAGGGCTTATGGTGATGACCTAGTAACTGACCAGGTGCCTCATCCCTAGGCTGCATCAAATGACTCAATGTCAAATACTTGGTAACTGACCAAGTGCCTCCATTCTCCTGGAGAATATCCCTTAGCCGCAGGCTAAGATCCTAGTCCCAGACTAGGTTAAAAAATCTACAAAAATCTATTTCATACAAAAAATCAGATTAGGGCTTTCTGCCCTAATTCTTCTAGCTGCCTGAAACTTCCAGAATGGCTGCCCATAATTTATTCTGCCTACTCGAATCTGCCTAGACTGAGACTGAACTTGCCCGAGATCCCTGTGTGATCCCTGTCAACTTGTCTATGATCCCAGTCAGCCTGCCCGAACAGTCTGCTACTACCCGGAACTCTCTGTCTACTTCTCAAGCCCTCTTTTCGAGCCCTGTCTTCCTGCCCGGAGGTATGTCTGCCCTGCATGAATCCCTGTCAGCCTGCCCGAAGTTGTTATTTTTCCTACCCAGACCCTATCTTCCATGCCTGAGCTCTACTGCTTGCCCGAAACCCTACCCGAGCATCACTACTACCTATCAGAATTCTATAGTAGGTAGACTATGGCTGCCCGAGGGTGGTAGGAGCCTGCCCAAGGATGTTGGAAGTTGCCCAAGGGTGTTGGCAGCATGCCTAAGCCCTGCTAAGTCTTGTTGTGAGTGACAAAGGACAGAGGGAGGTTCCTGGACAGGAGATCTGGCCTGCCTGTGAATAGACCGAGACTGCCTGTTACGGAAGAAGGTTGCCCGTGAGAATTCTGAAGGTGATGTGAGGGTTTAGAAGAAACCTTAACTCGTGAAAAGAGAGAAGGTGTTGCTTCTATTGTTCATTAATGGTGAAACCCTATTTTAGGATTAGACTGTAAAATAGTGGGTGCCCTAGCTAGAATCCTCCATGCTAGGGCATAACCACAAAAGATGTGCTCCACAATGTGAGCAAAAATCTTCCTTGAGTAGCTATAGGATCATGAGCAAGTGTGTGTAACAAAATGAAATGGATTGATCTTCTTTTATATCCTTTGAATCACTTATAAGTGGACCAAAACTTAAAAGAACAAAATAATATTATTTTATTATTTTATCGTTTTTACTTTTACCTTTAGTGGTACTAAAGGTATTTTTGCACTTTCACTTTGACTCCTTAGTGGTACTAAGGGTCCTTATGTATTTTTTACTTTTACTTTAGCCTTCTTCGAGTGCCCTATGGTCAAAACAAGTGGTCAAGGTGGTCCTTCAACCCCACTCAAAGTACGTCATCATAAATAGAGAGAATTACTAATACTTTTATCTCACACTCTATGGGACACCAAGATCGGGTACTAGGTGTCTTAACCTAGGGTAGCTAAGACTTGGAGAAGATCACAAATCCCACAGATCGAGGGTCAAAGTGTCTCACATTCCTAGACTCGGTCTGGGACTTATAGTTATATCCTCGTAACAGACCAGGTGCATAAGCCATAAGCTGCATAGTTTGACCGAAGGTCAAATACTTGGTAACAGACCAAGCACCTCCATTCTCCCGAATAATGGCCCTCAGCCTTAAGCTGAGTCCCCCAGTGCTAGACTGGGTCATCTTCGTGTTAACTGACCAGGTTCCTCCATTAAAAGAATGGCCACTCAGTTCTAGGTTGATTCGCATAGTGCTGGACTGGTTCCACATCTTGGTCCCTAACCAGATGTCTTCATTCAACAAAATGGTCACACAGCTCTAGGCTGAGTCCCCCAGCACTGGATTGGTTCCACATCCTAGTCCCTGACAAGATGTGTCCATTCAACAAAATGGATACTCAACTCAAGGTTGAGTCCCCCAGTGCTGGACTGGTTCCATATCTTGGTCCTTGACCAGATGTCCCTGTTCTCTTAAGAGAATAGCTCTCAATGTTGCTCAGGAAAAATCAACACTGGTAGCTGACCAGGTGCCTCCATTCAATGAATGGCACTCAACTCTAGGCTGAGACCCCCAATACCAGACTGGGTCAAATTCCTGGTAACTGACCAGGTGCCTCCATTCTCCCAGAGAATGGCCCTCAGCCCCAGGATGAGTCCCCTAGTCCCAGACTAGGTTAAGTTCCTGGTAACTAACCAGGTGCCTCCATTCAAAGATTGGCCCTCAGCCCTAGGATGAGTCCCCTAGTCCCAGAATGGGTCAAATTCCTGGTAGCTGACGAGGTGCCTCCATTCAAAGAATGGCCCTCAACACCAGGCTGAGTCCCCCAGTCCCAGACTGGTTAAATTTCCTGGTAGAGTGAATAATTGTCCCACGTAGAGTGAATAATTGTCCTACATGGGTCATATTATTATTGTTATAATATTTCGAATGACATGGATCGTTCTTAGGGCCTTTGTAAGGTTTAGGAATAAACAACGAGGATGTAGGCCCTAAAATATTCATCTTTATGTCTAGTGGACATGCACATGGTTCTATATCACCTCACATGTCTTGTAAATGGAATCTTTTGCTTTCAACCAGGATATGGGTTCCATTACAATGTTTTTAGCATAGATTATGGGTTTTGGTTCCTTAACCATGTTGCACAAAATAAATCCATGGTATTTGCTATTATGCACGAAAGTAATCTTTTAGGGCTAATGCACCGAGAATGGGGCTCTAAATTGTCTTCGTAATTATCTTTCTATGCATAGGTTTAGAGGTTTGGAGGTAATATTGGTTGAGGATCAGGAATAAGGGATATGATTTCATAATGTTTAATAAAACAAAGATACCTTTGAAGTGACAACTATGATATAGGCTCCTCATCGGAGTAGCAACCACCTGGTGTAGTTCCCTACTAAAATAGATTGGACCTCTAATCCACACTATTTTAGGATGCTACCCCTCATTAATGGCTAGACAAAATCTATTTGTTTGGATACTACCCGTAAGAGGATCAAGGGATAAAAATGGATAGATATAATAGCTACCTAGTACAATTGCCCTTTGAAATAGAGTGGTTTTAGTTCACACTGCTTCGGGTTGCTACCCCTCATCAATGGTAGGAAAATGTCTACATGTTTAAATACTACCTATAAGAGGATTAAGGGTAAAATTGGATTACAACTTAATACAACCCCAAATATGGAGCACACTTGCATCCTCAAACAACTAATTGATAGAAAACTGCAAATTCAGAGAATTAATCTAACTTACAGGAAACCATTAAGTATTACAGGAATTCATCGAGCATTACCAGAATTTATATTGAAAGGAATTTGATGGCACAACATCTGATTCCTGAATCTTTTGTATGAAAATACCTTGGTTTATAAATGCACACTCTGTTCTGGAACAATGACCTTCAAACGAATCCCTAATACAACAGAACTCTGGGTACATCGCACCACCAACACGATTATGTGTAACTTCAACCATAATATGGATAAATTCCACAGATCGATTCAATGCCCAGAGCTACCATGATTTGCAAGTGCTGAGGCGAATGATTCTCTTTCTCAGTTAGATTTTGAAATGCCATTCCTCAGTCATCAATGATTTGGTGTTCTCCTCAAGCTGTGATATTGGATCGTAGTTCTAATCTGAGCATTCTCCAAACTCTACACCTATGATCTGACCTAAGAATCTCCACAATCTAAAAAAAATCTTTCATACATTAGTATCTTCCTCCTCTCTTCAGAAACCGGTTGATCATCCCTACATCGAGCCCCTCCTCATAGGATCAAGGCAGTCGGGCCGGCATATTGGGGGCAAAGGTTATGTGTTTTTTGTTTTTTGCATTTTCATTATATTTTATTTATTTTTGTTTATTTTAATATTTGTCTTTTATATGATTTTTTTTAAAAGACTAAACATTTTTCATTTTTTATTTTCTTAATTTTTCGTTATAGAGTACTTGAGTCAGTTTCGTAAATTTTAAGAACCTACCATCAGGAACCTAGTTTCCATCAATGTATTATATCTGTCTTTTAAAATGATATCCATGTTGATGTAATTGTAACTTTGGCATGCCCTTTAAAATGATATCCATGTTGATGTAATTGTTACATTGTATGATAAGTATGAATGGTGGTTAATGACACCTTGGTTGGTTCTTTGTAACCCCCATACCATTTCCTCCTGGTTCCTCTTTATGCCATAAAAAGTATGGTTTGGAACTTCCTCATAGCAAATGACTTTGATGTGTTCCTCTAGCAACACTTCCCTTGATGGTCACACTCAATTTGTAAAAAATGTGTTCACATTTAGTTTCTATGTATTTAAATGAGGAGCATGCCTTGGCATCTCTCTGAATTGTGCCTCGTACTCTAGCACCATCTAATTGGCTTGATACAACACATTGAAATCATTCAAACGAGACTATAAAATATCCTTAGAAAGTTACCTCTAGCATAAATGTTCCTTAGACAACTCCCATGTGATCATGGATGTCTCAAGACTAAGTTCCAGCTCCATAAGTTGAAATATGGCCTATCATGTTTTTTTATTACTAGAGTAATCCCTAAGTGAGGAAAACATTTCAATTCTCTTCAATAATTCTTCATCTAGCTCTCCTTTCATGGAAATCTAAAATTTTGTCAACTTCACCTTTTATAACTCCAATTATGGTCATCTCGAGGAAGGATTGTGAATCTCTCACTCTAAGTTGAAGTGGCCTCTCCTTCACTATGCAAAGAACTAGCTAAAGTATATATCATACTTTGGAAGGAACTAGCTAATATATATTATGTTTATGGGGACTCATCTGTCATAATCAATTGGGTAAATGGAAAAGCAACACTCTCAGCCCTCGATCTAGATGCCTGGTTCCTCAATGCTATCAAACTCAAAGCTTACTTTCACAATTTAGACTTCTAGCACGTCTATAGAGAACACAATGAGAAGGCATATAGTTTATCCAAGGAAGTGCTCCCCATGGCCATTGGCCTTCTCTCCTTCACAGAATACTATGAAGGAGAAACTATTGGGGAAGATAAGCTTTAGCTATTCTAAAGTTGAGCTTGTACATACTACTCCCTAAACCATTAATAATGTATACTATTAAGTAATAGCTGAAGGGGACTCTTAGATACGCCTGGTGGTTGACATAGCAACTAGAATACAAAGTGGAATATCTATATATTAATCAACATGAAGAAAATATAGCCATATATGTTCACAAACTCTGCCACTTCAAGGAGAGGCCACTTCAACTTAGAGCGAGAGATTCACAATCCTTCCTCGAGATTACCATCATTGGAGTTATAAAAGGTGAAGTTGACAAAATTTTAGAGTTCCCTGAAAGGAGAGCTAGATGAAGAATCATTGAAGAGAATGGTAATGTTCTCCTCACTTAGGGATTACTCTAGTAATAAGAAAACATGATAGGCCATATTTCAACTTATGGAGCTTGAACTTAGTCTCGAGACATCCATGATCACATGGGAGTTGTCCAAGGAACATTTCTGGTAGAGGTAACTTTCTAAGGATTTTTTTTAGTCTCGTTTGAATGATATCAATGTGTTGTATCAATCCAATTAGATGGTGGCAGAGTACGAGGCCCAATTTAGAGAGATGCCAAGGCATGCTCCTTATTTAAATACATAGAAACTAAATGTGAACACATTTTTTACAAATTGAATATGACCATCAAGGGAAGTGTTGCTAGAGGAACTTATCAAAGTCATTTGCTATGAGGAAGTTCCAAACCATACTTTTATGGCATAAAGAGGAACCAGGAGGAAACGGTATGGGGGTTATAAAGAACCAACCATTCCGAGGAAGAAATGTACAGTACTTGCTCAAATCTCTCCAGAAATGATGATAGTCAAGGGTGATCAGTCATAAACTTTTAGGTTCAATAATGTGCTTGGTAATACAGACTAGGACTATGGCTAGAATGTTTGGGAACACCTTGGAATGAGAATGGGAGTGGATCATGTAAAACAACTCTAATTTCCAATGTGAAGAGAAGGACATTAGGTTCATGGACATTAGCAATGATGCTTGTTGGACCTTAGAAACCAATTTGTGCATTTACTTAGGAGATACATTTTGGAAACTTGTAGGGTCATTGAATTATGATGGTTATTAATATGTATGAAATTTTCAACCGGGTGAATACCATAAGTCCCATCTCTTTAAGAATTCAATCCCAAGACAACATCAATGACATAGATATGGCAGGTTTATAATTTGATTTCATCCAATTGTTACTCTTGGAATTTGAGTTTGTTTTCACAAAAATAGTGCCATAATTTTCCTGGAACAACAATGGTAAGTAGTTGGCTCTTATCAACATACAACCAAAATGGTAGTTGGCTCTCTTAGTTAATATAGAACAATCCTCTCTTAGTTAACTCTCTTAGATAACATAGAACAATCCTCTTTATTCTGTAGTTCCAACTCCCAAATTTGCAAAAATATTCCCTTTCAATGGAGGAAACTTCTGACATGTATTATCATACAATTGTAGGTTTGCATCCTTATAATATTTAATCATGTATATTACCTCTTTTTACGCATTATGTGATTGTAAGGTAAATCTCTCATGGAAACAGGAATATTGTTCTCTTTATCAAGTCAACTTTGTTGACAAGTTAAACTACCATTCCGAAGTTTTATTAGTAATATATTATCAAACGCTAATATGTTCAAAGAGGGGAACCTCTTTTGAGATGGATTGACTATGAAGGACACCATTTTTTTCTTCTTGAACTGCTGATAAGATCTACATCAAAACAGGGGATAACAGAATATGAGGGCGTTGTCAATGTGCTTGCCTTGTGATGATTATCTCAGCATGTAGGAGGGGTAATTAGGGCACTGCTTTGGAGGCTATAACCAGCGTTATTCATGCTAAAGTTAGCCAGGAGAGAGCACTCTTATTAGTGATGCTTTTGTGGTGATATGGTACTATTTTGAGCTCAGGAAAAGCAATGCATTTTGGAAACCAAATTCAGTTTTTGGAAAATCATATTTATCTTAAATACATTGTTGCTTATAGATGATATTGGAGCCTTCTTCAGCCATAGATTTTAGAGGGATTCTAATTCAATATGATTTCTCTTTAGAATCATCTATTTTTGGAAAAACATCACACCAAATTTGGCACAATCAAACCCTCATTAGAATAGAGCACAACCATAAAAACAGAGGCCAAGAAGAGGAAATCGTCAATTCCATTTTTCACTCTTCATTAGCATCCAAACCTTTTTCGTTCTCCTATTCATTAGCATATGTTGCAAATTGACTAACAATATTAGAAGCACGATATTCTTGTGACGGTGAAAGAATAAGACGACGTAATGCTTTCATCAATGTAGCGTTCTCAATGTGACTATTTTCTGCAATTTTTGTAACAATAAGTTGGTTTTATGCAGTAGCTTACCTAGCACTGATTGAGGAATGAATAACATTGCTATCTATATACAGTTTGTTGTGTTCACCTATATATGTAAGATATTCTTGCTCTAATCTTTAAAATCAATTCAGAGCTCTGCAATTAAATACTTTAGGATGACAAGTACGATTTAGATATACAGTGAATAATGTCAAATTGGCACTCATCTCATTTAAATCTACAGTAGCTAGCTGATATATTGTCTTATGTGTGCTCTTGCAAGTTCCTAACTAGTGTTAACCCCATGGAAGTTATAAAAATCATTGGAATGGCTGGATTTGAGAAACTAGGTTTTGGAAGTTTGATGTTGGACATGATTAGCCCTCCCAAGCCATCCTTGGGATTTGGGTGTTTGGCTATTGGTGTTTGGGATTACCACTTGTCCACCTCTGTACTGGCCCTAGTGAATATCATTTAACGTTGCATGGGGGCAGTGGGTGTACTATGTTTGATCAGGTCTGTTGGTGAGAGTGTTGATGGTTGATTTTTGGCCCAAGATGAGGAAAAATGTTAACGTTGATGGTAATGCACTCCATACAATATCAAGTATTATGGATGTGGATTTCGACAAGAATGGATGGCAAGACCAAGAGTGAAATTACAAGAATGGATGGCAAGACATAGGAACTAGTGGCAAAATATGTTCTAGTTATGTATTAATAAGATTGTTTGAAAGTTTAGTTGACTTTTTAACTTAGATTCTAATGCAATTGAAAACCAAATTCCAATGAAAACCCAAATTCCAATGAAATTCCTGAATATGCAGGGTTTTGTAAATTCAATAACTTATCTTCCATTTGTGTGTATTGGTGATTTTTACTGGTTTAAGAAGTATACAGACGAATCTGATATGGATCCAAAATTTGATGTCTCTAATTTCTGAAATCCAGTTTAAGAAGTATATAGATGAATTTCATCTGAATAATAAATTTATGTCTCTAATTTCAGAAAGCCAGTTTAAGAAGTATCTAGAGGAATTTGATATGAATAAAAAATTGTGTCTCTAATTTCCGAAATCCAATTGGAACTTGGTAACTATAATTTAAACTGATTCAAAAGTAACTAAAATTTCTCACAAATTAATTGAAAAGAGGCTCCCTTTCTTGGCACGCTAATAGTATATTGTACTTGGTCAAGATAAAAACTAACTCTTTGAAGGTTCTTGAACTCTCGGGGTGACAATACTAAAAACCCTATCTGAAGGCTCTGAGCTCTCAAGATGATAGTATTTGTTGCACTGTTGGAAACTAAGATTTCATACTGTAGTGTAGTTCTCTCCACAACTTACTTTGCTTAGCTAAGTAATAATAGGATTTTTAGTAATTTCATTCAAGCTATTATCTCCACATGCATTGCATCAAATTTGGGTGTCAAGTCACATGTCATAAGCTGAAAGTAACAACGGATCAATGGTTCCATATGGGTATTGTATATAAAGGTAAGATAATTATATTATTTTCAGGTCAGTGTACTTACTACAAACCTGCAGGCATAACAACATCACAATCATTATACAGGACATGGATGCAGTTGCATCTTTTGATGAACACAATCAACTCAAATAGAATCGGACAAAATTTGTGAGCTTTGTCTGTACACTCAGAATGCCAAAATCCTCTTTAAAATCTTTAGTAAATCCTCGCTCAGATATCATACATTTCCAAGCACATAACATAATTTACAAATACCAACAACTCGCTCTCAAGCAAATTTGACAATGGTGTTTACCTGAAGCGCAATTAAATACCAATCCCATATGTAGGGTGTTTTAGGATGAGTACACAACTTTAACCTATGACTAATTTTTCAAATACCACCAGCTTCCATCATACAAGATTGGCAATAGTTTCTACCTGATGGGAGGTCATATACTAATTCCATATGGAGACTGTTCTATATAGGAAAACACTGCATTAACTGGCCAGAAGTATTGAAGAATATGATTGTCAATTTGTCCCGAAGTAATCCAGAATGGTTTTCCTCTTTGAAGATGAAGGTGGATTTAATACTGAAGAGGGAATTTTCATAGATTCTGGAGTTTTTTGAATGAGGGCTTCGTTCTCTCTACTACTTTGTGAAATGGCCTTTGAAAGACTACCGGCATGAGGGCTTCTTTCCAAGGACAATGTTCCCAAAACCAATTTTTTTGAGGCCTTAGGGAACAAATATTTAGCACTTGTGTACTGTGGTGTGAACACTTTATCATCTGCAAAAGCAACTTTTGTATCACAAGCTAGGATGTCCGAAGGAGATGTTTCCAAAGATGTTATGTATATGTTGAATCAAACAATCTCTGACAGACAGAAGAAGGAAAAGCTTATATTTTTTGATGAACTGCAGATGGAGTACAATTCTCACTCTCAAAAGTGCAATCCTTAATACTCCAAACTCAAACCTGTTCAGTTACAGAGTAAATGATTGAATGCAAGTTTACACACAAAAAATTATGATTTGAGGCTTAAAATTAAAGATATGTAAGCATCTAGCGATGACTATGAATTCATCATTATGAAAAAAATTGTGTTCAGTACCGTGTAATCATCTGAACAAGTTTCAATCTTGCAAAAATCAGTTGGACACCTGCAAACAACAGTTATCAATATAAAAAACTACAAAAGAGGATAGAAAATTGTTGCTGATTAGGTCTACAACAATTTTAATCCTTACCTGCAGTGAAACTATCTTGAAACTTCTCAAAAAGGAAGAATTTTAGATTTTAAGCTAACAACATTGTGCAGATATTGTATTACCAGTCCACAACAGTCATCTCCCCTTGATGCCCCTTGAGCATTACAGGATCTGCTTCTGTCCAGTCAGCCTGAAAATCATGATGTTAATGTTGATGAAATCACTCTCACTGCATAGAACTAGAACAATATAATGAGAACTCAAGCAGTTGGATTGACAATTTGAAAACAAACCTGCCATATAAAGACATTCTCATCACTTGAACCACTTAGTATATGAGTCCCACCAGGACTAAAAGATTCCTGTGACAATAATATATTGTTACAATTATCAGCATTTGAAAGCAGTTGCAAATCACCAACATTAAGATCTTTGAAAATGAAGTGGAACGCTGGAAACACTGGAAAAGTGTGGTTGCATCTTTATATTTTTAAAGAATTATCATTGGTAAATTAGCAAGAGAATGTTAGCAGCAAAAATGATTTACCATCTTGCTGGAGCTAGATTTGGATGCTGAAAACATTTGTCTCCTTGAAAGACTCATACTCCTATTTTGTTGGAATCATATGTAAGAAACTGGATTTGTAAATGCTCCAACCTCTTAGAATTGTCACCTACTAATTGATACTTTTACTCGTTCATGAATTCAACCTATTCATTCGTCGTCATAGGTAGGTGGTTTTACAAAGGGTGGAAAATCATAAATGGATAGGATGAATTTGTAAATGGTCCACCAATTTATGATTTTAACCTAGTCATTCATTCGTTCTAAAGGAGTCTGCATATTCAGGAAAATCATTGGAATTTGGGGTTTTCATTGGAATTTGGGTCACATGCATATTAGGGTTTTCATTGGAATTTGGGTCACATCCTCTTACATGCTTACTGGGCTACCCTGCTAGTTTGCCCGGTAACAACTAGCTATAAGGCCATTGTTACCATAACCTGCAACATCCAATACAGATTATTGACATACTGTAAACGGAAGTAAAAATTTGCACTAAAGCATAACATGTCATATTTTGCTCATGTTTCTTCTTAAAATGCAATATTATTCTTCATTTTTGAATTGTAACTAATTTCACACGACATATTTTTATACTGTATGGTGATTTAGGTCACAACTAACTGATATTCTTGATGGTTTAAAGGAGAAGCTGAATGTTGGAGCACTACTGCAGGTGCCTATATCTACTTTTTTTTTTCTTCATTTCCTATACAAATTTCTATTTATGTAAAATTTCCATCTATTTTCCCTAGTCCCTGCGTTGTTGACTATTTTCTGCAATTTTTGTAACAATAAGTTGGTTTTATGCAGTAGCTTACCTAGCACTGATTGAGGAATGAATAACATTGCTATCTATATACAGTTTGTTGTGTTCACCTGTATATGCAAGATATTCTTGCTCTAATCTTTAAAATCAGTTCAAAGCTCTACAATTAAATACTTTAGGATGACAAGTACGATTTAGATATATAGTGAATAATGTCAAATTGACACTCATCTCATTTAAATCTATAGTAGCTAGCTGATATCTTGTCTTATGTGTGCTCTTGTAAGTTCCTAACTAGTGTTAACCCCATGGAAGTTATAAAAATCATTGGAATGACTGGCTTTGAGAAACTAGGTTTTGGAAGTTTGATCTTGGACATGATTAGCCCTGCCAAGCCATCCTTGGGATTTGGGTGTTTAGCTATTGGTGTTTGGGATTACCACTTTTCCACCTCTGTACTGGCCCTAGTGAATAGCATTTAACGTTGCATGGGGGCAGTGGGTGTACTATGTTTGATCAGGTCTGATGGTGAGAGATCTGATGGTTGATTTTTGATAAGTGCTTTTCATAACCTAGCCTTCTCTCTCCCTTGTAGCATCTTCTTGCATTTTGGTTTTGAGGAGTTGAGAGCTCAACCCTTTGCACATTCAGTTAAGTGCTTTCTTGGCCATGACTATTAGCTTGGGTTGTAAGTGTTTTTGTTGACTGACTGTTGGCTATTGAAAAGTTTGGAACTGCATCCAAATTCTGTGTTCAGCTATGTTTGGATAAAGGTAGACTCATACCTTCCTCTATGTTTCCTTTTTGGTGCATTTTTTTTTGGTTGATGGGTAGGAATTGTTGTTTGGTTGAGTGACTCTACCTTGTGTTTTTATTTCCCTTTGTTACATTTGAGCTCTATCACTGTTTTGTTATTGTTTCTTTCACTTGTTCGGTCACTAATGTATGAGGCCAAGTTGTTCTTTGGCCAGTCTGTTTGTAGGGTTTGATGTTGCTATTTAAGCCCTCGACCCTTTGCATGGCTCAGAGTCCAGACTGTGAGTTGTTACATCACAGTATGCGGAATTGTTGGTTATCTGTTGGTTGTTGGTTATGTGCAGGATTGTTAGAGATACGTGCAGGCTGTCAGTTATGAAAACAACATTGGCTTTCATTTGATACTGACAATAAAACATGGCAAGCCAAATGAGTTTTGGACCTAGTACATGTTGATTTGCATGGTCCAATGAAAACACTTACAATATATGGAGATAAGTAATTCCTATTACTGGTTGATGACTATTCAAGGAAAATTAGGGTTTGTTTTATGAATAATAAGTCAAGTTGTTGTTCAAATTTTGTAACATGAAAAGCTTTGGTAGAGAAACAAACAAGTAAACAACTGAAAGATTTAGGATATGATAATGGAGGTGAGTTTGTTTCAACTTAGTTCAAATAATCTTGCAAAAGGGAAGGTATACATAGGCAGTATACCACTCCATACACTCCACAACAAAATGGAGTCATGGAAAGGAGGAATAAGATAGTTGTGGAGATGGCAAAGTGCATGGTCCACAACTAGAATGTACCATAGCCATACTGGGAAAAACCAATGAATGTTGTGGTTTACATCCTTAACAAAACTCCTTGTAAATATTTGTAGGATATCACTCCTGAGGATTCATGGTTAGGTAGAAAACCTTTTGTAAGAGATTTTCGTATTTTCAGTTGTATTGCTTTTGCAAATATTCCCAAGGAAAAACATTCCTAATGAATAACTGGATGTTTCTACAAACAAAATTGTGATTAATAGAGATGTTGTAGATGAGAAAATATCATTCTTTTGTGATGATGGTAAATCTATGGATAGTACTAAGTAGTGTATGGGAAATTGTTGCTCATTCAAGAACAAGTTCTGGTGTTGAAATCAAACAGGACTCAGAGCCGAAAACATCATAGGAGTCAAGTTTTAAGGAGGGGTTTGGTGAAGAAGAGGGGGATTCTCAATCTTCACAACATAGAGGGATTCTTGATATTCACATCAAAACCAAGAGGGCCAACAAAGGAAATGGAAATGGTATTATACCATGATGGAAGGATATTGAGAAGAAGAGTTGCTAAAGGCACTAGAAGGAAAGACTACATGATTGAGGAAACAAATTGTGCAAGGAAGTGAGCATATAAATTTTTCTCTAACTTCTGTTGTTTTTGTGTCAGGTATTTGCACCTAGCACATTTGAATAATCCAAAGGAAAAATTGAATCAGAGGCTGCCATGAAAGTGAAATACGATGCATAGATGAAAAACAAGACTTGGGTCTTGTCCACATTGCCTCTAGGGAAGAAAGCACTTGGTTGTAAATGGATTTTAAAAGTCAAATATAAACTAGATGGTTCTTAAGACAAATACAAATATTGTCTTGTTGCCAAAGGATATGCACAAGATGAAGGGGTGTACTGTGAAGAAATCTTTGCCCCCACAGCGAAAATGGTAACTTTTCGACTAGTTATCTCCATTTCTGCTCATTCTGGATGGAAGATATACAGATGGATGTTAAAAGTGCCTTGATGTAACCGCAAGGGTTTCGTTTTTTTGGAAAGAAAAATTTGGTTTGTTGGTTGGTAAAGTCCTTGTATGGATGGTAAAGTCCTTGTATGGACTCAAGCAGGCTCCTCAAGCGTGGTATTTCAAACTTGATCAATACCTTAGAGATTCTAGAGTTAGAAAAACCTATTATGAACCCACTTGCTATGTCAAAAACAGTGACGATGATATATTGATCTTATTTTGTCTATGTTTATGGTCTTCCCATCACCAAAATCAGTGCCAACAAGATTCAAAAGGTGAAATTTGATATTTGATCTATTTTTGAAATTATTGATTAAAGCCTGCTTCATTATTGTTTAGTGTAGAATTTTTGCAATCTAAGCATGCTATATTTTTATCACAAGTCAAGTATGCCAAAGCACTCTTTAAAAAATTCAAAATGACTGAATGTAATCCTACATCTACACCTATGGAAGCTGGCATAAAACTCTCAACTTACATGGACTTACCACTAGTCAATGAGTCATTGTATTGGAAATTGGTTGGTAGTTTGGTTTGTCTTACTACCACCCAATCAGATCTATGTTTTTTAGTGATTTGTCTCTTTCTCAATTCATGTCTAATCTTGAAGAGTTACATTGGAAAGTTGCAAAATGAGTCCGTCAATATTCAAAGGGACCCTTGACTTTGGCATTCTATATCAGAGATATGTTGACTCCATGCTAGCAGAGCATATTGATTTAAATTACGCTGGATCAATTGATACAAGGAAGTCAGAAACAGGTTATGTGTTCACTCTTGGTTTAGGAAGGTAATTTCATGGCAAAGTAATCTACAAGCTACAGTTGCCTTATCCTCCATTGACAAAAAATACAAGGCAAAATTCAGTACAGGTTGTGAAGCAATGTGGTTACGAAGAATATTGGTCGATCTTCAACTTGACCAAGCAGTGATAACCTCACTTTTCTGTGACAATCAGAGTGCTCTCAAAATGGCAAAAAATTCAGTCTATCATGCCATAACTAAGCATATTGAATTTCATCACAATTACATCAGATAATTGGTTGACAATCAAGACATTTGCCTTTATTATTTTCCTACAGCAGAGCAAATATTGACATAATGAAAAAACCACTTGGTAATGATAAGTTCACTCATCGTGCCATGTTGTTAAAAAGAAAGCTAAATCCAGCTATATTTTCATAATGGTGTAATGAGCTAACATATAAGCTTTCACTCATAGTGCCATGTTAGAAGGAAAGCTAACTCCAATTAGATTTCCATCATGGTGTAATGTATTTGATGACAATGTAGCAGTGTTAGATGGAAAACTACTTTATGCGAACTAACACACATTAGCTTTTACTCACCGTGCAATGTTTTAAGAATGAAAGCTAACTCCAGCTAGATTTCCATCATGGTGCATTGTGATTGATGACAATGTGGCTGTGCTAGATGAAAAACTACACTATGAAAGTTTACACACATTAGATTTCGCTCACCGTGCAATGATTTAAGAATAAAAGCTAACTTCAGCTAGATTTTCAACACAACCCAATGTGATTGATGACAATGTGGTTGTGTTACATGGAAAACTACCTTATGAAAACTAACACACATTAGTTTTCACTCATCGTGCCATGTTGTTAAAATGAAAGCTAACTCCAGCTAGATTTATATCATGGTGTAATGAGCTAACACACATAATCTTTCCCTTATAGTGACATGTTGTTCGAAGGAAAGCTAACTCTAGCTAGATTTCCATCATGGTGTAATGTATTTGATGACAATGTGGGTGTGTTAGATGAAAAAATACCTTATGAAGACTAACATATATTAGCTTTACTCACCGTGCAATGTTTTAAGAATGAAAACCAACTCTAGCTAGATTTCCATCATGGTGCATTGTGATTGATAACAATGTGGTTGTGCTAGATGGAAAAATACCCTATGAAATCTTACACACATTAGATTTCACTCACCGTGCAATGATTTAAGGATGAAAGCTAACTCCAGCTAGATTTTCAACACGATGCAATGTGCTTGATGACAATATGATTGTGTTAAATAGAAAACTACCTTATGAAAGCTAATACACATTAGCTGTCACTCATCGTGCCATTTCGTTAAAAGGAGAGCTAACTCCAGCTAGATTTCCATCATGGTGTAATGAGTTAACAAACAAAAGATTTCCCTTATAGTGCCATGTTGTTAGAAGGAAAGCTAACTCCAGCTAGATTTCCATCATGATGTAATGTATTTGATAAAAATGTGGCTGTGTTAGATGGAAAACTACCTTATGAAAACTAACCGCCATTAACTTTATTGACTGTGCAATGTTTTAAGGACGAAAGCTAACTCTAGCTAGATTTCCATCATGGTGCATTGTGATTGATGACAATGTGGTTGTGCTAGATGGAAAAATACATTATGAAAGCTATCACACATTAGAATTCACTCATTATGCAATGATTCAAGGATGAAAGCTAACTCTAGCTAGATTTCCATCACGGTGCTATGTGATCAATGACGATGTGGTTGTGTTGATGGAAAACTACCTTATGAAAACTAACACACATTATCTTTCACTCATCATGCCATGTTTTTAGAATGAAAGCTAACTCCAGCTAGATTTGCATCATGTTGTAATATATTTGATGACAATGTGGCTATGTTGGACGAAAAAATACCTTATGAAAGCTAACACACATTAGCTATTACTCACCGTGCAAGGTTTAAAGAATGAAAGCTAACTCTAGCTACATTTCCAACATGGTGCATTTTGATTGATGATAATGTGGTTGTGCTAAATGAAAAATTACATTATGAAATCTAACACACATTAGATTCCACTCACCATGCAACGATTTAAGGTTTAAAACTAACTCCAGCTAGATTTCCATGATGGTGCAATGTGACAATGACGTTGTGTTAAATAAAAAACTACCTTATGAAAAATAACACAAATTAGCTTTCACTCATCGTGCCATGTTGTTAAAAAGAAAGCCAAATCCAGCTAGATTTTCATAATGGTGTAATGAGCTAACACATATAAGCTTTCACTCATAGTGCCATGTTAAAAGGAAAGCTAGATTTCCATCATGGTGTAATGTATTTGATGACAATGTGGCAGTGTTGGATAGAACGCTACCTTACGAAATCTAACACATAGTAGCTTTTACTCACCGTGAAATGTTTTAAGAATGAAAACTAACTCCAGATATATTTCCATCATGGTGCATTGTGATTGATGACAATGTGGCTGTGTTAGATAAAAAAACTACACTATGAAAGCTTACACACATTATATTTCACTCATCGTGCAACGATTTAAGGATGAAAGCTAACTTCAGGTAAATTTTCAACACTGCACAATGTGATTGATGACAATGTGGTTGTGTTACATGAAAAACTACCTTATGCAAGCTAACACACATTAGCTTTCACTCATCGTGCCATGTTGTTAAAAGGAAAGCTAACTCTAGCTAGATTTCCATCATGGTGTAATGAGCTAACACACAAGCTTTCCGTTATAGTGCCATGTTGTTAGAAGGAAAACTAACTCCAGCTAGATTTCCATCATGGTGGAATGTATTTGATGGCAATGTCGCTATGTTAGATGGAAAACTACTTTATGAAGGCTAACAGACATTAGATTTACCCACCATGCAATGTTTTAAGAACGAAAGCTAACTCCAACTAGATTTCCATCATGGTGAATTGTGATTGATGACAATGTGGCTGTGCTAGATGAAAAAATACACTATGAAAACTTACACACATTAGATTTCACTCACCGTGCAACGATTTAAGGATGAAAACTTACTCCAACTAGATTTCCAACATGGTGCAATGTGCTTGATAACAATGTGGTTGTGTTACATGGAAAACTACCTTATGAAATCTAACACACGGTAGCTTTCACTCATCGTGCCATGTTGTTAAAAGGAAAGATAACTCCAGCTAGATTTCCATCATAGTGTAATGAGCTAACACACATAAGTTTTCTGTTATAGTGCCATGTTGTTAGAAGAAAATCTAACTCCAGCTAGATTTTCATCATGGTGCAATGTGTTTGATAACAATGTGGCTGTGTTAGATGGAAAACTACCTTATGAAAGCTAACAGACATTAGTTTTATTGACTATGCAATGTTTTAAGAACGAAAGCTATCTTTAGCTAGATTTCCATCATGGTGCATTGTGATTGATGATAATGTGGTTGTGGTAGATGGAAAACTACACTATGAAAGCTTAGACACATTAGATTTCACTCATCATGCAATGATTTAAGGATGAAATCTAACTTCAACTATATTTTCAACATGGCACAATGTGATTGATGACAATGTGGTTGTGTTACATGGAAAACTACTTTATGAAAGCTAACACACATTCGCCTTCACTCATTGTCCCATGTTGTTAAAAGGAAATCTAACTCCAACTAGATTTTCATCATGGTGTAATAAGCTAACATACATAAGTTTTCCCTTATAATGCCATGTTGTTAGAAAGAAAGCTAACTCCAACTAGATTTCCATCATGGTGTAATGTATTTGATGACAATGTGGCTGTGTTTGATGGAAAAGTACTTTATGAAAGCTAATAGACATTAACTTTACTCATCGTGCAATGTTTTAAGAACGAATGCTAACTCCAACTAGATTTCTATCATGGTGCATCGTGATTGATGACAATGTGGTTGTGTTATATGGACAACCACACTATGAAAGCTTACACACATTAGATTTTACTCATCGTGCAATGATTTAAGTATAAAAACTAACTGCAACTAGATTTCCAACACGGTGCAATGTGATCGATGACAATGTGGTTATGTTCCATGGAAAACTACCTTATGAAAGATTACACACATTAACTTTCACTCATCATGCCATGTTGTTGAAAAGAAAGCTAACTCCAGTTAGATTTTCATCATGGTGTAATGAGGTAACACACATAAGCTTTTCCTTATAGTGCCATGTTGTTAGAAGGAAAGCTAACTCCAACAAGATTTTCATCATGGTGTAATGTATTTGATAACAATATGACCATTTTAGATGGAAAACCACCTTTGAAAGTTAACATACATTAACTTTACTCACTGTGCAATGTTTTAAAAATGAAAGCTAACTCTAGCTAGATTTCCATCATGGTGCATTGTGATAGATGACAATGTGGTTGTGCTAGATGAAAAACTACATTATGAAAACTAACACACATTATATTTCACTCACTGTGCAATGATTTAAGGATGAAATCTAACTCCAGTTATATTTCCATCACAGATCAATGTGATCGATGACAATGTGGTTGTGTTAGATGAAAAACTACCTTATGAAAGCTAACACACATTAGCTTTCATTCATTGTGCCATGTTGTCAGAAGGAAAGCTAACTCTAGCTAGATTTGCATCATGGTGTAATGTATTTGATGACAATGTGGCTGTATTAGATGAAAAACTACCTTACGAAAGCTAACACACATTAGCTATTACTCACCGTGCAACGTTTTAAGAATGAAAGCTAACTCTAGCTATATTTCCAACATAGTGCATGTTGATTGATGACAATGTGGTTTTGCTAAATGGAAAACTACATTATGAAAAATAACATACATTAGATTTCACTCACCGTACAACGATTTAAGGTCAAAATCTAACTCCAACTAGATTTCCCTCACGGTGCAATGTGACAATGTGGTTGTGTTAGATAGAAAACTAATTCAAACTAGATTTTTATCATGGTGTAATGAGCTAACACACATGAGCTTTCACTCATCGTGCCATGTCGTTAGGAATAAAACTAACTCCAACTAGATTTCCATCATGGTGTAATGTATTTGATGACAATTTGGTTGTGTTAGATAGAAAACTATCTTATCAAATCTAACTCCAACTACATTTTCATCATGGTGTATTGTGATTGATGACAATGTGGTTGTATTAGATGGAAACTACATTATGAAAGCTAACACATTAGATTTCACTCATTATGCAATGATTTAAGGAATAAAGCTAACTTCAACTAGATTTCCGTCATGGTGTTATGTATTTGATGGTGTTATGTATTTGATGACAATGTGACTCTTTTAAATAGAAAACTACCTTATGAATTCTAACACACATTAAATTTCACTCACCGTGCAATGTTTTAAAAACAAAAGCTAGCTTGAGCTAGATTTTCATCTTGGTGTAATGAGCTAACACACATTTTCTTTCACTCATCATACAATGCTTTAAGAACAAAAACTAACACGTTGTTAAAAGTTAAGCTAATTATAGCTAGATTTCCATCATCTTGTTATGTATTTGATAACAATGTGTTTGTTTTATATAGAAAACTACCTTATGAAAACTAACACACATTAATTTTCACTCAACGTGCAATGTTTTAAGAACAAAAGCTAACTCTAGCTAACTTTTCATCATGGTGCAATGAACTAACACACATTAGCTTTCACTGATCATGACATGTTATAAGAAAAGCTAATTCCAGCTAAATTTCCTTCATGGTATAATGTAGGACAATGTGGCTGTGTTAGATGGAAAACTAACTTATGACAGCTAACAAATTAGCTTTTACTCACCGTGCAATGTCTTAAGAATGAAAGGTAACTCCAAATAGATTTCCATCATGGTGAATTGTGATTGATGACAATGTGGTTGTGCTAAATGGAAAACTACATTATGAAAGCTAACACACATTAGATTTCACTCACCCTGCAACGATTTAAGGACGAAAGCTAACTCCAAGTAGATCTCCATTGCGGTGCAATGTGATTGATGAAAATGTGGTTGTGGTAGATGAAAAACTACCTTATGAAAGCTAACACACATTAACTTTATCTCATCATGCCATGTTGTTAAAAGTAAAACTAACTCCAGCTAGATTTCCATCATGGTGTGATATATTTGATGACAATGTGGTTGTTTTATATAGAAAGCTACCTTATGAAAACCAACACACATCACCTTTCACTCACAGTGCAATATTTTAAGAATGAAAGACAACTCAAGCTAGATTTCCATCATGGTGTAATGTGATTGATGACAATGTGGTTCTGTCAAATGAAAAACTACCTCATGAAAAGTAACACACTTTATCTTTCACTAACTGTGCAATGTTTTAAGAATGAAAACTAACTCTATCTAGATTTCCATCGTGGTGCAATTTGATTGATGACAATGTAGTTGTGTTAGATGGAAACCTTCCTTATGAAAGCTATTGCAGGTTAGGTTTCACTCACCATGCCATGTTGTTAGAAGGAAGCTAACTCCACTATATTTTTATTATGGTGTAATGTATTTGATGACAATGTGGGTGTGTTAGATGAAAAACTACCTTATGAAAACTAACATAGATCAACTTTTAGTCACCATGCAATGTTTTATGACTGGAAACTAACACCAACTAGATTTTCATCATGGTGTAATGTGATTGATGACAATGTGGTTCTGTTAGATGAAAAACTACAGTATGAAAACTAACACAAAATAACTTTCATTTATCGTGCAACGTTTTAAGAATGGAAGCTAACTCTAGCTAGATTTCCATTACATTCATACACATACATCAATAATATAAGTGCTATGT
>LPNX010717327.1:415204-529293 GCA_001517045.1 Pseudotsuga menziesii
CTAATAAAATTCTGAAATTTACCATCACCAGTCAAAATCCTAGACAGATCAACATGCCTACTAAGCCCATTGAAGAAAAGATAAATAATGTTAAAACACAGAGCATAAGATGGATTATGACATTGTGGAGGATATAAAAAAGGCAAGGGAAAATATCTCGTTATTTGAGATCTGCAATGTGCCGTAGCAAAAAGAAAAGTTATTGAAAGCACTTGAAATATCGGAGGAGAAGCTGCCCACTGACAATCAGCCCCAAGAAGAATAAATTGGTGAAGCAAGTGTGGGAGGTAAGCCTAAATGAAAGACTCCACCTTTTCTCCTTACTATTGAAATTTTCAACCACAACGTGCATAACTAACTAGTAGACTCGGGGGCATCAGTCAACGATATGCCACTGTCGATCTGCAAAAAGATAAATGGGGAACCTAAACCATCTACCTGGAGGGTTATTCAATTGGATAGAATGAATGTGAAGGTAATTGGGGAAATAGAGGATGTTCTCATTCGCTTGTCTTCAAATGATAAGGTCTGTCAATTCATTGACATTGTGGTAGCTGACATACCTGAGTCTTATGGACTTGTCTTGAGCAGAGATTGGTCGGCAAAGTTGAGTGGATATTTTGCCTCGGACTGGTCACACCTATGGCTACCTTATAAAGGAATCCCAAATCAAATTAAAGTTTTAAGGGAGCTGCACATGAAACACAATGTTACTCAGTTCGAAGAAAAAAATGAACGAGTGAATTCTGTTTTGGGAAATTACTTTATTGAACTAGAATCGGGAAATTATCAAGCGGAAGAAGCCAACGATACGTCAAACGCTCAGCCTGATCTCCTTCGGTTCTCACAGGATGATGAAATCAATTGTAAGATAGTAGATTTAACTGTAGATGTAGGTATTGATTCATGCACAGTAGTGGTAAGCGATTTTTGGACGCTTTTCTTTGATGGTTCTAAAAATTTGGAGGGGTCAGGAGCCGGTTGTGTCCTAATCGATCCTAAGAAAAATAAACATTTTCTTTCATGTAGGTTAGAGTTTGAATGCACCAATAACATAGGTGAATATGAAGCACTAGTTTAGGGACTAAGAAAAGCAGTTGAATTAAAGGTAGAAAAATTTGAAAGTGTATGGGGATTCTGAAATAATTGTAAAACAAATTCGAAATCAAATACATTGCATTTCTCCTCATTTAAAAGCTTATCAAAATGAAGTATGGGATTTGCTTAAATATTTTCATGCATTTAACATTGTATCGATTCCTAGACTTAAGAATGCGGCAGCTGACTTGTTGGCCACCTCAGCTGCGAGGCTTGTGCCCTCTAATAATCGGTGCTCTATTGAATTGCTTTTCAGGCCTTCGATTCCAAATATCATCACTAATCTACGAGTGTTCGATGATGATCAGCAGATTCTAGAATGCCTGACAAATGATGAGACCTTCATAGGGGCGATTATTGATGATGAAGAACACCAAGCCAAGCTAAAATTTGATAATTTTATTCCTAAAGGAGTCAAGACGTTGGAGCGAATGTTCGATTTAAATGAGAAATTCAGGAGGCCAGTGAATGTGAAGACTCATAGCTCATCTCTACAGTTCGAGTTGATTAATTTCGGGACTGAAATTGAGCCTAAATATGTGAATTTGGGAAAATGTTGCTCCCCAGGTGAAAGGAATAAGTTCATCAATTTGTTCAAACAATACAAAGATGTTTTTGCCTGGACGTACGAAGATTTGAAGACATATGACACCAATATTGTTCAACATGTTATCCCCATCATATCTGGAATCAAACCGTATCAGCGGCCTTTAAGGAAAATGCATCCAAAATTAGAGCCTTTGATTCAGAATGAAGTAAAGAACTTGTTGGATGCTAGAATTATCTTCAAGGTTAGACACTCAGAATGGGTTTCAAATTTGGTACCGGTAAGGAAGAAATCCGGAGAAATTAGACTATGTGTGGATTTTGGAAACTTAAATCGCACTTCAGATAAAGACAATTATCCTGTCCCACCCATGGAACAGATATTGCAAATGGTTTCAGGTTCTGAATTATTCTCTTTATTAGATGGATTCTCAGGATACAGTCAAGTGTTAGTAGTTGAAGAAGACAGACTTAAAACTACAATCAGAACCAGATGGGGAAATTTTTCTTACAAAAGGATGCCCTTTGGACTCATAAACGCTGGAGCTACTTTCCAGAGGGCTATGGACATAGCTTTCCGCATTCTGATTGGCTGCGGTGCTGTAGTATACCTCAATGACATCATGATATTCTCAAAGAAAAGAGAGGAACACGCATTTCATCTAAAGCATAATTTTGAACGCTACCGAAAATATGGTATCTCACTAAACCCAAAGAAGTGTGTGTTTGCAATTACCGAAGGTAAGTTACTGGGTCACGTGGTTTCCAAGAAGGGGATCTCCATAGACCTAGAAAGGATCAAAGCTATCGAACAGATTCCCTTGCCCCATAATAAAAAGGGCATGCAATCATTTATGGGGACAATAAATTTTGTGCGAAGATTTGTGCCAGATTTCGCTCAAATTGTTAAACCTTTGCATCAAATGGTAAAGCAAAGTGTACAATTCAAGTGGACTGATGTAGAGAAGAATGCATTTAGTAAAATAAAGACAGTGGTTGCAGATGCACCCTCGCTCAAGAGTCCGGATTTTGAGAAAGATTTTATTCTGTACACTTTCGCATCTGATGATTCACTAGTAGCGGTGCTTACCTAGAAGGAATATGGGGGAGATGAGTTCCCTATATCATTTATGAGCACTGGTCTACAAGGGGCTGAATTGAATTACCCAGCTGTGGATAAACAAGCTTACGCAATGTTCAAAGCGGTAAAAAAATTCAGACCATATATACTTAAGAACCGGACAAAGGTAATAGTTCCACACCCAACTGTGAGGTCTCTTTTCATGCAAAAGGAGTGAGGAGAAAGAAGAGGCAACTAGGTAACAGCTCTACAGGAGTATGACCTCGAATTCAGGCCAACCTCCATAGTTTAAGGGCAAGGATTATGCAAACTAATGACTGAAAGTAAAGATAATGAAGAACATGACTGGGAAGACAAAGTTGAGTTACATTTGATGGATGTATGTCCTCTTTTCATAGCTCCAGACTCCTGGTATCAAGACCTTGTGCATTATCTTCAAGCGGGATTGTTACCGAAACATTGGAATTCTAAGCAAAGAAGAGCATTGTGTCTTAAATCAGCCTCATATTAGATTATTGAAGGAATATTATTCAGAAAGAATTATGATGGAGTTCTTCTTAGATGCTTAGAGAAAGAAGATGCGAAGAAGGTCATGATAGATTTACATGATGAGCCTATTGGAGGACATTTCTCTAGAGATACTACAGCTCATAAAATTCTCAGAGCCAGATATTATTGGCCCACACTGTTCAAAGATGCACATGCCCATGTTAGAAAGTGAGACATTTGTCAAAGGTGTGGTGGAAGACAAGTTAAAGCAGAAGGACCATTAAATCCTATGATGATAACATAATGGATATCATTGGGGAGATAAAGCCAAATTCCTCCCTGCAACACAAGTATATTCTAACGGCAATCGATTACTTCACTCGTTGGGTCGAAGCCATTCCGTTGCGTAAGGTGAATGAAGATGCGGTCACGGAATTCTTGCAAGATCATATTATGACCAGGTTTGGAGTTCCAATTTCTATAGTTTTAGATAACACTACTTATTTTTGCTCTATTAGATTAACTGCATTTGCTCAGGAAAAAGGAATTAAGTTGCATTACTCTACAAATTATTATCCACAAGGAAATGGTTTGGCTGAATCTTCGAACAAGAATCTAATTAGAATCTTAAAAAAGATTGTGATAGAAAACCAGAGAAGTTGGCATACAGCATTACCAAATGCTCTTCGGGCTGATAGGGTCACCCCCAAGACTTTGTTATGTGTGTCCCCATATACCCTTGTTTATGGAAAAGAGGCCATTCTAACCCCCAATATCATGCTACCCTCTCCCATAATCGCTCAAGAATCCATAGGATCAAATAATGAAGTCTTGCATATGAGGATACATAATCTTTTGAAGGCAAAGGAATCTAGATCCAAGGCCAGAGAACGTTTTAAACAACAACAGGAGGTAGTAAAGAGGTGGTTTGATAAGCACAAAGCTAGGACACAATAATTTGAGGTGGGAGATTTGGTTCTCAAGTGGGACCACCCTCATGATGAGAAAGGAAAACACATGAAATTTCAATAGTTATGGGCAGGCCCTTTCCAGATTGCAGCAAAGCTTGGCCCCTCAACCTATAAGTTGTAGGATTTACAGGGATGGGAAGAGAACTTACCAGTAAATGGTTTAGTTCTTAAGCGTTATTTTTCTTGATTTTGTCTTATTTTTTTCCATTTTGTATATAAATAATTGACTTGTTTTTCCACTTTGATTTTTTACTTTTCCTGTTTGTTTAGTGTATTTTTTATTCTGATTCCAATAAAGGAAGCAAACCTTGGTCACATGGAGAGCATCAGGACCCTTGATAAACTTAGATTCTTTGGGCATTGGACTGTTTGAATTTGTTGGAATTTCTTCTAGTAAATAGTTTTCCTAAAGTGTCTATGAACACATCAAGGTCCAACATAATCCCTGAAATAACTCAAAATCAAAGGTCTAGAATACTATTTCGAGGCTCCATCCATTTCACATCTAAAACGTCCTAGGGGGTGACAACAAAAGACCCATGGAAAGGGGAGTAGGGTAAACAGTATGCTATATCTAAATGATCCCATGCCAAGAATTGAAAGCCAAAAGGCAAATAAGAGTAAAAAAAAAATCTCCTAAGAAAGCAATATGTGTCAAAACAAAGTACTAAAACATATGAGTACAAAATTGCCAAAAGTTCCTCTTCGTCCGTGAGTTGAAAATTAAATGCATCTCGCACAGAAAGGGACGCTATGGATAGAGGATCCTGAATATAAACATTCAGAAAGAAAGGCATGTAGGAGGACTCAAAAGAAAGGACAAAAATGTCCAAAAGGAACAAAAGTGCAATTGGCATGGGAATGGGGAACAAATGAATATTTCTGTTCACCATGCGTTCTAATATTGTGGCGTCTAAACTGGAAGCTACCCAAAGATAAAAAGTTAAAATGAAGTCCTCCTACTTAAGCCTCAAAAGAGTTATCCTAGCTTTGAGATTTTGGTTTCCATTCCCAAAAAATTGGACTATCGTCAATGATTATAGACATGATGGGAATCCAAACATCTAGAAGAATTCAGCATGTTGGTTCCACTGCTAAACAGTTTATTGCTCAAGGATGAGTTTATTCAGATATATGCATTCACTAGTGAGCCACCAATTGTTGTAGCTACAACTGTTCGCAAATTTCTGGAAATTTTGGAGCCTCCTTTTTTATCTTGTTTCCCCACTCTGCTACATGTTGGATTATTTGAGGCCGTTTCCTTGCTACTTGAGTTTTCATCTTGGTCTGTGCATATTTTGGACTGTAAGGCTTTGCCGGTTGTACATTGTTTCACCTGTGAAGTTTAAAGTGGGTTTTTCAGTCGTCGTTCTATTGGGAGTCAGTTAGACGTGGTGCTGATAATTAGAGACTTTAGCTAAACTCAGATTCTGTTTTAAAAAGACCTTGCCTTGCATTTTTTTGGAAATTTTTTTGACTTGGATCGAAGGCCACAAGCTGATTAACTTTCATCGTTGCGGCTCCAGAATAGGCTAACTACCCGTCGGACTGTTTGTCTTTTCGCCGATGTCTAGTTTTTTGTTTTTTCGATGTCAATTGGTTTGTGGTTTTTCTTGACCTTTGAATTTCTTCCGTTGTGGCTGTGTAGCTCACTAGCCATCTGATGCTTACAGAGGATCTGACACCCGATGTTTTATCGCGTCTTTTTTAGTCTATGTGCCGAAAACCTTAGAGTGTAGGTTACCCGCCGTTGCAGCTGTGTAATCCACTAATGAGCCAACGTCAAGTGTTTCGATTCGCTGATGGAGGTTTTTTATGTGCTCTTTTCTTAATCCTTCCGCCGTTTGTTATGAGGTCGTCTTTTTTCTGTACGAGACCTGTATGCCTTGTTTAGGTTGAATTTCACACATAAGAACCGGGCTCTGGTTTTTCCTCTTTAGTACCCATTTTTAATATCATGGTTTATGTTTATTAAAGATAGACAAATTTAATGATGAATTCTCGTTGTTTGCAGACAGACATGGCAGTTTCTTGGATCCTGTTGAAGATTATTGCGGCAAAGAAGGTGCAAATTGTAGGAGAAAGCATGTTAAAGCATAAGGCAGCAAAATCGTTGCTTGACGAAGAAAATTATGAGGGTCTGCAAGGAGACCGAGGAATGGTCAAGCATAATCATTAGAGAGCAAAGGCTAATGCTTGGGCACTCCATCAGTTACCTAGATTTTCACGGGTTTTTATAAAATATTTATCTGGAATGTAACGTTTGGAATCACGGGCATTCACAAAGTGACAAAACAATGAGAGGGAATGGTTGGGGAGCTGAAAGGTTTCCCCCTTTGGTATATGTATGGGAGAGTGAGATAGAAAAGGGGATTTTTCCCATAGGAACTTGTGAACTACTTGTTGTAAGAGGAACTACTTCGTTTTGCAATAATAAATTACAAATTTTTTCCTGGTGGAGAAAGTGCTACATGGAATGTTCAAATGTGATTAAATGAACAATGTTGAAGCGGAACTCTTTCATTTTCAATTGTGTTTCATTAACCGTGAGATCGTTCTAACTCTCTGAACCTATGTTCTTACATGAATGTTCTCTGGTTTATTCTGTGATAATTTCCACTATGACTAATGAATGTTTTAACAGTTAACAAGATATCTTGTCGTGTATATCTTTATTCATGTTTATGTTTTTTGATTCTAAGAACAACTATCTGTGATTTATCTTAACATATGAACAACATTACATTACTCATGAATTGATTATCTTTCTCCCTAGGGACAGCTTAGTTAGTTTTGTTTTTTTTAGTTGTGTGTGATTTAGATGGAAGAGAGTCTAAGATGAGAGGTAAGAACCTGCGCATCACATTGTGACCACTCCTTGCATTCTTTATCAATCTGCATCTTAGATAGGCACTTGCATATCATACTAACAGAAAAAATACAAAAATATATACGGTGGACCGGGCTGCAACCGGTAAAACCCTTTGTTTTGTTACTTGACCTACGGTAACTGAACTGCAAACTGGACAAATTCCCTATACCAAACAGTCACAAGCTAGTTGGGAACGTTGACTGGGGAGAATCCCTTGCTGTTATTGCCTGCGAATTTCTAGGCCTCAATAGGGAGAGGAGTGCACATGCTAAAATGGGTACTGAATCATTGAATGATCCAAAAATGGAAGAACAAAAGCTACAAAGCATGACTACAACAGTGCTGCCTTCTCCAAAGCAAGATGTTTCAAATTTAGCTTCAAGGAAATTCAATTCAATCAACACACCTCCTATTAAGGATTATGTTGCAAAAAAGGGTGAGGCTGAGCAATATGAATACAAGCTAAAGGGCATCAGGGTGAATAAATATTATGAAACCCGATCAAAGAAAAATAGCAGAGGCGTTAATAAAGATCATGGGAAATTTGGCTCAGAGAAGTTTAACCAAGGACAATTAGCTAAGCAATTTTTTGTTCGGAAGCATAAGAAAGTTTCCCCTATAAAACATGTCACTAAACCTTCATCAGAAAATGTGACAGGTTCATCAAAATTTAAGGTGAAGATTAACGGTACTATAACAATGAAATTGGATGGTGTGTCACTATCTATAGAGTTTCATTTAGAAAAAGAAAACAAGCTTAGACAAGTGTAAGTCTTTATATTAATTTAGTTTCCATTAGGGTTTCCTTAGTGGAGTTCCCACTTTTTTTTTCATTCATAAAACCCACATTTCAATGTTTTTTCCAAGATTTCTATATGTGGAATCCACATTTTCCATCGAAGGGACGAAATTGTAAGTCTTGGGTGAGTTTGGTGAGTTTCTAAATCATGGCAAGCTCTGGGCATGTTTACCTCTGAGTATTCATTTCACAAGCATCTCAACAAGATTCGTGATCTCTGCCAAGTCTCACAACACTAATACATCTAGCAAGGGCATTCAATTTCTATGTATAGATCACCACTAACTCTTGCATTAAATTGCATTGTTCCAAGTCTAATTCATAGAGAGATTACAAAGTTGTTATTAAATGTTTATTGTTCCTTCTGTTGTATATAAGGAATTTAAACATTTTTCTAGTTGACACAAGAAATGGCCTCCTTTGTGAACCATGTTATTTTCCAAGATTTAAGTTCCATGAATACTGTAAAAGTTAACGATGGAACTTGGCATACAAACAAGAGAAAATGGTAAAGAAAAGCTACGATAGATTTCAATCCTTGTTTTCCCACATTCACAAACCATATACATTTAAGCACAATAATCAACTAAAGTACCTTGGTTAGAAACACCAATGCAATAGAATGGTGCAATGTGTAGCCCTCAGAGACAGAGGATTAGTATAGGGGTCAAGGATGCCCTTAACAACTAAAAATTTAGAGGAGACTGAGATGCACATGAAGCATATAGAATCTTGTTCCCTTAGACACCAAGCATGTATTTTATTTGTTTTATAATGTAGAGTTATACATTGAGCAGAGGAAGCAATCACCTTCTGTAGGCAAATCCCTTTTATTGTCTTATCTTTTTTTATAATGTAGAGTTATACATTGAGCAGAGGAAGCAATCGCCTTGTGTAGGCGAATCCGTTTTATTCTTGGCAATATTGAATAAAGTATACATAGTTTATTGATCTTGGTCATTGCTCAATATGTAATATTCTTGTTTAATTTTTTAATTAGCAATAATGCAAATCTTCATAGACATTAGTTGTTGAGTACCCTATCCATAAAACAAGAAAGTTTTGGCTCTTTCTGTAAGAATTAACCAAGTTACAGATTGACTTTGAAGCAGAAAAGGTTGCAGATGTAAGAAAATATATTTATACTAGAAAGGTAAAATCATTTCATACTATTGAGCATATAGTCCAACAAATATTACTTAATATTTCTAGTGCACTTATTGAATTTACACCCATGGTGCTCAAGACGGGTCCTTCTCCAGGGATAAGAATAAAAGCTTCAGTAATGAGAATAGCTCCTCCAAGTACTAATGTTGATGACACTGACAGAAGGAGTTTATTTTCAGTACCTGTTTCAGTTGTTATTCATCTGAAGATTGTATTATCCTTCAAAGCACCACGATTTGATTGTATGCTATCTAACAGAGATAAAATAGAAAAAATGTAGTTAAAATGTCTCTGAATCACTAAATATACCCATGGATCAAGATTTTGGGACCATGCTGACAAAGATATATAAACAATAAAACAAAATTCAATTTCACATATCATTTTGTGAATTCAGTTCACATATGATTAATTATCATGTTTACTTTTTGAAAGTTCTTTCTCAAATACATTACTGGGTGTTTTGTCGGTTAATGTTAGTCAAAATTCTATTGTACAGGGCTTAGTTGATATGCAGAAGCCACCAAATATGATATCAGGGAATATGACTGCAGGTATAAGCATTGTCATTCACTTTCCTGAATAGATGCATAATATTAAAAATGTTGTGTTAAGATGATTTTCCAATCAAACCAATGAAAATAATGATAACTCCATGTAATGCACATATTTCCTAAGCAAATATATCAGAGTCTTCCCCTCTGTATTATGTATTTTATAGTGCATAAATATATAGAGTAGATATATCTATTCAACAACTATATATGAGGAAAAGTTATAGTGCATAAATTTCCATAAACATACAGAATGCAAATAAAAAACTCTGTATTCTGTATGTTTATCCTATCTGAGCAAATATATCTGAGGAAAAGTTAAGATAAATCTTTCCAAAAATATTGAATGAGTTATTATCGAATTTTATTTTTACTCTAACAAATGCAAGCAGTTAATTCTACACAACTGAACAGTTACAGTGAGAGCCAGGCATTTTTCAGGATCTATATAAATTTCAATAATCAATTTTCTTTGCAGCTACCCTTCCCTTGTAGAACACTTACTACCATAGATACGTGATTACTTGTTTAGAATATTAATACTGTCGCCTTATATGCCATCATTGTAAAGGAAGTCATGGTCATTTTGATTGGCGTCTTTGGATGGTCTCATATTCCCAGAGAACTAGTGCAGAGAGAGGTATTTGAAGGTGTTTCTCAACATTCCCAAGATTACTGCTAGTTATGTAGGATGCATTGATTTGTCAAGTGAAGTTAAAGTGAAACGATTGCAAGATGTCAATTGACCAATACATTTTTAGATCTTTTCAAAATGACATAGAATTTTCAAGTCAGATGAGCCTTCAATTGATATTTGATGGTTTCTCAATTTAGTTGTGTATCTCATCTAACACTTGCAATTTTTTTTTCTATTAACAGATGCTTTTGACATTTCTACTTTGTTGTATTCATTGATATGGTTAATAATTTCAAGGATGGAATACTGATGGATGGAGGATTAATGTGTTTGATGCCTTTGAATGAAGAAGCCACATATGTTTTCTTAGCTGAATCCCATATTGTAATGATTAGCATTTTCAGTTGTACTTACTAGCATTTTAACTTACCCATTCATTGATTGGCATTTAATGACAATCGGTTCTATGCAGAGGAACATGCATTCCAATCTATATAGTTTCTAATGATTCTACTTGTTTTTTTTATCTCAACCTGTAAATGTAGGCTGTAGCATGCCTTTTTCTATGAAGAACTTCGAAGTAAGAATTTTCGAGCTTGAGTCTTTCAACAGTTATTTTGGTGCATTGGTGTAATTTTAGGTTCATGAATTTTGTTTTATTAGTTGCTTAAGTGAAGTATAAACTATTAAAGAAACATAAATATTCCAACCTAGAATTATGATTTGCAATGCTCTTCATTTTTTCTCTAGCTTTTAGCAGTCCAACAAGTCAATTTCTTTCCATAGTACATATCATATCAATCTCTATCAACCTTGGGGTTTCTCTAGATCCCACATTGACTTCAACAGCCCGTTCATTAATATTAGCCACCTTTGAACTTTTAAAAGCATCGGAACCATCAAAAATATTTTCTAAAGGTACCAGACATTTACATATTTTAGTACTTTCTAGTTATACCAAAGGTTGCTCTGGATTGTTTCCTTCTGGTTGCTAATCAATATGGCAAGAGGAAAATTCATTTAGACTATTCAAAAAATTCACAATATACCTAACATCTTCGAATACCTTCTAGTTGTCGATATTGTTAGGAATGGATGGTCGAAAAATTACCTCCACTTAGTACTTA
Source organism: Pseudotsuga menziesii (assembly GCA_001517045.1). Classification (NCBI taxonomy): domain Eukaryota; kingdom Viridiplantae; phylum Streptophyta; class Pinopsida; order Pinales; family Pinaceae; genus Pseudotsuga; species Pseudotsuga menziesii. The sequence continues at coordinate 426,546 of LPNX010717327.1, forward strand.
GAAAAAGGCTTTGTCATGCATTGTTCAAACCCACAACTAACCCTACCAGAGCATATGCTTACTGATTTTCACTTGGTAGGAGAACATGAATATTGAAAGCATCAAATGCCTCAACCTCATTCCATACATGTCAATATTGCTTAAAATAAGAAAAATTTTCCTCACAAAAGTTATGAACCTGATTCACAATCAAATCTATGTCATCCTTGACTTTCAATGTTTTAATCCTGAGCTCCTATGTATTTTTCAAACCCAAGAGAAAAGCCTCATATTTGGCCACATTGTTAGTTGCATCAAATTCAATTGAAAATATTATGGAAAGGAGTTACCATATGGTGACACAAAAATTGCCCCAACACCTGCACCAAATTGAGAACAAGCACCATCAAAATACATGGTCTAGAGGCATTCAAACATATTTTATATTGTTCAAACAACCTCTTTATCTATTGGTTTATCAGCAGTTATAACTACATGAATGCCCAAATGAAGCTCTGTATATAAAGGCTCATTATTAGGCTGCCCTAGGTATTCAACATTATGCAACAATTGTTGTTCTCTAAGTAAATTAGCCACATAACTATCTCCAATTGGAATAGTGGTGTAGGAGTAATCCACGTAGTTGCATACACCAGCATTGGAAGCCCACTTTCTTGTCAATAACATGCCCCACTTAGTTGAGCAATCTATAATCACCACATCCATTGTTAGTATTTTATTTGGATACACTTGCAGACCTACATGGATATATGAGACAAGGCCTCAAACTTTTACCTCCTTGGAATCCATTGCACATACTATATGGTCTAGAAATATGCAGACCCTATTCTTTCATGACCTCTAACGGAATAATGTTTGCAAAGCTCCTAAAACCTACATTCAGTTACACAATAGAAACATATTGACCAAGGAAATAAAGAAAGGAGTGTGCTTAGTTTTTTCCATGCCTAGATATACTTGAGGAATTTTATCACTATGCTCATTCAATTCACTGTAACCAAGGAACCTTAAAGCTCGCCTCTTTGACCATGCAATTGTAATAGATCTGGCAAAAGAATAGAAATTTTGACTTTCATGAGCCCTTGTGCAAGATCAAAACTGGAAACTGGGACCTAAAAAAATGGTTGTTGTAAATCAACAGGCTGTTTTTGTTTTCTCTCATGCATGGGCAGTAAACCAGAATTTAGATCTGTGCCCTTTTCCCTCCAACTGTAGGTCTTTTGTGCCTATCCAAAAATTGCATGTCTCCTCTTCTGAATCTTCTGTTCTATTTCCCTAGTTGCATACTTTAGGACAACATTTTTGGGGCCATTAATGTTTTTTTAAGGTTTCAAACTGCTTCTCAGGTATTTGAAAAAAAAATCCAACACCAACAAGAGTTTGACCACACATCTACTCACTTTCACTTGTCCAAAATACATTTAATGTTTCTTTCAACTCATTTGGTATCTCCTCATGTTAATCCCAATGAACATTGTTCATGAAATATTCAAAGACACTAGAACCCTCCTCCTTGTGAGGTGCTTGACAAATTCTACATCAAACAGAGGGAGAGATAAACAACAACAAAATTGTTAGTTTAAAAGGATTTGGAATTTTATGATCCTCACCTTGTTTATTTGGTTTAAAAGTTCTTCTTTGCTGTTATTCCATAGGCTGGAATGGAAAAATGGTAGAGGTGGTTCCCTATTGATTTCTCTCCATCTTAATCACGTTGTTGCTCAAATCTTGCATAACATATGCAAACTTATCAAAGTCCTTAATCACGTTTTCAAGTTTATCTTTTGGAGGTCTTGATGATGTGGAATCCATCAGAGCCTTTCCTTTATAACCTTATGATCCTATAGATTTAGTGGCCTCTTTCTTCCCAACTACATTGAGATTCTTTTCAAGCTTGAGGGATCGCTTTTGTGCCCCAGCCATATTTTGTGGATTTTATCTCTTAGCAAAAACCCAAAATCTAGGGTAAAAGCATTAATGTAAAATACTAGAGTGATGCCATTACCTGGGCATATTTTTTGTNCTTTTGTGCACCAGCCATATTTTGTGGATTTTATCTCTTAGCAAAAACCCAAAATCTAGGGTAAAAGCATTAATGTAAAATACTAGAGTGATGCCATTACCTGGGCATATTTTTTGTGGAATTCAACCCAAAGTCTTTGAGAATCTATAATTGAATTCCAATTTCCTACATAGTCTCATTCTCTCTATTTTATATACTGGTTATCTCATCCAACAAGAAGCGGTTATCAATTTTTTTTACCCCACTTATCAGCCTCCACATCCCCCCCATGAAATAGCCAGCAGAACGCTAAAATGGACAATCTGGAGGGGTGCTTTCTCTTCCAGTAAACCCTCCAGAATCTCAGCCTTCCTAGGGATCTGGTATGCTCTTCCTGGAGCCTTCTCATGTGTTGAGGCCCAAAAAATCGTAGGTAACAATAGTTAGGGATTCTTCCCAATAAACGTTCCCAATTATATCATTATTGTTTGGTATGGGGAATCCATCCAGTTTACGGTCCGACTACCGTAGGTCAAGTAACAATTAAAGTGTTTTACCAGTTACGTCCCGGTACACCGTGTATATTTTTAGTTTTTTGATGTTTAAGGTACGATGTGCAAGTGCCTAACTAAAATGCAGATGATAGAGATAATGAGGAGGGTCACAATGTTATGCGTGGGTTCTTACCTCTCGTCTTATCTCTCTCGCATCTAAATCACAAAAAACAAGAAACTAACTATGACTTACTAACCTATCCCTAGGGAGAAAAACTATCATTAATGGTGAGTAATGTACTATAGTGCATGCATAAAGAAAATCATAGATAGTTGTTAATGTTTTAGAACACATGAAAATCAATAGAAATATAAACAACAAGATAGCTTATTGTTAATTAAAACCTTCATTACTCAATGTGGAAATTTCACAGAATAAACTAGAGTACATTCATAACATGAAAATAAATTCAATGAGTTAGAATGATCTCACAGATAATGGAAACAAGCTAAAAATGAAATAGTTCATATCCAACTAATCCATAGCAAAAATTTGAAAAAATCCACAGAACTTTCTCCAGCAGAAGAATATGACTCTTTATTGTAAAATGAAATAGTTCGTCTTACAATACTCTCTCAAGATAGTCTGGAAAAAAGGTCATTCTACATCTAAAACTCTCCTATATTTATACAAAAAACAAAACTCTTAGGATGCCCCTCAATGTCTTTTGAGCTTCTCCAACCTTTCATTCTCCAAAATTTTGTCTCGTAGCTTATGCACATAATTAATACTATATATTACAATTCAAATCAAAATTTCCAAAAAACTTTATGAGGAAGGGACAGCTTGGTCGTTGATGAACTTCTTCCATGCATGGGCATCTGCTACTATGCCTTCAAACCCGGAAGGCTCAAGTAATTGAATATTAATTTCATATCTAGCAAGTTGGGCTTTTACCCCCTCTATCCTGGTAGGACTTAGGCACAGCTGGTCTTCTAATAGATGTATGCTCATTGCTGCATGTGCCACCGCATTCTTCAAAATCCATTCATCTAAGTCCTTGACCAGCTGGATTTCTTGCTCATCTTCTTGATACCTATCTTCTAGATTTTTTAGAAACAATTCATGCTCTGGTATCAAATCCAATCTCTTTTCCACAGAAGTCTGAAATCTATTGTATGTGGAAAGCACTCTCCTGCAATATTCAACACATGCTCCCTTTTTCTTTATCATGATTTTATTCAACTCTTCTAGTACATTAATCGCAAATGCCAATAACTCATACTTTTGTTTTAAAATTGGTTGATCCTTTATTGATAGCTCCATGGGAGATTCCTTATTCGTTTCTGCCCAAACCATTCTTCCTTTTAGAATCTCCAAAATATCCTAAGATCTATCCAAAAAGTATGAAGTAGTGTCTATAATTTCCTCTAGCCTGGTGTCTATCTGCAAAATTGTACACCTTTCGTCTTCTATGCGTATCTATATTTGGCGGATTCTTTTTATTTGAATCAAAATGTGTTCTTTCAAAGGCTGAATGTCAATTTTCTGCTCCATAGCATCCTTAAGTGACACGGTCAATGAAGTGTTTTTCTCTTCTAAGGCTGCCACCTGCTTTTGATACTGCTTCTCCTTTTCCTTTGTGGTAGCCTTCTCCATTTCTAACTCAATAACCCTGGTTTCCTTTCAGTTTTTAACATCTAATGTTCTAACTGTAGCTTTTGTAATTTAGCTAATTAACCTGAGCATTCTTTTTTGTGTTATCTGCAGATATTTCTAAAGCATTCTTATCCTCTTGCAGAGTCTAGCATTTTTCTCTTGAAGTCTTAGCTTCACTTATCATATCTTCATACTTCCTTTTCAGCTTTTGACTCTCATCTATTTCCTTCTGTAAAGTTTCTTTCAATTGAGCCACATTCTTTCGTGACTGCTCTAGATCAGTCATGAGTCTTTCCACGTTGTCCTCAGTCACTAAGGTTAATGCTACCCCAGCTCTTGCTATCAACTGTGTATATTTATGTCTCCCATGCACCAATGTTTTATCTATTACCATTTTTACTGACTATCCTCCAGTCTCGACCTTCTTCTCAGTTCTTTTTACAAATCTTTTCTTTTCTTTATCATAAAAAATGGTACTAAAATCAGGAACCTCTTCCCCTTCAGTGGGAATGAAAGGGATCAAATTTATCTCAGAAAGTAAAGCTTATCATAATATGCTGCCAGAAGATGCAACAGGTTCTGAGGGATCAGGATCAGATTGTCCTTGCTCTTAATCTATTTGATCCTGCACTCCTTGTGTATCAACTTGCTCTGTAGTCTGTTGATCCTTTTAGGATCCTGTTAGTCTCAAACCTTCACTTTCTTCTTGATTTCAGCTTCTTCTTTTCTCTTTCTTTCTTCCTCTTTCTTCCTAACTGATTCCTCTGCAGCTCGCTTATTTTATTCCTCTTCATTTTTCAACCAGCTTTCTGCTTCTTGTGCTAGTCTTCTAGCATATTCTTCTCTCTTCTTCGCCTCTTCCTCTTCCAATTTGTTAGCCTTTTCCAAAGTTTTCCCTTTTCCACCCATAGTAGTTATTTTTTGTTTGAATCTCTTCTTAAGGGCAGTTATGTTCTTTGCATTTCAGAATGTCTCCTCATCTTTGTCTCAAAAATCAGTATATTCAAAATGAATTCTTGCTTCTTTGCAGTAGTTAGCTACTTTATTATGGGAGTCATTCCTATGAAAATTCATTTCGCCAAAACGAAAATACTCCAGCTCCATAACAAATTCTGTCGCCTGCTTTACTCTTGAAAACTTGTAGCTGCTAAGCAGGAAAGGTACTGCAGGATATGTTTCATTTTTATGCTCAAACAAAAAATTGCCTACACCATCAATATAGAACTACCTAACCACCTCCTTGTGGAGTACATAATCTGTGGCATACTTTGGTAGTAGGGAAGGAGCTCTGGAACCATCGTACATCCTTACATACAACCCATCCTCCGTCAAATAGTAATCTCCAAACTCCTGTATGACTTTGAATGCCTCTTTAGACATGCAATTACATTCAGTCAAGAAAATGAGGGTATATAATGCATAATGAAATGCTCGCAAATTTTCATGTAATAACTATGGTACTTATGTGGCCATAACAATTTGTAAGCTGCGTACACTGGGGTTCTGTCCTTCTCCCAGTTACATCTCAAAGAAAGAAAAGACTGAGTACACAATACGCAGTCAATCAGGATAGAGCTCATATAAAACTCTGATCTCTTTTGAGATACCCCTCCTAAGGCTTCTGATATACATGTAGAGAGGTTTTTTGACACAATATTTTCCCAATTAAAGATGGTTCCTTGGGTAGCTACAAATAAAATAGCTGGTGTGCACCCTATCTTGAAGCTCTTCCCATGTGCTTTGCCAAAAATCCTATTTAACATCAATGAAATGAACATGTATGGAGCATGGAGAGTAGAGGTGTCATACTCTCCGAAAGGTCTACTTCGGAAATTCTTTCTGGGTATCATCATTCTTTTTACTGTCTCCACCAGATCCATAGCTATCTCCTTTAACCAGCTTTATGTCAAATAAACCTCGGGTGAAGGTAGATGATAAGCCATAGAGACATATGCAGGGCTATATGTAGCATATCCTTGCTTAGTAGTGTTCTCCAGAATCATTGTGATTACATCTACCCTAGGCAGAATCCAGCCTATTACTTCTAAACAAGGAAATAACTCGGGCCTCATAGCTACTTTCATTAGGGTTGATTTCTCAATGTTGACATAGATTGTCAGCTCCTCAAAACTGGCATGAGGTACATTTTGGTTGGTAATCATTCTATAGATTTCCCCTCACTTGTAGTCTGGTTCAACCCCGGTAGAGGCTTTGGTATCCTCGTAGATAAACTCTACTTTGGTGATGATCTCTACTTCAGGCTCTCCTTCAACCATAGGAGCTTTCTTTTTATGTCTCTTCGACATGTTTTCGTTATAATAATCACCTTGTTATAGTCAAAACATATTCTTAGACCAAATGAGATATTAGCAAATGTTTAAACAATAAATAGGAAAATACATCAATTTACCTCAGCATGCATGCTTAAAAAAAAAGTTAAACACAGTATTCAACGAATGAAAGAATTAACAAGAAACAAAATGTCCTGTAGGCTGCCTCCTAAAAATGCCTAAACTCCACTGTCTGAAAACTTCACTTAATCAAACAATCTTGCAACTCAACTCGGGCAGTATCAAACTAATCGTTACTCAAATATAGGCATATATTAGACCAATCCTACCGCTCGTCCTAAAAAACAAACACAAAAATACTAAACCTTATGCAGCGCTCGTCCTTGAGAAAAACCCTAAACCGACCAAAAAAGGAAAAAAAAACCCGCAGCCCCATGGGATAAGGTAAACACAAGAACAACGGCTTAATACCCCTGGCCGACCATGGAAAAACCAAGAAACAGGTGTTGCAGACAACGAAACGCTTGTCTGCAACCATGCCCTAACCCCCCACACTGGAACAAATGCGTCCATAACGGAAAAGATCACACAGACTTCGGATTTTCCCACTAAAGAAAAAGTAAACAGCTTAAAACTCCTCCAAATAAAAACAACCATGAAAACCATAAGGGGAAAGAAACCTTTTATGCGGGAAAAACCTAATCAATGGATAACCTTAACCTAACGGTTCCCAAATCAACCAATAAAACCAAAATGGTAACGTCGTGGTTCAGCTACCTGGAAAATAGCAGTGCGGTCGACTCGACGAAACAAACTTCCATGGGAGCAATGTGAACGAAACGGGTTTTGACAGCTGGGCGTGCACAAACGGTGCAAACGACACGGACTAGTGCAAACGACAAGTCAAATACAAATAAAACAATAAAAAAATATGCCCCTCATATATATAACCCTCGGCGGAAACCTATCAATGGTTCAAACCTATCGGCGATCAAAACCTATATCAATCGAAAGGATACATTGGAAGACTGCCACAATGGTGGGTGCAAACCAAACTACGAGCCCGCGATATTTTAAGTTTATCGGACATCGAAACTACTGAACTCTAAGTTTGGAACATCTAGACAGATCCTCCTTCGCAACGTCGGTAATGTAAAGTTGTATCGTTGCAGCTCTACTTGTTCTAACGGGTGTCGAAAATTGGAAATCCTAAACTCTAAAAAGTCGGCGAAGAAAAACACTATTCTCGGAACGTCTCAACACTAGTTTCCCGCAACGTCGACAACGACAAACACTAGGACTCCGGCTGACTGTTTCCAAACATACCAACAGCGACAAAATACGTAATCGGATATCAAAACCACTTAAGTGTTAAGCTCGAAAAAATGAAAATGAGGAGAAAATAACCTGAGGTTCGACGTATCGGTAAGGGAGTCTAAAGTTCTTTCAGTGGGCTTGACAGTTCAGCTTCCGCAACGTCGAAAATATAGTCTACTATGCTTCCGATATCGGAAGGATAGTCGACTAGTCTTCTGTTACAGAAAATGAAATAGACCAAGTTTTTTAAAGGAAAAATTCAACTTTAGGGCAACTTCGGTGAAAACAAAATACTCCTAGGCCAGATTTGATAAAACCAAATAAAAGGAGGGGCCCTAAAATTGAAAATTTTGGGGAAAATAGTTGCAGTTGCAACACCACTCTCTCCAACATGGTCGAAAACCCATGCTCTCTCCCACACTGCGGAAACCATATGAATGCTGAAATGGACGATCTAGAGGGTTGTTTTCTCTTCCAGTAAACCCTGCGGTAGATCAACCTTCCCATGGCTCTCCTATGCTCTTTTGGATCCCTCTCGCGCTCTCCAACATTGCCGAAAACCCATGCTCCCTCCCACAGCGTGAAAACCATATGAATGTTGCTAGTTTGCAATAAAAAAGCCCCCAACATATTGGGATATTTATATAGTAAATAATAAATACAACCCTTCATACAACCCCAATATATTGTTTTAATTTTTTTAAATATTTTAATTCCCAATATGAACGAATGTGTTATAATACTGATCCATTAGTGACGTCTCCATGCTTCTTTGTCTGCACGTAAAGAGCAACTTCTTAGTCTGCAGGTAAAGAGCAAGCAAGCAACTGGTATTCCTCATCCTTCTAAGTTTGTAGGTGAAAAGCAAGCAACCAAACAACTAAGCCAGCGGAACAAAAAAAAAGAAAAAGAAAATGAAGATTGTGTGCGAGAAATAGGAGAGCTGGTAATAATAAGTGCTTCATTGTCGTGCTACTCCATCGTATATGGACTCAAGCATAGAATGGCCCACCATCATTAATATGTTGAGACGTCACTACGCCGCCAACACACCGCCAACGCCTGAGACTAAAATTTGTAAGCTGACGCCAGCCAAAACTAAACCAATGGAATTTCAAATAAATAAATTTCGATTAATTATATTTAATATAAAATTTTACAACATTTAAAAACTTTATAAATAAATTTTTTAAATCCACTCTAATATACAAATTAATAGAACCAACCTATATATATATCATCCTTGCCGTGACATAATAAATAAACTAGGACTATGATTATTAAAATTAAGAAATTACTAAATAACAATTTCTAAAAACAAGTTAGACCAGCTTCGATAAAAAATTAGCAAAAAAATCCTAGACATTTTAGTTGTCTATTATCCTGAACTCTAAGAATATATACCACTCTAAAAGTATATACCATCTGTAATTTCTACAATTTCAACCAAATTTAACTGAAAATTTGCAAAAAATAAATAAGTACAAATAGTGATATGAACGGCCCTCTGTAATTGACCATGATGTACGCTGAACTTTACGTCACTACGATTTATTTTCTCTGGGCAGGGTTCTGTACCGTGAGCTGCGTGCACCTGCTACGTTCCATTTGCCCTATGCGTTATCAATCTTGCCAACGCATTTGAAATTAGTCTGTGGCTGCTCTTCCAAAATGCTGTGGGCATGAGTATACTGAAGGGAGCCTTTAGTAAGCTGTCTGTGAGTTTTTTTTTTTTTTTTAATTCTGTTGAAATTGTTCAAAGGTAGTTTTCAGTGATTAGAATTCCATAATTTAGATGTTCTAAAGATCCTAAACCTATTTTCAACCAAACTTATCTAAAAACTAACCAAAAATTAACCAACTCCCAGTCTTATTTTTTCTTAATCTTTATCATCTGACCCACGGGGTTCACAACCTATTTCCAAGCAAACTTACCTAAAAAAAAGCAAATAATCTAAAAATTAACCAAAAATTAACCAACTCCGAGTCTTATTTTTTCTTAATCTTTATCATCTAACGCACTGCGTTCACAACCTATTTCCATCCAAACTTACCAAAAAATATGCAAATGATCTAAAAATTAACCAACTCCGACTCTTATTTTTTCTTAATCTTTATCATCTGACGCACGGCGTTCACATTCGTTTTGCAAAGTTGGACACGTAATAACAATGGAACATAGGGGTCGCTGCGGAAAGATAAACTTGAAATTAATTGGTGTGGATAGTGGAAATTGAGTTGCGTTTACTCTCGCGTTTAGGGTTTACTGGCAATGATGGCGATTAGGGTTTACCGGTTAAGATTCTCCACGTTTTACTGCTCCGCTATTGGCGTTAAATGAGTGTTTGGTAGACTTTTTCTAGGGCCTTATGGGTAGGGAGGACGTAGAAATCCTTCAATTAAGGCATTGTGCCAGTAGTCATATTTGCGCTTGCAAGAGTTAAAAAGGGACGTGGACATTTTTAAGGTGTATTCTTCTTACAACAATAATAACAACTACTGTTATTACAACTACTGTTATTAGTATATCAATAATAATAATAATAATTAGCATATCTGGGAAATGAAATACTTAGAAAAAATGAAATATTTTGTAAAATAGAAACGGTTGTGTATATGTAGACAATATAATTTTATGTATTTAAAAGTAAGTTTTCCTAATTTATAGTGAGAATAGTAATTAACGACATTAAAAAAAACTATGTTGCAAGTATCTATAAAATTATCTAAAAGTTTGTGTAAATTTTAAAATTAGTTTCTAAGATTACACTCATTTGTGATTGATTAATCTATATAATTACATTGTGTTTTATTAAAAATACATAAGCTATATGATATTTAATATATTTGATTCTATGATATAATATTTTTATTGTTAATATCCAAAAGCATCATGTTATAGTATATATTTTGTAAAGGTAGTAAATAAAAATATAATTTCATGCAAACCTAATGTGATGTGTAAATTTTTGCACCAAGTGGAATTTCAACAAATCAAATTAATGGTAACATGATTTTGAAGTCTAGTTTCTAGACACGTGCATGCGGTGTTGCTTTAGATGACAAATTTAACACTTGTGATGACTAACGAGATCTCAAGAGCTGGTGAAAAAGGGGCACCATGGGGGGTTCAAGAATATCCCTAATTTCACTAAATATTGGAAAATTCCTCATAAAATTGTATTGTTGAACCCCCTTCCCAATATACCTTTCCAATTAAAAAAAACCCTAGTTTCACCATATATTGTAGGTATCATTTTTTGTCAACCCATTTTTAATACCTCCTTTATATCATGTTTTCAATTTGTGAAATTGCAAATGTTTCACACCACAGCCTACCAAACTACCAATTTTATACCATGTAAATATGAGTATAGCCATAGATATCTCATGTTTTCTATAAGATTACAAAATTAAACTCAATTAAAATGAAAAATTGAAACCCTTTCGTGGATGGACTTCCCTACGTTCCTATCAAAACAAACATCATTGATGTTTGAACTCAAATGAACAAAGAGAAATTCCTGTTACTTTCCAATAACACCATATGATAATGTGCATAACTTGGATTAGTTCATTCACAAGATGCAATTAATTGCCTCGGCTTCCTCTGCATTTATTCTTGCAATCAAGGGAATTAACAACATTTAGTTACCTTTTCTTGGGTCATATCTACTTTTTTCTACCTTTACAAGAGAGGGAAAAACTCCATTGTTAAGTTTCAAACATGCAATAGTAATAAATATATACAAATGGGGAAACTTATATGATACCATTTCATGGTAATGATAACACATATGGTATGCAAATAAGGATTTAGATTTTCACCTATGTTCATATCTGTTCCAATACAATATTAAGACATACGTCTAACATATAAGAGTTGAAATTACAATTATGGATGTGCCAAATATAACTAAATCTAACAACTATTCCTAACTGCCAATGTGAAAATGCTAAATAATAATAGAAAAAAGTTGAAATAAATAATTAGTAAAGAAATATTGATCTAAATTTTCTTGGTTCTAGTGAGCGAAGAAAGATTGATCTCACTTTTCTTCGTTGTCGTGGAGCAAGGTTTGATTGAATATTAATACCCACCCTAACCCTAAACTGAAAAATTATTCTAATAAAAAGGAATACTTTTTAAGTTGAATTATTCGGAGGTATAAATCCACCCCATGATTTGGAGGTTATTCCTTTGTAGGAGTTAGGACTGATATGAATCCATCCCATGATTTGGAGGTTATTCCTTAGCAAAACCTAGAACAAATATGAGTCCAACACATGATTTAGAGGTATAAATTGAGCACATTATTTGGACCGACCCAAATAAAATTACCCCCAATATTTTTATTGCTATGTCAAATTAAAAATCCCCCCTTTAACCCCTTAATATAAAGTAATATTTTTTTGAGGTTTCTAGGAGTATTCAAACTCCCAATATCAATGGATGTGACATCAAATTGCTTGGATAGTGAAACCCCCCATGAGGGGAACACATGCCGAAGAGGGTACATGTGCTTGGTCTCATGGTTTCTCTCACTATCTCACATAGTTTATTTCACCTTAATGCAATCTCATGGTATAAGTAAATGAATAAAGATCGAGCTATCTTGAAAAGAGATATGTCACATGCCACTTTCAATTTGTGCTCTACAAGCATCAATACATGGCTTAGAATGAGTTATCATTCTTCTAAGATACATGTCTTGTAATTCAAGGAATCCTTTCAGATAGTTATTGGGAAAGAAAACTTTAAATATGATTTTGATGGTGTGAAGATGTATGCATTGCATAAGGACTCATATGTCGATGGATCTGATACAAATGTTGATTTAATATACTAACATGGAGGAGAAGGAATTCTAAACCAATCATATGCAATTGTTGTGTAAATCCTCAGTGATGATGGGATATTTTGTTAGCTCTGAAATGCATATTTTATCAAACGTCATCTAGAGTATTAGTTTCCAACAAGTTCCTATCTATCAAAGATCACTACTATTTTAATTAATGTAGTTTGTTCATTAGTAAGCTTGGAAAAAAAATAAATGCTACCTTTATCCAATTCAAGATTTATATTTAGTGTTGTTCATCTTATACCATTTTTTATTTTTAGATGGAACATGTCTTGAGAACCCTTAGGTACTTTCCCTCATTTTGAGGATGGTACCCAAGGTAAACCATCGACGTTAGACTTTTAACATTTAAGCAATATGATCTAGGATCTTATCTGAGAAAATAACATCCACATCAATAATCACAAGAGAAAAGAGACACAAAGATTTTCCTCATGGAAAACATAAAGTAGAAAACCTCGCAACTTCCTAAGAGATAGAATGAGCACCAATGGCAGCAGTAAAACCAAAAGACAGAAAAGATGATCTCCAATAGTTGTTCTCTCTCTTACTTGTGTGAGCACTTTCTCTCTCACTCATGCACCCTAGTTCAGTGAGTGTGTGTTATAAATAGAGAGGCTCACTCTCTATTTATACTAGTTTTCAACTTGAAAATTACTTATGAGGGCTGAATTGTTTAGGACAGTCTAATAACCCCGGTACCCCTCAACTATGGGGATTCCCCCACCCCCGATCAACAAGGAAGGTTAAACTCAACTCAATTGTGGGGACTATTTCCCTGACTTACAATGGAGGGTTAATCTCATTGACTTTACATGACTTAATTATATTAATGACTCTCCTGATAGGAACATCGGGGTACAATGAAATAAAAATGATTCTCCCAATAGGAACATCAGGGTACAATATACGATATACAAGTGAATACATTCTCAAGTTACAAATACATCAACGCTCCCTCTTAACTAGGAAGGTATTCTCTTGACACAATTCATCAGCACAAGTCTTCTTTCTTGGATCATCCTCAAAGCTAGATCATCACTCGATCGTCATTGCCATTAGATCACCATCAATGCTGGATCATCACTGCTTCAGCTATCTTGATCAAATGGTGCTATCTCTCAATTCTACTCGTCATAGGAAGTTCTACAGAGCTAGTCCTTTTTCATGCTCGTTGTAGGCCTAGCCTCCATGTAGGTCTTCATCTTCTTCAGCAGTTATATCTGACCATGGAAGGAACACATCCAAGAACCATGTTAGAAAGGCTTGCTTGACACATACATCTGACCATGGGAGGAACACATCCACCACCATGTCAAAAATGCATGCACAACACTCACATCTGACCATGGGAGGAACACACCACCACCATGTCAGAAAGCCCTAGCACTCACATCTAACCATGGGAGGCCCATCCTGCCACCATGTCAGAATGGCCTAGCACTTACATTTGACCATGGGAGGAACACACCCAAGAACCATGTCGAAAAGGCTCAACACTTATATCCATCCATGAAAGGAAAAAATCCAAGAACCATGTTGGAAAGGCTCAACACTTATATCTGAACATGGAAGGAACACATCCAAGAACCATGTCAGAAAGGCTCAACACTTATATCTAGCCATGTGGGGATCACATCCCAAATCCATGCTATAAAGGCTCAACACTTAGATATAGCCCTATGGGGAATGCATCGTGTATCCATGCTAGAAAGGCTCTGGACTTACATATGACCATGGGAGGAACACATCCAAGAACCATGTCAAAAAGGATTATCACTTATATCTAGCCATGTGGGGAACACATCCCGCATCCATTCTAGAAAGGATCAGCACTTATATCTATCCATGTTGGGAACACATCCTGCATCCATGCTAGAAAGGCTCTGCACTTACATCTAACTATGGGAGTAACATGTCCAAGAACCATGTCAGAAAGGCTCAGTACTTATATCTAACCATGGGAGGAACACATCCAAGAACCATGTCAGAAAGGATCAGCATGTATATCTAGACATGTTAGGAACACATCCCGCATCCATGCTAGAAATGGTCTGTACTTACATCTGACAATGGGAGGAACCAATCCTACCACCACATCAGAAAGGAACTGCACTTACATCCGACCATGGGTGGTCTATCCTTCCACCATGTCAGAAGGTCTCACAGACTCATCACTTCCCCTTGGAGGGAACCTCGATCTAGAGAACACCAAGCTTCTCCTTGAAGTACTCAAACTTCACTCTGGACATTTCTAGCATAGAATCACATCAAGGCCGATTACATGCAAGGATAACCTGCGAGCTTCGCCAGGACTGATTACATCTGAGGAAAACCTACAGGACTGATTACATTTGAGAAACCTATGAGCTTCACTAGAAATTTTATACTCAGACGACCTATCTCATTGGCTATACTAGAACTCCCTCTTTTGAGAGATCTCGATATGGATCACATACTAGAGCTTAATTTCTCCTCTCTTAGCTATTCTTAGCGCCATGCAGGACTCCTTCCTTCTAAACCAAGAGATCACACTTGATCTCATACTGAAGCAGGACCTCAAAGTGCTCTTCTTATCAATGGCACTTCCTGCCCAATCTAAATCCACATAACCCTCCAGGTTAGTCTTTTGATTTTATTCATACTTGATACCATATTCAACTGTACCCTTTAAGTACCTCAAAATATGCTTTACAACAATCAAGTGAACATGTGTCGATGTGTTCAAAACAAAGCAAACATATGTTCTCATATTCGTTAGGCACATCAAGGAATAAATCATATGACGATACAATGTGGCATCTATCATCTCTGATGAAGCATCACTAAATAGATTCAGGTTCGATGCCATTAGTGTGGTCATGGCCTTCCAGTCCATCATCCCAAACCTCTTCAATATATCTGTTGCATACTTCCCTTGTCCTAGGGAGATTCCATCCACATTTTTCCACACCTCCATTCCTAGAAAGTAATGCCCATACCCAAGTATTTCATCTCGAACTCGGCAGCTAGTCTCCTTCTTGCAACTTTAATGAGTTCCTCTTTTCCTATAAGGAATAGGTCATCGACATATAAAAAGAGAATCACTGGTATTCCACCTTCAACCTTAAAGTAAAGGTTGGAATACTCTTTACTCTCAGTAAGTTGTCCATCCTTTCATATCATGTTGAACCTCAGGATCTTCTGCAGTCACTCCCTCTGAAGTGGAGAATCACTCTCCCTCTACCTTTCGTACTCTATGCATTGAAACATTATGTACTGGAGTGACAAGTATCTTTCTCTACTACTAATATTCTATGTATCTATCTAAGGTCACAAGGTACCAATATCCTCTATCTTGAAAACATTCTTCTCGCACCCATCTGTGAGCTTGTCATCCTATATAGGCTTTCATATTCAACCTTGTAGCAAAGGTTAATATCATCATCACTCTAGGTGATCTTCACGCTTTTCATGTATGTGTTATCCAATGGGTGCCTTCTGATCTTGTACAAGGCCTTCTTTCATTTCCACACATGATTCTTCTTGTCATGTGCCTTATCTTCTAGTGGTTGCAAATGTCTCTTTATAGTCTATGCCTTCTTTCCATTAGAAGCCTCATGCTATGAATATTTCCTTGTATCCCATGATGTTGCCATCTACTGCATATTGGATCTTGTAGATCCATATGGAAGACATTACGGACTTTCCTTTAGGTCTCGATGATGCATACTAGACGTCATTCTTCTTGAACTGGTACTATCCTTCCCTTTCTTCTTGGCTGCTTCTTCATAGCTAGAAGGATCTGCATCAATGATGTCACTCAACATTGTCACATAATTGCATTATGTCTGAGACCTCTTCTTTCTTTGAAAGTATCATCATATTACTTTTCATCTTGGCTTATTTCTCAAGCTTTTATCACTTGTTCTTCAGAACAAGTCTCATCCTTATTTTCTTATAGGCGAGTGTATACGATATTTCCTACAAGTGAGATGCACCAGTTGTGTGGTTAGAAAATTTTCATAAGGCATATATTATATGCATAATTATATAATCATGCAACTATTTTAGCCAATACAACATTCATCAATATCTCATGGAAACTTTCTAGATGCCTTCCATCTCTACCATGACATCATTGAGATTGTGCACTAATACAATATGTCGGCAAAAAAGGTTTCATTCTAGATAATTAGCAATGGAGAGTTGTATAGCACCATGAGCTACTTACCCATTATTTGCATATTAGTAGTATGTTGTCATTATTGCAAAAATTCTATCATGCATAACACATCAACTGAATATAAACAAATACATAACAAAACAATATCATGAAATGACAATTGAATACTTATCTTTTATTCATTTCGTGGGTAGACTCCTTCTTGAGCCTTCCGCTTCATCATCTTCTTCATTCACTGCTTCAAGTTGTTCTTTGATTTGAGAGACCCTTGTAAAGTATGATTGTATAGTCTCTGCATTCTGGATCTTCACATTCTTCAATTGGTTTCTCAAATTCATCTCCTGATTTGTGTTCTTCCCTTAAAATAGCTTGGTTAATGAATCAAACATCTCTTTAGGTGTCTTTAGGGAAGACACTTGTGGTATAATGTGATCCTTGATTGAATCAGCAATGATCTTCTTGGCCTCGGACCAATTTCTTCTTGTGTAATTCTTTTAGCCTCATCTCCCTCTGGAACTGGAACCTCTCCACTTATGTAGGTGTCTAATTCATTTTCTTCAAGAACCAATGAAATCATATACTTCCATACTTGGAATTTGTCAGCTTCTCCAAGATTGTCATCAAGCTAGTATGATTAGTCATCTTGAAATGAGAACCTCAACTATAAATAGAAAAATATTAGATCTTACCAATTTGAGGTGTCCATCCTAGTTCTTGAGCTCATTGATCTAGGGTTTGTTAGAGAAACCCTAATTTTCAAAAATTGGAATCTTTCAGATCTTATTGGAAATAAATATGGGAATCTTAAAAGTGAGCTTTCCAGTGTACTCCTTTTCTAAAAATAGTGGAGGGAAGCTCCCGAAAAAGGAATCCCTAGTTTTCCAATTTCCTCTACAGAAATTCCTGATATTGTGTCTACGGTATCTCTGAAAGTACTGCTCCTCTATGTCTAAAATTTCATACTAAGGTATCCTCGTCTATCCTCTTTCCAACACCATAAGTTTGAGAAGAATTGGTTTCACCAATCAGGACTTATGAGAGTTTTTCCAATGTGACTTATTTCAGGATTGTTCAGTATAGAGAAATTGTACGGACTTCCACGTGTCTTTGTTTCATCATCAAGGTCTGAAAATTTTACCATAGAAATCAAATTAAGTTCCCTCTCTAAAACATCTTGTGAAATTTCACTTGGACCTTGGAATCCCGAGATATAGCAATTATACCTAGGTGTCTTGTTTAGGGATGAATTGTCGCAGAGGCTAGAACCCTAGTTTGGAGGAATCATATCTCCCATAATATAGTGAATATGAGGCTAAAATTGTTACACAGGGTACATCAATATTTTGTCTTCTACCTATGATAATTTCAGCCCCTGAGACTTATTCAATCTCGAGATATAGAGAATGTACCGAAACGACCTGTTTTAGTATTTTAGGGATTTTGAGGCCCGAGGTCAAACTATGGTTTGACTTTCCTGGAGTTTTACTCAACCAAAAACTTAGACCTTGGTCTCTGTTACCACCTAAGTTGTACTTAGTGGTTTGTTATCAAGTGAGCCTGGTGAACCGGACAGGGATAACTTGTTCAGACTTCAAAGAACCTTCAGTCTTGCTTCCGGGAAGCTTTGTTGTATCATATCACATGTTCATACCCCATGGGGGAATTGTAATAAATGTTCTAGCATGATAGTGTCTGTAAAAGACTCGGTCTCTTAGACATCATTTGTCAATCCGATCATTCCACGGTGTTTTTTCCCTTGGTTATTATTGGTTGTTGAATAAACGACTGATAATTTCTGAGTTTTTCACTCCATACCTCCAAAGTTGGGGTGGTCGGCTTGGCATTTAGGCCTATTGAGGTTATTAGAGTCTATGTGTCAATGTGTAAGCATGCTAGACATCATTTTTGAGTCATATGAACATTTCTAAGTCCCCCTAGGTGTTTTTCAATTTTTCAATTTTTTAGTTTTTTCAGTGTTTTTTATTAAAATTTTAATTTTTCAAAAACTTAGGCTATTTTTTAATAGTTTAATTGGAAAAATTGAGTCTGTAATAAAAGTGGGCCAAATAATTAGTTTCAGTCATGCAGGTGCTCATTTTAAAGCTAAGAGCACCATGTAAACCCATGGACCCACTATTTCCTAAGTTTTGAGTGATCTTCCATCACTCAGGTCAGAAAGCCCCAAATATCAATTATTGATTATTTTAATTAATAAATTAATGAATAATGGAGCAAATCCAAAATCAATAAATCAATGGATTCTCAACCGATTTGACTGAAATCAATCAGATCTGGAGCAGATTGACTGGATCTAACAAATCCTTGACCAAAGGAGGGGATCAAATCAGATCCAGAACGGATCTACAGTGGTCTTCATGGGGAATTGTGCCCTCTCTCTCTCCTCGACATGTTTTGGCTCTCCTGGATGCTCTGTGGGCCGATGTGTCAGTGTATGGGTTGATATGTCAGCCAGATCAGGCCCCCGGTTGACAAGTAGGCTCAGTCCAGCTTCAATTGTGCATTGATGAACTCTCCATCAGTTGATTTCACTTGGTTCCATGAGGAATTGCACCCCCTGGTCTAGATGGCCTGTAAATTGTATATATCCAGGCACATCCTCCTCTTCCAAGCTAGTTAGAACTGGGATTGAGGTGCTGTTGCTCTTGTACTGTATTGTTTTTTCATTCTGGAATAAAGAAGCTTTGGAGGAAAGATCTATGGTGTAATGCTCTTCATGTGTGGATGTTGATTGTCAAATGCTTATGAGGTATAATCTACTTTTGTTTATCATTGCTTTCCTGGTTAATTGTTGGCCTTGAAGGAGAGAGCTCCCTCCTGTTAGGGTAAGAGTTTATTCTAGTTTGATTTATTCTCTTATTACTACTTGTTCCCGATCTATTGGATTTGTATGTATTTTAAGTTTAATTGCATGCTTTCCAATCATCTCTTTCGGTAGCACCTATGTTTTAACCATCTGTTTGTGCAAGGATTTTTAAGTTGCAGGCGATCTCGCTAGTAGAAGAGGTTGAGCTGGTTTGAATATTTGTCATCTTCAGTATCTTATGAATGACATAGTCCCTTGGTGTTCCACAAGAGCAGAATCCAAAGCCCAACATTCCCAGGCTTCAAACACTCTTTCTCTCTCTTCCTCCTTTAAAAACTATTAAACTTTCCTCAAACTGGTTACTTTAAAGGCTTCTTATTAATCTGATCTATCTCATCAGGAAAAACACACATAGATCTGATCAGTAATATCCCTCCTTTATTCTAGATCTTAGTTCTATTTTGCTCATAAAGTTCAAATTCATAGCTTGCTGTTAAGGTAGTTTCTTTTGCTGTTGGATAATTTAAATATTCTGCAATATCAGTGCTTTTAATTGGCTGCACAAACAGCAAGACAAGATCCCAAGGAAAGCTTGCTTTCCTTGGTTCCATGTTCACCGTTTTAGCTAGTTTAATTTCATTATTTTTTGAGATAAAGTAGGCCGACCCAAAGGTACTCTTAAAGTGATTTTGGGCATTTTTTATTCTAAATCGCTCGCTGTAATTTATCATGTCTGACAGAGAAGAAAGGAAGCTGCTGTCCAAAGTGGCTTTTGGAGCGCTCAAATCCCCCTAGGGGTCTCTCTTTTGTCACATAATTTGTAAATTTTTTTTTATAAACTGTAATATCTTGGTTTCAGCCTATATAAGGACCAAAAGAGCTCTATTTTATCAGTTCTTTGATTTTTTAACCTCTATAATAAAATTATCCTTTGAATAGGCTCTTTCGAGCCCATTCCCCATCCCCCCTGGGGGGATTCGCGTCGGTGCCATTTTTCGTCCTTTTTTTGCTTATTGTTGTAATCTCACAGATCACATAAGGTTCCCAATAATACATACTAAAACATACATAAATATAAACAGAGACAGAAGACAAGAGCAGATAGGATAGAACAGAATATCTTATTATAATGAGTTCATACAAAGCACAGAACTGAACTGAGTTCTTGTGTGGCTCAACAGCCTAATATATACAAGTTACAAATAGTTACAGAATAAATACCTATCGGTTCGGTGAACCGACACGACTGTTAGTTATCCTACTTAATTAACTAGTTTAGTCGGCCGACCAACTTAGTCGGTCCATCAACTTAGTCGGCTTGACTAAGTCGATCTTCGTTCAAGTCGACTTATGTCGACTTGATACTTCTAAATCTCCCCCACAAACAAAACGTTTCTTCATCCTGAAGAAATAGGGAGGTACAAAAAGTGTGTTGTATGCCGAACCCTGCAACTGCTACTGAGGTGGACTGTGCAGACAGATAGTTGGTCTTCTCTGGACGCATACTTCGACTATTGCTGGTGCAGTGATGGAAAGATGGTGCTAGAAATCTATCCATGTATGCAAGGCTTTCTGGATGTCGATCGTCAGAGTAGTAAGGTTTGAAAGTACTGACATCTTTTATGCCATGGGCATTTCGTCAATGTTCTCCATGTTGGGACCCAACATTTGGTTCTGTTCTTCTGCAGCATCAAGGAGTCTTTTCATCTACGGGAAGATGTTGTCGACCTTCTCTAAGTTTGGAAGGGCTTGCTGAACCCACTGATGAGCTTCTCATTCTAGCTTCTGTAGTTTTCTATTCTCCATCACAATCTGCTCTTCAATGGTCTGCCTCATGTCTGCCTCTGTCGACTTATGTCCCTCGAAGGCCTGAATACCTTGTCTTGTCTGCCTGGTCTGATGATAGACTTTCCCATAATGAGTAGGCCAGTCTCTCAGTACTTCCTCAGTAAAAATGGATTCCTCCATATGGTCCTGTAAGACTTTGTAAGCCTCTGAAAATGCAATGTGCTGGGTCAAGAGGAGTCAGGCGGTCTCTTCCTTTTGTTCTGCTTTAGTCTCTTGGAGATGTGTCTGTATAATCGACACCATGCTTTCAAAGAGTTGGTATGCCCTTTCCATAGGTCGATCTGTAGCGTCTTCGACCCGGCCTGGGATGACAGATTGTGCAAGAGACTGCATTTGTCGAGAAACTCGACTTGTTCTGCCTCCTTGTCTTTGAGCTCTTTACTTTTGGTGACCGTCCTCTTCTATGACTCTTTGGCCAAGGTTTTGAGTAGTTGGCCGACCTCTAATCTTCAGACCGGATGTTTTATGGTGCTCTTTCTTTTTCTTCTGGGTGTCTGTCTGTGGCTCTTGGGTACCTGCAGTAGTTGAAGTGGGATCTATGGTTGGTGGAACGAAGGCCAAGGGTTTGTCTGCTTGGTTAGGTGGTATAGAAGTCGGGGGTGTTTCTTTTTTAGGAGGGAGTATGGGGGATGGTGGTTTTTCTGTTTGAGGAGGTGGTATGAACACTTCTGGCTGTGAAGCTGATGGTGGTTTTCGCTGTGAATCAAGGGGTGGTAGAGGTGGTGGAGGTGATGGTGGTGGAGGTTGAGACGGAGTGGGGGAATGGTCAGGGGTCAAAAGGGCGACGGGACTGTTTGGTGGGATTTGGTCGGAAGAGATACCTGCTTCCAACGGTGATGTGGGTGGTTCGTTCTGGGCATCAGCATCAATTTTCTCTGTGATAGAATGGATGTCTCCAATCACATCGCCTCCGTCATCGATCCTGGTAAATGTCGTTGTTTCTTGGGCGTAGATCTGTTTGTTTGCTTTGAGAGGAGTTGTTGTCCGTATTTTCTATGCCGACTGGAACAGGGAAGGCAGCGTCGCAAAGAAGGATTTAAGCTCAGCGTCCTTATCGACCCTGGCTCGGAGTGCCTCCAAAATTGGTCTTTGATATTCTTCCATGGGGCCGCCCAACTGTTCTGCCAGTGCTCGTTCTTCGACTACAAGCATCGGAGATGGAGGAGGGGGGGTCGACACAAGTTCGACGACGTTTTCAGGCGTCTGTTGTGTTTTGGATTTCTTGGGCCGACCTTCTGGAGCGCCTACCTCGAGGTATTGTTGAAACTGGGTTTCAACCGACACTTTATTGGTGCGGGCATCTTCGACAATGTCAACAGCCGCGGGCATCTTCGACAATGTCAAGCCGACTAAGTTGGTCTTCGTTCAAGTCGACTTATGTCGACTTGCTCCTTCTACACTTATTTATTTTCCACTAGAATTGATCTGACTTGCAGGGTACTATACTTGATCTTTTTGTTAATTCCATATTCCATAGCTTACATTTGAAAGTAATCATAATACTTACCCCATGATTTCCCGAGTGACCCGCTAGGGGAAAGAGATTCGTGGTAGGATTAATCAGAAAACTAGATTTGTGTAGTTGTTTTATTTTTTCTATCTTTTGTTTATCAGCAGCTTTAAAATTAACCCCTCCTCGATTCCCCGATTGAGATCCACTTCGATCGAAAGAGGTTCTTGGAGGCTTTTCTTTTAAACAAGAACACATCTCTTAAAAACTTATTAAAATTTACAAGACTCCAGTGTGTATGCTCTACACTTGGCTACGGTTCATCCGATCAGTCAAGCTGTATCAAAAGCACTTGGGTGACTAGCATAATTAGGACTCACCCTCCCCAATTAACAAACCATTAGGTGAAAATCCAACACCTCGATCAAACCTTTACGGTGGAAAAATACCCAAAGGAAGCGGGAACCTACTGAAAAGTGACCTCAGGGCGTCGATCTCTGTCACACCCTAACGGGTGCGTTACGAACATAGCCCCAGAGACTCCATTTTAGCCCACATATTCCTTGCGGGTAGCCGTATAGATTTTGTTTTGGACATACTCCAAGTACTCTCGGGTATATCTGGAGTCCCCCTTTTAGCCTAATTTAATCAATCCATACTTCAATTTTAACTTAAAACACACCAAGATGCAATCGTAAAACATTCACTCCAAGCACATGCAAGCACATTTATCTCTTTGATTTGACTCCATTATTAAGGCACTCTTCATTTTTGCTTCATATATATATTGTTTATCAGCTTTGTGCTTTCGTGTGTTATTTTCGTATCTTGTCATCTTCAATTGTTTATAGTTAAAATATTCAAACTCCTAAGTAATTGATTCAGTTTAACATCACCACACTAAGAAATCATCCTTAGTAACTTAATAGGGTCTACCCCCCTTGGCGCTGTTAGGAGTTGAGCCTAAACGGAGGAGTCAAGAACAAGGTGATAGCCTTGACTCGAGACTTGTTCCCAAGGACACACCGAGTGGCTTGAATATTTCTGCCACGTGACCCAGGTGTGTGAAAAGGTGGCAACACTTTTTAGCGTCATTGCCGGGGATAAATATTTTTATTCCCGAGTACGACTTAGCTTAACTTTTTTCTAAACAACTAAAAAGATAAAAAACTTTTGATTGATCTAGTCTTTAAAAAACATAAAAATTAAAACTCGATCCATCTAGCGACTCCACGTTCTAACATCCCTTCAAGAATTTCTACCCAAAGAAACCGCCGACAATTATTCAATCCTCTCCCTGATCCCGAAAGGTTTATTAGGGAAAGATTTAATAGGAAGACCTCTCGTAGAAACCTTGAGGATTTAGGAGACCAATCCATCTCAGATATCCATCACATATTTGTAGAGAGTCATGTTCACTAATATCAAGAAATGATGGAATTTTACAAACCCCTTGACTTTTCTCAGATAGTAGGTGCTCCTCATAATTTTCCGAATGATGCGATCAAGAAGCTCCCCAAGTTTGAGGGCAATAATTCCATCACTGCCAAGTCTCACCTTCGAAAGTTTGAAAAGTACCTAGCAAGTTATTGCAATGATGCTGCCCATGACCATGATGATGTCAATATGACACTCTTTGCTTTATCCTTGGAAGATGATTTTGAAGAATGGTACTACAACCTAGATGATGATTCATATAAAACCCTTAATGAGTTCCTAGCAGGCTTTAAGAAGAAGTGGGGGGGAAAGAAAGAACCAAGACATTTGCTTGCTACCCTGCACAATATAAAGAAGATGGAGAATGAAACCATAGATGAATTTAATACTAAGTTCGGGCATGTGGTTGCGGATCTCCCTAGAGACATCAAGCCAAGCGATGCCTCCATCTTGATATCCTACATCGAAGCTTTCACTGGTGATTTGAGATACCAATTAAGGGATAAAGAGCTAGTCGATCTAAAAACTGCTCAAGATCTGGCCAAGAAAATAGAAAGGAATATGCAAGCTTCGGGCAAGTCCAACATTCCAGGTTACACTAGGGGAAACACTTCGTACAACAAAGAAAAGGGAAAATCCATTGAGTTAGAGGAAAAGGAAACCTCTAAAGACCCCATAGAAAATATAGCTAGCATACTGGAAGAAGTGATGACTACTCAGAACCAATTCAGGGCAGAACAATCTATGCAAATGAATAAAATCCAAAACAAAATAGTCACACTGGAGAGAAATAATGGACCTAAGAATTTTCAGCCAAAACAAAGTCAAGTGTATGAAAGGAAATATCCTCAGCAAGAGCCTAGGATTCCAAACCAGTTAGACTCAACTAACCTAGTAGAAGAAGTAATTCCATGGTGTAGACCTTGTGAGCAATTCCACCTAGAAAGTACTTGCTACATAGCAAACCAGATTATAGAACATGGGATGGAAGAGGTCAGTAATCAAGAAACAACATCAGGCGAGTCTGATCATGTGTACATGGTAGGCCGAACCTATCCTCTATCAAACCAGCATTGGAAGCAGGCCACGGATTACGGTTTCGAAAATCAATCACTGTCTAAACAGTACAATCCTGAGGATGAAAACATTGCAGAATCTTATAGTGAAAATTATGATGAAAACTCTAATATACATGATGGAAGTCCTATGTGTTCCCCATATAATGATGATAGTCCTAAAGGTTTACTACCTTGTGACCTTTTCTCTGGAGAAGATGAGTATTAAAATGAGGAAAAGTATAGCTTGGAGCATGATACAAGTGACGAAGACTCCCTTATCCCCGACAAAGATGTTGATGAGGAGTCCTAGACATTCACCGAAAATCCAGGCTGTGACATGAATAAAGTGGAAAATAATGAACCAGAAACTTTTGATGGTTTTGTTGATTTTTCTGTCTATGGCATATCTAAAAGAGAAAGCATGGACCATGTGGCCTTGGGAAACTTTGATATGAAAAAGGAGCATGCATTTTATCCATATGATCATTCAGAGTCATATCATGAAGAGCTGCACACAGGTATAAATAATGAAGACATGGAGAAGTAGTGTTGTGAAAAGACAGATGTGATGCAATTATTAGAATATCAGTCTCAACTACCATTTTCACATATAGAGTTTCCTCATGACTTGGAGCCGCTTGGGGCTTATACAGTGAATTATCATCCGGTAAGCCTTGATGATCAGTATGATGGTGTAGTCAATCTTCCTCATCATTCCAATTTGTACATCAATCCTGTCTAGTCATGGATAGAAGCAGCCTACGCAAGCACTGACCAGTTGGGGAGGAAGTTTGACGACATTATTCATGCCTATGATTTCCCATCCATCCCGCCCCTTCCGGATCATCATGCAGGTTTGCATTTTCTGAATAAAGTATCCTTACTTTGGCTGGTAACCAAAGACAAGGAAAAAAAATTTATGTTAATAAAATTCTTAGGTGGTTACATTGGATTTTTTTATTACACTTAACCCTTTTTATATCATGCTTAGAGTAGGAAAATAAGCTCCTTGAAAGAGAGCATTTTCTTTTTGCCTTTCTACTTAGATATAATAAAACGTTTCTTCTTTTAGTTAGTTACAATTATTTTTTTTAAATAAATCAGCTTGATTGTTCATTTGCTTTTTTTTATAAAACTTGTGCTACTGAGGTTTTTCTTGTCAAGTTGAGATGTTTTTACAGGGTCTACGAAACCCGAGATTCTGATGTTCTCATATCCTCTCCTTGCCTCAAAAGACTAGATCAAGCACACGTCCCACAGTTGGAGCCAGAATGTTACCACCTAAGTTGTACTTAGTCGTTTGTTATCAAGTGAGCCTGGTGAACCGGACAGGGATAACTTGTTCGGACTTCAGAGAACCTTCAGTCTTGCTTCCGAGAAGCTTTGTTGTATCATATCACATGTTCATACCTCATGGGGGAATTGTAATAAATGTTATAGCATGATAGTGTCTGTAAAAGACTCGGTCTCTTAGACTTCATTTGTCAATCCGATCAGCCGAGGATGTTTTTTTCCCTTGGTTATTATTGGTTGTTGAATAAATGACTAATAATTTCTGAGTTTTTCATTCCATACCTCCAAAGTTGGGGTGGTCGGCTTGGCATTTAGGCCTATTGAGGTTATTAGAGTCTATGTGCCAATGTGTAATCATGATAGACATCATTTTTTAGTCATATGAACATGTCTAACTCCCCCTAGGTGTTTTTCAATTTTTCAATTTTTCAATTTTTTCAGTGTTTTTTATTAAAATTTTAATTTTTCAAAAACTTAGGCTATTTTTTAATAGTTTAATTTGAAAAATTGAGTCTGTAATAAAAGTGGAACAAATAATCAGTTTCAGTCATGTAGGTGCTCATTTTAAAGCTAAGAGCACCATCAGGGATAATTTTAGGGGCGAATTTTAGCCCAGTTGACTATTTTTTCATGTTTTTCTCCCAAAAAACATTCGTCATTTTGCATTTTTTGAAGCCCTGTTTAGCCCAATTTTGATGGGGTAAATTTTTTTCACCCTAAAAATCGCCAAATTATTATATAAATGATATAAAATCCTTGGAAATTAAAATATTTTTTGAAAAATATCGCCAATCATTTTATAGTTGGAATTTTAAGAATTGGTAATATTCGCCAACATTTATACACTTTTAAATAAGTATGGTTCCTTAAAATCATCCCTAAGCACCATGTATACCCATGGACCCACTATTTCCTAAGTTTTGAGTGATCTTCCATCACTCAGGTCAGAAAGCCCCAAAAATCAATTATTGATTATTTTAATTAATAAATTGATGAATAATGGAGAAAATCCAAAATCAATAAATCAATGGATTCTCAACCGATTTGACTGAAATCAATCAGATCTGGAGCAGATTCACTGGATCTGACAAATCCTTGACCATAGGAGGGGATCAAATCATATCCAGAACTGATCTACAATGGTCTTCATGGGGAATTGCTCCCTCTCTCTCTCCTCAACATGTTTTGGCTCTCCTGGATGCTCTGTGGGCCGATGTGTCAGTGTATGGGTTGACGTGTCAGCCAGATCAGGCCCCCGGTTGACAAGTAGGCTCAGTCCAGCTTCAGTTGTGCTTTGATGAACTCTCCATCAGTTGATTTCACTTGATTCCATGAGGAATTGCGTCCCCCCTGCGCTAGATGGCCTGCAAATTGTATATATCCAGGCACAACCTCCTCTTCCAAGCTAGTTAGAACTGGGATTGAGGTGTTATTGCTCTTGTACTGTTTTGTTTTTTCATTCTGGAATAAAGAATCTTTGGAGGAAAGATATATGGTGTAATGCTCTTCATGTGTGGATGTTGATTGTCAAATGCTTATGAGGTATAATCTGCTTTTGTTTATCATTGCTTTGCTGGTTAATTGTTGGCCTTGAAGGAGAGAGCTCCCTCCTGTTAGGGTAAGATTTTATTCTAGTTTGATTTATGCTCTTACTGCTGCTTGTTCTGGATCTATTGGATTTGTATGTATTTTAAGTTTAATTGCATCCTTTCCAATCATCTCTTTCGGTAGCACCTATGTTTTGACCATCTGTTTGTGCAAGGATTTTTAAGTTGCTGGTGATCTCGCTGGTAGAAGAGGTTGAGCTGGTTTGAATCTTCCTCATATTCAGTATCTTATGAATGAAATATTCCCTCGGTGTTCCACCAAAGCAGAATCCAAAGCCCAACATTCCCAGGCTTCAAACACTCTTTCTCTCTCTTCCTCCTTTAAAAACTATTAAAATTTCCTCAAAATGGTTACTTTAAAGGCTTCTTATTAATATGATATATCTCATCAGGAAAAACACACATAGATATGATCAGTAAGATCCCTCCTTTATTCTAGATCTTAGTTCTGTTTTGCTCATAAATTTCAAATTCAAGAGATCTACCTAAAAGTACCTTAGTTTCGCAAGTAATTTAGTGAAAATTCATAGCTTGTTGTTAAGGTAGTTTATTTTGCTGTTTGATAATTTCAATATTCTACAATATCAGTTCTTTTAATTGGCTGCACAAACAGCAATCCAAGATCCCAAGGAAAGCTTGCTTTCCTTGGTTCCCTGTTCGCCGTTTTGGCTAGTTTAATTTCATTATTTTTTGAGATAAAGTAGGCTGACCCAAAGGTACTCTTAAAGTGATTTTGGGAATTTGTTATTCTAAATTGATTTCTTTCATTTAGTAAGTTTGATAGAGAAGAAAGGAAGCTTCTTTCCAAAGTGGCTTTTGGAGCGCTCAAATCCCCCCAGGGGTCTCTCTTTTGTCACATAATTTGTAAATTTTTTTGTATAAACTGTAATATCTTGGTTTCAGCCTATATAAGGACCAATAAAGCTCTATTTTATCATTTCTTTGATATTGTAACCTCTGTAATAAAATCATCCTTTGAATAGGCTCTTTCGAGCCCATTCCCCATCCCCCCTGGGGGGATTCACGTCAGTGCCATTTTTTGTCTTTTTTTTGCTTATTTATTTTCCACTAGAATTGATCTAACTTGCAGGGTAGTATACTTGATCTTGTTTTTAATTCCATATTCCATAGCTTACATTTGAAAGTAATCATAATACTTACCCCACGATTTCTCGAGTGACCCGCAAGGGGAAAGAGATTCATGGTAGGATTAATCAGAAAACTAGATTTGTGTAGTTGTTTTATTTTTTATATCTTTTTTTTATCATCAACTTTAAAATTAACCCCTCCTCGATTCCCCGATTGAGATCCACTTGGATCGAAAGAGGTTCTTGGAGGCTTTTCTTTTAAACAAGAACACATCTCTTAAAAACTTATTAAAATTTACAAGACTCTAGTGTGTATGATCTGCACTTGGCTTCAGTTCATTTGATCAGTCAAGCTGTATCAAAAGCACTTGAGTGACTAGCATAATTAGGACTCACCCTCCCCAATTAACAAACCATCAGGTGAAAATCCAACACCTCAATCAAACCTTTACGGTGGAAAAATACCCAAAGGAAGCGGGAACCTACTGAAAAGTGACCTCGGGGCACCGATCTCTATCACACCCTCACAGGTGTGTTACGAAAATAGCCCCAGAGACTCCATTTTAGCCCACATATTCCTTGCAGGTAGCCATATAGGTTTTTTTTTGGATATACTCTAAGTACTCTCGGGTATATTTGAAGTCCTCCTTTTAGCCTAATTTAATCAATCCATACTTCAATTTTAACTTAAAACATACCAAGATGCAATCGCAAAACATTCACTCCAAGCACATGCAAGCACATTGATCTCTTTGATTTGACTCCATTATTAAAGCACTGGTCATTTTTTCTTCATATATATATTGTTTATCAGCTTTGTGCTTTCGTGTGTTATTTTTGTATCTTGTCATATTCAATTGTTTATAGTTAAAATATTTGAACTCCTAAGTAACTGATTCAGTTTAACATCACCACACTAAGAAATCATCCGTTAGGAGTTGAGCCTAAACGGAGGAGTCAAGAACAAGGTGACAGCCTTGACTCGAGACTTTCCCCCAAGGACACACCGAGTGGCTTGAAGATTTCTGCCATGTGACCCAGGTGTGTGAAAATGCGGCAACAATCTCTAAACTTTGATTTTGATGAGGAGATAAATCCTATACTGGGTTCACTAAAAAATTCCTCTTCTGTAAAAAGCCCTATATTCTCGTAACAAAAATTGAAAATGCCCGGAATCAAATTATGCTTCAACAGAATTATGCACCTTTCAATGGAGAGTCATCCTAGCCTCCTTTTGCTAATGGATTGTGGAGAGAGACCCAAAAAGTGAGAAGCTCTATCTTCTACAGCTGTACAATGTCTTGTTCTCAGGTTAGCTTTGATACCATGCTAGATTTTTATCATTTAAGCAATATGATCTAGGAGCTTATCTGAGAGAATAACATGCACAACAATAATCACAAGAGACAAAGATTTTCCTCAGGGAAACCATAAAGGAGAAAAACTTGAAACTTCCTCAAAGATATAATGAGCACCAATGGCAACAGTAAAACCCAAAGATAGAAAATATGATCTCCAACAACTGTTCTCTCTCTTACTTGTGTGAGCACTTTCTCTGTCACTCATACGCCCTAGTTGAGTGAGTGTCTGTTATAAATAGAGAGGCCCACTCTCTATTTATACTAGTTTCTCACTTGACAATTAATTACAAGGGCTTACTTCTCTAGGAGAGTCTAATAACCCTAGTTCCCCTCAACTATGGGGACTCCCTGCCCCCCCCTCGATCAACAGGGAGGGTTAACCTCAACTCAATTGTGGGGACTATTTCCCTAACTTACAATGGAGGGTTAACCTCATTGAATTTACATGACTTTATTATATGATTGACTCTCCCATTAGGAACATCGTGGTACAATGAAATAGAAATGATTCTCCCTATAGGAACATCGGGGTACAATATAAGATATACAAGTGAATACATTCCGAAGTTACAAATACATCAACATATTATGGGGCCTAACTTGGTGGGGACATCGAGTGAGGCCCTTGCATAGCCACCTGGGGATTTGACCGCAAGTACTTCTTGTTACAAATAGAATTCTCAACCACTCGAGCTACCCCAATGGGATTAATGTCATTTTATTTATGTTTGAGACTTTGCATTACTTTTTTTGTCTCGTTACATATGATAATTGGAGTTGTTGACATGCTTTATAATTGCACTTATTTTATGTATTGACATTCAATGTTATGAAAATGAATAGGTACAGTTAAACCAAAAAATCAAGTACATTATAACTATTAGATTGTGGTTTTTAGTTGTTTTAATGTGAAGAATTATTATAACATGAAGGTATTGACTAACTCAATGTATTATATATTCTATATTCAGAGTGACAAAGGATGTAGCATATGTTTTTATATGAATCAACCACTCATTACAACATGACTCATTCATGAATCTAAGTTATTTATGGAGATGGTGAAACAGAAAAAGGTTTAAAGAAATGATAACAATTTTCTTATAACACAAAGTTATGGGTGATTCCATCAAGGTGGGTAACACTTTTTGGCCAAATTTGACAATGAAAACCTGATTTTTTACTCATGTGCTAGATAAAAGCCCTCGAAACACATATATGCAATGTGAATTTCAACTTGCAGTAAAAAACAAATTGTAGAATATTATGTTTCCTTCCCAATGATATTTTTTTTAAATATTCTGATGTCATTTAATGTGTGAAATTTTGCATTTTATGAACTATGTGACCTTTAAAATTTGAATAAGTTAATAAGTGACTCGTGTCCATCCGAATAATTCAATATTACATTAATATTTTAAAAAATATATATACGAGCATGATCTACACAAAATGCATTGTGGTTTGCATATTTTTTTGTTAATTTATTTCACAATATACAATTATTTATTATTTTTCGAAAGTGGCCACATCTGATTTAAGCATCATTTTATACACATGTGTGTCCATCCCATCTTTTTTTTCACTGTTTTAAAAAATTGAAAAACTAAAAATACCATTCTGAAGACGACGCGTCGATGTGTGGGCTGTGTATTTTTCCAAAAAAATTGGATGTGTAATTTTTACCCTGTGGATTTTTCTTTGAGCTACTTCGAAGTTGTTGTTAGGTTTTCTAAGTGTAAGTTTTAGAACTAATTTAAAAAAAAAACATATGGATTCCAAAACGCATGGATGATACCTCAATGGATAGAGGATTTGGTGATGAATCTATCGGTATGAACTTCGTTCAATTGTGTGCCATGAACGGCAACGTTTACACCCCTAGAAGACACACATAAACATTGATTTTCTAGTAAGAGGGATGAATCTCTGTTTTTTAGGCCCTCGATCGAGCTCTAGAGCTCGATTGAGGTTTTAAAATACCTCGATCGAGGGTTTGTTAAACCCTCGATCGAGAAAATTATAAATAGCTCGATTGAGGTCTAGTTTTTGTTTAAAAACCATACAAAAGTGGTCAGGAATGAAGTTAAGCATTAATGGCATTAATGTCATTTCAACTACCTTCCTAACACCATTTCCCACCCTAATTCCTAAATAAATTCTATATCAACATAAAACATAAACATATTACTAATTTTATCATTCACAATTGGCTAACCAATTTGAAACAATGCTTGTGTTCTAATGCAAATTTAGCATTGTGTATTGTGTATTCAGTTTACATATTGTTGTAGGTGTGAATTTGGATTGTTGATCTTGATCACAATGGGAAGCAAAAAGTGTCGAAGTAAAATATCTACTAGGAATCAAATCAACACCAAAGAAATAAGAGAGAAATATAGATAAAGAAAGAGGAAAAAAAGAGCAATCTTGAGAGGAGAAGAAGTTGCAAATCAAGCTATGATGGGAGAATCAAATGCCATTGCTAACAATATTATTATAATTTAAATGCTATGCAATTTCATATTCATAACTATATTTTTATTTCCTAGTGATATAGTTGATATAATTTCATTCATATTTTCATATAATTTCATATTGCATAATATATTTAATATTGAACTCTAGTTCATCATTTTTATATATACATGTACATGTGTTAAATCAAGTTTAGAATTTATTGTAATTTTGTAATCAATTCATAAAGTTATATGTACATTGTATGTGCATGTATGAATATATAGGTATTTATAATTGTAATTAAATTGTATAATTTAGTATTTACATATTCATATAATTTTATAATTTCATATTGCATAATATAGACTCACATATATATAATTTTTATGTAAAAAATTACAAAGATTGTTCTCAATGGGAGTTGATTGCACTGGTCATCATCAATTTTAATATTCAATTTTAATTTCATATTCGTGTATATGAACATTTTCATAGTGTTCAAATTACAATTTTACATTACACTATGATAATGATGATAATTACATTACAATTACAATTACAACATCACATTACAATTACAATTACATTAAATTACAATCGTTGCATTATTACATTACATTTAAAATTACATTACATTACAATAATTACATCATTACATTACATTACAATTTTAATATTGATTTAATTTAATATTCATGTATAGGAACATTTTCATAGTGTTCACATTACAATTTTGCATGTTACATTAAATAATAATGATGATCTCTAATTACATTAAACAATTACAATTTTAATTTTAAACATGTACAATTTTAATTTCATATTCACATGTATATGAACATTTTCATAGTGTTCAAATTACAATTTTACATTACATTACATTACATATTCAAGCAAAGGGGTAGATATAATATTAGATGTATATAATCTATTTTTTTGTACTCTAGTGCAGAAGGAGGTGAATCTAAGTCTAGCCTTCATCATAAGGAAGAGAAGGAGATGGCACAACTCTTCCATATAAACATCCCTGTCATGAAGGCCAAGGTTGATGCTCTATTGGATTATACTTCACAATACAATATCATAGAAGAACATTAATATGCATGGATGATTTAACAATGTTCTCAAAGAAACACATAGACCATGTCAATAAGATATTGCATAGTTAATCTAAACAAAAATCAATTTCCTTACGTAACATATTAACTCTAGTAGAGAATATTGAAACACTTGTCAATATGTTGATCATTAGTCCGAAAATGTAATTTTCCTCCATATTGAGTCTAATAACAATCAATTTATCCTTCCATGTCTTGAATGTGCATCATAAATTTAGTAACATATTCTCCTTCCTTCATGTTCAATGTGTAGGACTAATTCCTAAGGTCATTCTTTTCAAAACTGCATGCTTTATATTAAGAAGACAATAAGAAGAGGAAGGAAATATAACAAAGGAGAATTCAATATGGACACCTTATTAATTATGAAATTCTGTATCTATGGTAAGCATTTCAAAATAGGACAGATTAAGATATAAGAGGTCACCATTGATTAAGACCCACAAGGTCAAGCAAGGAAAAACTTAGAACACTATTTTGAGTTGGTGTGGGTTTGCTTGGGGCATATTTGGCCTAATTTATACAATTAGATGGTTTATGTATGGAAGAAAAGTTGGATGGCACTAGGAATCCCTTCTATGAAGTCTTCAACGACAATATATGCCCTTATTCTGCCACATACAACGTGTTCATTGTTTGTTTTTGTAAGGAAGGCATGCTTGAAGAATTTAACTCTCAAAGTAGATCTTGGGTGCATTCTGAAAAATATGTAAGAAAAATTGATTCTAATTGTATAAACTGATAAGATTTCAACATCCTAGTTGAAACCAAATAGACCTATGAGACTATAACATCAACCAAGTGAATCAAGGGTATTAATATGAACTTGATCATAATTGTATTCTAGTATATGATAATGATGATAATTACATTACAATTACAATTACAATCACATTACAATTACAATTACATTACAATTACAATTACATTACATTGCAATCTTGTACAAATGACTAGGAATCATACTTAATAACCTAATTTACTTAATAACATCAGGATTGGGACATAAGTCTCATCCGCAACAACTATGGGAAGTAATTGGGGTTTTCCCTAAAACTCATTATGAGGAGTACCACAGGAACCCCGAAGTATCTCGCGAATGAGAGGACCTACCAAGCGAAAAGGGAAACGACCCCTACCGGATTGACTAGATTCCCACCTATAAGGAAAACCAAAGAGCTGTCATTTGTGGCCAAGAGGTTAGTAGTTTTACCTGTGTCGTGAAGTGAGGGGTACTGCCCCAATACTCAAGCCTGAGACAGCCTTGGTGGTCGAGTGACTACCTTTTAACCATTAGGAAGCCTATTTAAACTGGGGTCCATATTCATCTCCAGTTACTACTACAACCACCATTGTTTGCATTTATTTGTTAATTTGTTAACAAACAATGGCAATATGATAAAATTAAAATAAAATGTTATTCAAGCTTGTATAATTTACTTGCTAATTTTTTAACTAACAATAGCTTGATATGATATATATTAAAATAAATCATTTGTTATTCTTGAGCTTGTAAATTTCTTTTTGAGTTTGTATTTGTTTATTGCTAGATCCTGGCCAACCATCACAAGATCGTGCACGCTCTGATTTATCAAGATTAATTGGGAGCTTCAATGACGTTGGAATGGCTGCTAAATGTTTAAGAGGGTCAGATGATGCCACTCAAGAAGAGTTCGGGAACCCAACCTCTGATCGAACAATCAGAGAACATGTTAGTTACATAATCAAGTTGTACTTTGAACAGCAATCAGTGATTACACAAGCTCAAATCCTACATGGATTGATAAAACACAAAAAATTGAAACATGCCACAAAGTTGTTGGGTTTTAAGGATGTTAAAAATAAAAATGCATGTGAGAATGTAACAAAAAATGTAACAACTACACTATCTCCATTTGGAAAGTCAAGAAAAACTGATATCAGCACTGCTCCTAGGGAAATTACAACTGCTATTGTGGCACGAAGCACCTCAAGAAATCGAATGGTCGCAAAAATTTCAAAGTTGCTCCACATTTCAAGAAAAACACTGCACAAATACACTCAATTCAAGGTAAATATAGATGAAAACGATGAAGCTACTTGTTGGGCTCTTATATGCAGAGAAGCATATAAAGATAGGATGGAAGAGGGCATCAAAAATAAGGTGATAGAGTATTGGGACAACCATTCTCATGCTATACCAGATCAAAAACATGTCCCGCGACAACATTCTAGCAGAGGAATTTATAAGGAGCATTGGAAGCATGTTATGGAGATTACACGAGTTGCTTTGTTTGAGAAATTCAAAGAATCAAATACCGGTTTCCATATCTCATCTACCATGTTCAGTAAGTTGAAACCATGGTATATTAGGCCGAATACGATTTGGGAAACTTGTTGTTGTAGATACCACGTTGAATTCTAGTTATACTATGACACATTTGTGGATTTTTGCAAAAAACATTAGGATGGTGAACTAGCTCCTCACACAGTGCGATATTTTATTTCTATGATACTATGCAATAGGAATCCAGAAAATGTGTTTTTCAATAAAAGGTGTGTAGGTGGGAGAAGATTCCATGAATGTGGTGATTTGGCATTGTTCCATAGGAAGTTTCCTATCAATCCAACACAACCTAGATTGTCAGATAGCATAGTTAAGTGGAAGAGATATGAGTATGTCTCCATGAGTCCATCATCTTGTTCACATGTTCTATCTAAGAGGATCGGCTTCCTCAAGGATGATATTCCTATTTCAGACTTCATGGACAATTTTCAAATTCAAATTTACAAATACATTAAACAATCCCATAGGTCTAGGTGGCAAGCTTTATAATTTAAGCATTCTCGTGAGGTTTTTGAGCCAGGCACAATCCTATCGGTGGTAGAATTTGCCAAGAATTGCACATTTTCTCCTCAGAGAGAGATACAAAGTGTGTATTATCACTCCGACCAGGTCTCCATATTCATACATGTATTGTATAGACATGCTCAAGCGACCATTTATGGTAGGGATAGCACTCTTCAGTCACGTGATGTGATCAAGGAATATCATTTTTATGTCAGTGATGATTGTGAGCATAACATGTTGTTTGTTCAATACTGCTTTGGGTTGATTTATAATTCATTCAAAAAGAATGGGGTGTCATTTATAGAAAACTAGATTTGGTCAGATGGGTGTGTGGGGTAGTTCAAATTGGCATGCTCATTTTATTAGTTGAGTCACCTTCACAAAGAGACAAGAATTTGACACACCTGGAGCTTTTTTGAAATAGGGCACGGAAAGGGTGAACATGATGGTGCAGGTGCATGCATGAAATGAGCACTTTGGGGGTACCAAATGAGTCATAATGCATCTCGACTCAAGTGCTCAGCAGAAGTATTTGATTGGTGCACAGAAAATTTGGGTCACTAAAGTCATGAACAAGCAAGGTCGGTGCACAGGTAGGAAAAACCAACAACTAAATTGGAATTTAATAAATGTGTTTGCATTATATATATATATATATGTATGTATGTATGTATGTATGTATGTATGTATGTATGTATATGATGTTTGTCATTCGATGCATTTTTTTTTGGATGTTTCCCTTGGCGATGTGAATAGATCCATGCCATGGTATTATGAGACCATACCTGGTATGAGAGAACTCCATTCAATTCATAGTAAAGACATGGGAGACATATTTTCCATTGAAATCAGGAAGTATGCATGCTTA
Source organism: Pseudotsuga menziesii (assembly GCA_001517045.1). Taxonomy (NCBI): domain Eukaryota; kingdom Viridiplantae; phylum Streptophyta; class Pinopsida; order Pinales; family Pinaceae; genus Pseudotsuga; species Pseudotsuga menziesii. The sequence continues at coordinate 464,579 of LPNX010717327.1, forward strand.
TGTGAGTTCTGCATTGACATCAATGGACTGGGGGTTGATCATTGCATGAACGATGCATATGTCAAACAATGGAAATATGTCCCTCTTAATCCAAAGGGGACACATCAGATTCCGACGTGGCAAGAGATGCACACTGACGAGGCAGTGGTTTCACTAGATCATGATCGTGTTTCTAATTTGGTTAAGCAAGGTACATGATACTTGATTGAATGTTTAAGTCTCTAGTCCTGTACACATGCATATATATATATATATATATATATAATTTAATATTTGAAAATCTTGATGCAGGTGATGTATTTCTTATAATTGCACCACTGAGAAATGTTGAGCATGTGGCATACTTTTTGATGTGGTGTACACAAATCAAAAGTAGGTTGGTGTGGCCCTATGTTGATGGAGAGTTCATGTACCAAGTTGGTGACCTAGTTGTAATGGGCCACTTTTTTGAAAAAGTGAGAAGACAAGGTGACTATATTATTTATAGACATTTCATGCCTGAATATATATCTTTTTAGTGTAGTCATCTAGTCGTGGCAACTCAGATACATCTCATTGAAATGAAGGTGAAGAGGGGTGAACCAAAGAGATCGAAGATGTCAATATCTGACCATGATCATATTATGGAGACATGCATTCCTATAACCCATTGGCCGGATGAATGAAGGTTATATGTCACATTTAATGTTGACATAGTTGACATGCTTTTGAAATGTAGGAAATCAAAATTTCATCTGAAATATATCATTTGTATTTAAATGTAATTTTTGTAAACATATATATGAGAGCACATGTGCATTCACATATTATGCTCTATGTGCACCTATACCTATGAATAGACAAGTTGTAAACTTGAAAATTGTAGACAAGTTGTAAATTGTAAACTTCTAAATTGTTAGTGACATGCAATCCAAAGAACAACACATACATTTATTGTGTCCTCATTAAATCTACTGATTGCAATCGATATTAATATTAAGTTATGTTAAATTGTAAATTTCGTTTGATTGACAATTTTGCAAAATTGTAAATTTTTGTACAAATGAAACCAAATTTAAAATTGTAGTTGTAAATTTTTTTGTATATGAAATCAAATTTTATATTGTAGTTGTAATTTGCATCTAGTAGATATTACATTGTAAAGTTGTAAATTTTGTAACATTTTAATTGTAAGTTGTGTTCGATTGACAACTTTGTAAACATGTAAACTTGTATACATTGTAAATTTTGTAAACTTGTAATTTATTAAATTGCAAAAATGTAAAATTTCATAAGATTGTTCCACATTAATGATCTTGTTAAAAAGAATTAAGATTACATAATACATAGAAAACTGTTAACTATAATTGCAAATAATTAAAACATTTAACAGACCATCATGTTCAAAAAAAAATTCATATATATATCGATAATCATCAAGTACAAAATAATAAAGTCCAAAACAATAACGTCCACAAATAACAGTCTACAAATCACCCCTACGCCATTGATCAAGAGATCGACCATCATGGCCACTACCTCCGGCTACACTACCACCAGCTATACTGTGCACATCATGAAGAAAATTGTCCAGGTCTGAGAACTACAGAAGTTAAAACCATGAAGTCTGCAAGTCAGTTACATAACACATATTTAAATTATATGTAGAATGTGACAAAAATTTATATATATATATATATATATGAAACACATCTATCTATGAACTCACCTCACTCGAGTTGAGTGTCAGGTTTGGGAGGATGGGCTTCTAAGACGAGCCTTCATTAGGGCCTGGCTTATGAGCGGCTATCCACTCATCCGTAAACATCACGGTGGCTTCAACACCCTCACCTACAGCTTCCTGTGTCTTCGTCTATTTCCACATGACATGAAAATAGTTACATTAATGAATTACAATTTGAACTTTAGAATTACAATTTCAACATGTAAATTATAATATGAATAGAAAAATGGAAACAATTTGAACATAAATAACTAGTACCTAGTCGATTGGCGTGCCATAAGTAGGACTCGAGCAAAGATGTATAGAATCATGTGCAAGACCCTTGCCTCTATCCTATACAATATGAGCAAGATAAATGATGAAATTTAGATTATACAAAAATATTACGTGTTCAACAATTGATTGTTGTAAAGTATCCTATGGCTAGGGTTTAAGAGGCCATCAACGTACTGGGGTTGAAAGGTGGATGCAAATGGTTATACAAGCAAATACAAAGAAGATTCAGAGATTAGAATGGTTCATACCTTAGCCAAATGAAGGTTGATCCAAGCAGCCCTTTAATCCTAGTATGTTGATGGCCTCTTAAACCCTATCCATAGGATACTTTCCTTTACAACAGAACTGGTGACTCTGCTGGGGATGGAGAGAGAAGAGAATCCAAGATCAAAAGGCTTGAACAAAGGTACCTGAAAGAGAGATAAATGTCAGAAAAAACTGATCTTTGGGACATATAATTCCATATACAAAACATCGCCATAAATATAGAGGAGGATCCAACATATGTATAACTGATGAAACTATCATGGTCGCTCAATATGGAAAAAGATGCCATATCAAATCTAAAGGAGTCATGGCCACAAATGAACAAGGTGGATCCATACTCAAAAATCGATCATAGCCACAAAAATACAAGGTGGATCTATGTCTCAGCAAAATGTCATATAAAGTGTAACAAGGTCTTGTGCAGCTTGGACAACAAAAAAAAATGATAATGCTACTGCTGGCCCAAGGTCTTCAATCCAAATTGACCAAAAATGTACGAATCCGAACCATGCGAATAAAGGAGATGAAGTCGAACATGGAGGAAACCATTTGATTACTAGTCAATGATGAAAACCATTAACAAACGCGAGGGAAACCACTATTAATGAAAATGATCCCCAAGGTACCTAGTACATTCTAACAAGTGTGAGTACAAGGACTTGAAGTCGAACACTTGAAGAATCCATTGAGTAGGAGACATTAAGGTATTCCCACTACTCAATAGTGAGGGAATTTGCCACTGATGACTTCAATCCCCAAGGTACTATCATAAAGCTCTAAATCTCATCCCCAGAGCAAGATGTGTTGCAGTCAATAAGAAGAGATCCATTGGAAGGAAGGCATTAAGGAATCCCTCATCATCCAACATGAGGTAAGTCAACGACTAATTAGATATGGAATTGGTACTAAATTTCATGACAAGGACCGTTGAAGACATGATCTAATGAACTGATACCAAGGAATGGCTGACACAAAAGGTCAAGGAAAATACAGAATGTCCGAAAAAGGTTTAATCCTTGAGGAGTGAGCATGACACAAAAAGTGACTTAGGCAGCTTTTGACCTGAAATAACCAATGACACAAATCTGCAATGTAGGAGACATTGACATATTCCCCATATAATTGGAAAAGAGACCAAGTAGAGGAGTAAGAAACTCAATATCGAGATAAGGTCAAAATACTAGGACCCAACTGTTGATAGACTCAATAGCGGTGCTTTGTTCAAGGAAACAAGACTCGCTGCCATGATGTAAAAAACATGTGAATGAACTTCCCTTCCCCTCTTTCTTGTAAAGGTTTAACGATTCAAAGAAAGCAAACTCGTGACCATATTCATTTTTGGCAAACTTGAAGAAAAGACAAAAGAATGCTTGATAAAGCACTGATTCGTGGATTTTACAAGCCCGAACTAGTACATGCTCGATAGTATTTTCATAGTTTAGAGAGTTTGAAAACTCTAAAGAAGACTCCACGGGGGTCTTTTTTCATCCAATTTAGTCTCCTGTTGTCGAAAAAGTATAAAACAAACCACAGAAGAACTCTCTTATCTTTCAAAGAAGTAAGGCGCACCTTTTTCGTACTTAGTCAGGAAGGTCCGAAAAAGGTTAAATTACAACCTACCCAACGCTCCTTCAAAAGCAGCATTTAGCCTGAGTTTTGCGAGTGTGAAGGAAGCAAGATCACTCAGAAAGATCCATTTGATTACGAGGAATGGGGCTTACAACAATAAACTCAATGCTTTGTTCTTTAGGTTTTAACGAGGATGACAAAGACATAAAGTACACTCAGAATCTTTTTCATGTTTTGGTCTAGAGCATGAAAAAGAGAAAACTAAGCTCATACTAGGGGTTCCTTTTCCATAAATTTAGTCCCTCGGGCCTGGAAAAGTGATAAACCTATGCCTAAGAATACTCTTCTCAATTCTAAAGAAAAGAGAGTGTTCCTTTCTCATATTATTCCACATGGTCCGAAAAAGTGATAACCTACCACCAATGTGGATGCCCATTCACATATTCTTAATGAGCCTGAATGGACAAGTTTACTCGGCAGTCAAGTCTATTTTGAGGAGTCATACCTGGGCCTAAAGAAACTCAATATCTTTCCCATGAAGTTTTAACGAGTCCAGAAAAGTCAACTCGTGGCCTCACTGTTTTTAATGAGCCAGAAGGAGAGCAGAAAGAATGCTCTAAATGCGAGTAGAAGAGTGTCAGGGGTAAGCGAAACCAGTTCCAAGCACAAGGAACATACCTATGCATAATGCAAGGAACATGAGTAGGATAAAGACACTTGGGGAATGTCTCCTCAAGGTAAAAGGTGTCAAGTTGCAAAGGAAAAAAGATACAAGGCTGAGCGATGATGAGAGCAAAGATGAGGGCTTATATAATGAGCTAAAAGTGTGGAAGCCGACATCAGACTCATAAGTGCGAGCAGGGCTCATGTAAATGCAGTTACAACTTGAACAATAAGACAAGGCTAGTAAACAATTGTGAATCCAACTAAGAATCATATCTCCAAGAAACAACAACATCAGGATCATATTCAGAAGAAAAGATCCGATGTGGGTCACTTTGGCAGAAACACATGTGACTTTGCTATCTTATACAAAAGGTGTAGTCAAGGAAAAATCAACGAAAGAGGAATCTATAGTGCCAATATTCAAGGGTTTATAATCAATAAGATCAACCTCAGAAGGAGAGCAAAAATAAACAAGGGAGATAGAATCTGCAGGAACAAACTCAGTATCATAGGAGTTGAAAAATTCATAAGAAAGATCAAACTCATTAGGATCACTGACTTGCTGATCAAAAGGAGAGTTTGAAGACTCAACAAGACCAATAGAAGGAGATCGATCAATAGAAATATCAAGTTTATTAAGTAATTCAGGGATAGACTTAGTCATAACTGAACCAACATCCAATAGAAGGTCAAACTGTATCAAAGACTCTAGGAAGACTTCATCTGAAGGAAGGAGATCATATAAGATAGAACACATGTCTAAACTTTCAAATGGATCAACAAAGTGGAGAGCATGCTCCATAGTCTGTATAGGATAACTCACCTGGTCAACTGCTGGGACCAAGTCCCGAGAAGGTAAGCATGAAAACAGAGGCTGCTTCTTAGTAGCAACTGAACGCAAAGGACATGAGGCCACATAGCTCACCTGTGGTGGGGTGGTCTCTATAGAAACATTGGGAATCGATAAAGGAAATACCTAGTCTCTAGTTGGGTCAGGAGAAGGATCAATAAGATCCAACTAATTGATAATGACAATTTATTCGCCATGATTAAAGTACATCACATGAAAGAATGTTGACACCACAACTTGCATGGCATAGACATAATCACGTCCAAGGAGCATATTGAATTCCAAGGGGTCTTCTATCACCATGAAGTAAACTAAGACAGTCTTCCCACCCAAATTAATAGGTGTTTGAGCAAGAATTCCCAAGGATATACAAGTTCTTCTATCAAACACCAGTAACTGACTAGCAGTCGACACAAGGCTGGAGGATCTCATGCCTCCCCAAGCATGAGAAGACAAAATACTAACTGAGGCTCCTTCATCAACAATACAATGAGCAATTGTGTATGATTCAACTTTGACCTTTATCTACAAAGGTGCATCAGAAGGAAGGCGTGGCTCAACTAGGCTATCCCAATCAAAGGAAGCAATCTGAGAGCTTGGTGGGGGTTTATCTTGAGTGAGTTCAATGCCCCCTTGTTCAGTAAGTTATGAACTGGCAGTGAAGAAAATGTGACTAGCAGACACTTCACTCTCCAAAGGAAGAGTGGGATTGGTCGACAATGAAATCGATTCAACCGCTTCGTGAAAGTCACTCTCCAAAGGGAGAGTGGGATATACCAAAGGTGACATTGGTTCAATCACATAAGGATCACTCTCTGAAAGAAGAGTGGGATCGACCAAATATAAGATTGGTTCAACCACTTCATCAACCAAAGGTTGAGTTGGTTGTTGAGAAACTATAGGTCGTTCAGGAGAAGGAAATTCTTGAGTCTTGGACCACACTCTTCAAACCTCTGCGATAGCAGGGAATTGGTGAGTAAGATGATCTCCCTCACATAGCTTACAAGGGAACTTAGGTTTGCAGTTTGAATGACGAGTTTTCTCAACAGTGTCAACATGACTAGAAGTGGCTAACTATTTTCTCTCAGCGTGACCTATAGAGGCTGAGATTTTTCCCCCAACATGACCATCAAAGGCTAGGTGACTGGGTCCAACTTGACTAAGAGAGGCTGGTTGTTGAAAAAATTTAGAATGTTAAAAAATGGGATGACCTTGGAACCAAACTCTTCGCACCTCCGCAATGGAAGGGAATTTATAAGTAAGGCGATCTCCCTCACAAAGCTTACAAGGAAACTTGGGCTTGTGTTTTGAGCGGTTAGTCTTTTCAACAATGTCAACATGACTTGCAGTGGCTGACAGATTGTCTTGGATGAGAGACTGCCCCCAGCATGACCTATAGAGGGTGAGAGACTAGGTCCAACATGACCTACAGAGGTTGGATGGGCACCACCAACATGAACTACAGAGGCTGAATGGTTAGGATCAACATGCTTTGCAGCAGTTGAGTGTGTGCCCCCAGCATGAACTTCAGAGGCTGGGTGGATGGATCCAGCATGACTTACAGAGGTTGGATGGGGAGGTTCAACTTGAACATCAGAAGTTGAACAGGTTCCCTCAGCATGAACTACAGAGGCTGAGTGACTGGATCCGACATGACCTGGAAAGGTTGGAAGGATCCCACCTGCATGATCAATAGAGGCTGGACGGTGAAGATCAACTTGACTTGCAGAGGTTGAGTTCTTAGATCCAACATGACCTACAGAGGTTGGATAGTTTCCCCCAACATGAACTGCAGAGGCTGGGTGGAGAGGTTCAAATTGACTTGCAGAGGTTGAATGGGTGCCCCCTTGCTTATGTTCCTTCTTCCTATTCCTCCTTCTTTTACTCCTTTTAGACTATCAGTTACTAGTATCAGTACTTTCACCACATGAGGTAGAATGAGTAGGATAATCAACTACAGGTGAAGGGGAAGCAATGTTTTGATGCCATTGATATAAGGATGTTACTTGAGAAGCATCAAAAACATTCAGGATGGTTGGAGTGGAAAACAACGACACCGGTAGCCCTAGGGTGAATCCAGGCAGATTCAAGGTGGCCATCAAAGGAACACCAACATTCCCTATGAGAGGAATAGAACAAGGAGTTCCCAGCATGGGGATCTCTTGGTTGGTGCTCAAAGGGGTGTTAGACATAGTTTCAAACTAGGAGACAAAGTCTAAGGGTGATAGGAAACCAAAATTATGAAGCACACACCTGAAGGCAGACCAAGGATAGACAAACCACACAGCACTCACTAAAAAATTCCTAAATCCAAATAGACAAATAGGTATAAGATACACTTTCCAAAAGAAAAATGATAGACAGTTACTTGGCATCCCTGTAGATGTTCTTAGGCACAAGCAGAGGAATCACCCACCACCCTCCTACACTGTCTACCGGGGTTACCTTACAAGCCCGTCCAAGGTCAACCAGAAATAGCCTTGTGGTGTATCTGTGTATGAACCCTAGATGTGAAAGAGACTAAATGCTACCTTAACTATATTGACAGTCTAGGGGGACAGTCGTAAGCCTGGTTTGTATGCATGGGTAAGGTAGCAAAGCCCGAAACCCTGTCTAAGACAGAATCCCCAGATGCACAAAAACCTTGGTCTACGATTTGACAAGGAATAGGAGGGTTATCTCCTGAGTCCAAGTCTCCACGCAGCCTCGTGCTTAACTCCTGTTTGAGAGGAACTTCCCAGATACAATCAACATAGAAGAGGATTTACCTAGTGATTGGCCAACTATGTCTGAATTTTAACACTTGTAGAGAGTTGAAACTCCCTAATCCACAAGTCTAGCCTGAGCTAGTTGGTGTATGACCCTATAAAATAAAACTTACTAGTAATTTTTAAATTATATCATTTATTTTAAGGGTTGTTTTTAGTCAGAGGGTGGATGGCATGAAATTTATGTGGTGTTTTGACTCAAAGTTGAAACAAAATGACTAATCAAAGAGAAATGAAATGCAAAAATAAAAAACTATTCTTTCTTTTTCAAATAGAAAATTGAAAGCCACAAAAGAACAATTTCTTTTTTATTTTTTCAAAAACAATGATATGCCATGCAATCTAGAATAAAAACCTAATCTACATGCATATAAAGCAAACATGTGTTTTTATATATTTTTATTTTATAAATGCGAAAGAAAAACAGCCTATCAACTAATGCAAGCAAGTAGTGTAAGCAAAGCAAATAGAAAACTACTCTACACCCCACAAACAAACCCTAGGTTTCCCTAAAGTTGAATATAACCTCTCTTGGAAGGAAGGCTCACAAAAGTGAACAAGCCAACAACTTTGGAATGAAGAGACTAAGCAATACGAATGACATAAACAAAGGTCAACAAGTCCCAAGTATCAATCTAAACCTACAAACAGAGGTTGCTCAGTACCTTGTCCAACAAGGTCAATCCAAAGAAGGAGGTCGGGGGGAATGAGAAAAGAGAAACCCTAATGCTATAAAAAGGATTGCCACATAGATAAAGAGCAACCAAAATGGATGACACTAACTCCTTGGAGTCATACACTTGCAGAGGACATCAAAATACCTACCGAACAACCCACAACATGAGAAAAAACCACAAAAATGAGGAAAAACAATGTTTAAAAGGGGCATACGTGAGTTTCACTACTGACAGGTCGCATGTCATACGCGGGTTGAAAATACAGCAAGTCATGTGTACAAGCACACATTATTTGTACCATTGACAAGTCGCGTATCATACGTGGGTTGACAGTATAGAAAGTCGCGTGTACCAAACTAGACACGCGACTGTTCAGTCTGCAATTTGCGTATGGGTGGAAAAAATCCCAAAAAAGGTCAAAAACTGCCTTAAGAAGGTAGGGGAAGTATGCTATCAGACTTAGAAGGTGTTCCTAAGTGGCAAGAAAGACCTAAAACCAATGCAAAATACTAAAAGAAAAATAGAGAAACCCCAAACAAACAAGGCTGTCCCCAGCGAAGTCACTAGTTCTGTTGTAAAGGAAAGTTTCCTATGGCTAGGGTTTAAGAGGCCATCAACATACTGGGGTTGAAAGAGAGATGCATAATGTTCAACAAGCATATATAAGCAATTTTCAGAGATTATAATGGTTCATACCTTAGCCAAATGAAGGTTGATCGAAGCATCCCTTCAATCCTCTTATTGCTCCTCTTGCTCCTCTTACTCCAAGAGACTTGCAAAATGAATTATACCTTCCTCAAACCAATATGACCAAATATAAAGCAATGATAATCAAATAAACATGAAATAATAATATGATTAAAATCATAATATGATCATAAACAGAGATTCAATCACACATTGAACAATGATTTGGGAAGAAGAAGGACACTACATATTTATTAATCCTGAAAACAAGTACAAATATACCTTCTCTTCAAGTTTGGCACCTCATGAAATCTTGATCTAGTTCTAATGCTTCTCTTCTCCAACGAACTCAGCCTCCAAGCTCTGCAACACAAGGAGAAAGCTTCTAGGGAAAAGGTGTGGGCAAAGAGAGCTCCAAATCCTCCAGCATAATAATGCAAATATTCAAGTCTCCTCTCATGGACATTCTTACCTCTATTTATATGGTTAATGAAGAGTTGGGGTTGAAGACAAAGTAGTTACAACTGAATGAGTGAGTTGCATAACTACCCAAACTACCCAAATTTCAAAATACATATTTTTTTAACATTTTCAGGAGGCATACATGGGTTGCTGAGACAACAGTTGTGTCCACAAGGAGGTATAGTTGGGTTTCAATGCAAAAATTCATGTATTTAAGGTATACACGACTATTATATATAGCAACTCACATACGTATGCGGGTTTCCTTAAGGAAAGTCGCATATACATCAAAAACTCATTTTTAGGGTATTTCTGGGCATTTTCAGACTTTGGTGTCTTCTGGGAAGTTTTAGCTAACAGAAATATATTTCCAATGGTGTAGAAATGAGTTCAAACAGAGTTACAGAACTCCAGATATGGGTCCTCCAAGTTAGGTGTTTTTTCAGTGACTTTTAATGGCTTTCATGAAGTGTCGTCATGGAAGTGTCAACATGCGACGAAATCATAGGAAAGTGGTCATAGGTAGAGATGTGTCATTTTGAGCTATAAGATTGACTCATTTAGAAATTCCAATTGAGGATTACAGTTAACACATACCTCATAGACGTGGGTAGGCATAACTACAGCGGGACCTCGAACAGATGCATCACTGCCAAAAAAGACCTCCATGAAACTAGGCTTTTGGATGGAGGTCTAACACAAAGCAAAGTATTAGTTAAAAAAATGATTCATTTGAGAATACATTGCAATCATGACAATCAAATAACGACTTGAACAAATGATGAGAATAATGATATACCTGTCCCATCGGTCTAGGCCTGCATCTATGATGCAGTCCAAAATATGCATCGCGGGCCATGATAGCATAATTCATCAGTGTGTCACGATCAAGAACATTGATAACATCATCGGTCACCCACTGTATCTCAGGATCTACAGGTGCAGTGGGTGCTCTGTGTATCTCTACCTGCACAACCATCATGGTACCATGCATCGTCATGTGTGTTGCCTCTGCCAATGCACTCTGCTCCTCATAATCTGTCCTAAGCATGGTCCTAGTAGGATGACCTACCAAAGGCTCTGGCTCTGGATAAGCTTCAAGTTCTCTCCTAGACCCAGGACGCACATGACTACATCCCCCACAAGCACCATATAATCTCGATGGTGTGCTGTTGTAATATAGGTGCATGTCCATGAAAAACTCTGCATATATATGTTTTGAAAATTATAGTGGGACCTGGTCATGATGGGGAAACATGCCCCACGCTCCAATAAACCTATCGCATACATAAGGCACTACAGCCTCTAGCTTAAAATCCTTGAGTCTAAGTGGTTAACCAACAGCGCGGCCAGGAGGGATATCAAATAATGTTCCCTTCACATCATGGCTAGTTGTTGCATGTTTCACTGCGGCCCAGTTATCACAACCCCTCACTGTGACCCTTATTCTCTGAAATGCACTAACCCAAAGAGAACTCAATGGTCTGATGGACCTGCAGACCTTCAGTAGATTGTATACTGCCTCTAACATCATCCACATCGAACATGATGTAGGAGAGTCCTTTGAAATCTCTTAGACGTTAACCCACAAATTGTCACGCTGATTGGTAATTTCTTGCAGCGTGATACATGTGATCTCATCCTCCCATGGTGCTTCCTCGGAAGGGTCGGGGCCTTCCTCTTCAACACCTAAAAATTAGATGAAAACATAAACATCAGTCAAAATTTACATACATCAACTATAGGTGAAATTGAAATCAATATAAATTAAAGGTAGAGACAACTGAAAGAAAAATATATATGCATTTAATGTACCTGTCTCGTGGGGAACCTCCCCACCGACACCAGTAGTGTCATCCTCATCGCTCACATGCATAGAGCGACTTCCAGTGTGGCTACCGCTCATCTCCCTAGCAGGAGCGTGTGTCGGCACAAAACAACTAGGAGAACCTATGAAAATAGAGACACAACTTGATTAAATGTACACATGTGAAACGATTTAATTTGTTGTTTAACTAACAAAAAATAGTACATCATGCGCAATTGTATACTTACGAGTCCTCTGTTGACCTTTGGGGCAAGGAATGGCCAAATATCCTCTAGTGCTGTGCCTGCGGTGAATCGAAGAACCCCGCTGTAGAGATGCATCTGCATGAAATAAGGCATCATAAATGCAATGAGCATACAATATAAGATAAATGATAAATATGTCCATAGTAAAGATGTAGATTTTAGATGAAATTAATACACTAGTACAAAAGCGCGGATTTTTCCATAGAGGTTTTCCACGTTTCTTACTTTTTGGTGTAAAATCCGATGTAACATGAACGAGGCGTCGCTGTATCCACGCCTAGCCGTCGCTGTATCCACGCCTGGACTCTTAGACATCACTGTATCCACGCCTAAACTCTTGGACGTCGCTGTATCCACGCCTGACCGTCTCTGTAGCGACGACACCGTCTTTTGTTGACTTTATACAATGGTCAAGTTAACCTAGGGCCATTTTCCTTCCACATTCCAAGTGATACTTGAGCTTATTTAAATTACATAAAATTAAATAAATAAATTTCTTAAACTTTTGGTCTTCCAAAATGTTGTCCTTTAGTGAAATTTTGTATTTTTGTGGGATTTTGATTTTGGTGGACTTTGTCTTTAAGAATTTTATCTTCATTTGTTTTTCTATCAATTCCATTTACTTCAAAGGTACTTGATGACAGTTTGGATGGCCAAGCTTAAACCTTGGCATAATTGAAGTCTTGGTGTCCTCATGGACATAATAAAATTTACCTCTATCTAAGTTATCCACTGGTGAAGTTTCCATGCAATTATTTTAAGATATGGAAAAATTATCAATGTTTAAGTGAAAGAAATGATAGAACACATCCCAATGAGGCGAGAGAGTTAAATTTTACTCTAGCACTATGAGAGAGAGTATAATGTTGAATAAGAGAAAGGAGAGAGAGAGAGAGTTAAACTTGTCCATGGTGAAATTCCCAATGAGGGTAGAGAGTTAATTTTGTCTATGGTGTGATTCCTAAGGAGGAGAGAAAGTTAATTTTTCATGGCACAGGGAGAGAGAGTTGAATTTTGTGTAGGTGCTTAGGTTAAGTTATTCATGGAAAAAATCCCAAGGAGGATGGATAATTAAATTTTTCTATAGAACTATTGGCTGGAGGGAGCAATTTCCAAAGCTAAGGGGTAGTCCAAGGGTCATGAAAGGACAAATGACTAAGGAAGGCTCCCACCTTGAATTTTTCACCCCTATTTTTTACCAGAATATATCATAATGTGTAATAATAACGTTATAGGGTGTAAGAGAGTGTCATAGGAAATATTGGAAGTGTAATAGAGTGTCATAGGTACCTATTGGTGGTGTAACAACCTCTTGGATTCATTGTAACTCCCCCTCTTTTGGTTTCAACTCCATTCTTACCCCCTCATTGAACCCATTCGAAATTTAAGAGTTAGAGAGAGCTCATGAGGGGTGAGTGAATTTCTTTTTTCGGGTTGAGAGAGCTTGGATAAATTTTCTAAGTATTTGGAAAAGCCTACCACCCTTGAGTGAGGGTTTTAGAGAGAGTATGTTCATGGGAGTAAGGTTTAGTGTTTGATTTGCAGGTTGAAGGCTTGAATAATGCTATTGGACACTTATTGTAGGCTACAACACTTCCCTCTTATTATCTTTCCTGAGTAGTCTCCCGAACAACCCTCCACATGACCATGGGTTCCCAACTTAAACCTGTTGTGTCTTCCAGAACATTTCAAACTATAACCTGCTCCCCCCTTAGCGAGTTTTTCTGAAATGCTGAAGACCTCCATCCTTCATATCATGTGCAACTGGAGAGTACAATTCTTTTTTAATTTTTACTCTCTCTTGAAGCTGCTTGCCCGAAGGGACCTGCACCTATATCTGCTCGAGACCCCGATATTCCATAACTAGCCATTAGGTCATCGTCAAATCTGGGAACAGCTAAATCTGCTTATGGTATGCACCCTCATTCTCTTGCAGAGAAGAATTGTTGGGCGGCGTGTCATCTGCCATTTCATTATCTAATGAATCATTCTCATTGGAGCTAATCTCAGGTATACTGTATTTTTATGAAAGAAAACAAACCACTGAATCACACTGCTTACCTATAATTTATGTGTCAATAATTTATGTGTCCGAAGCAAGAAAAGGCAACCTCAAGTCAATATTTCTCTCTTCTATGTCCTCCATTCCATTGCCTGCACTTAAAGGGCCTTGCATATTTCTACCATGGACAATATTCTGACTTGCATGACAATCTGAAATCTCTTCTGGCACTGAATCTTTTTCACAGGTCCCAACAACATTATGTTCCCGTGGAAAACTACTACATGATCTGTTCTGTTTAGACCATTTATCTTCAGAATCATCAACAATAATTATCAAATCTGCCAAGGCTTCAGTCTTTGCAGACAATTGCAAATGACAGTTATTAAAATTACTATAATCGACAGCGCCAGAAATGATGGAAGGTTTAATATGTTAATTTTCATGACCAAAAAACAATATGACAACCCTAAATTGGATACTCTAACTCTACAGACAATCGCACCCTTCAAATTTTAATCTTTAAAAGATCAATGTTGACCCATCTGCCCAAAAATAAATAAATATATGCAAGTTCGTTTATTGTAGCATGAAAGGTGTATCTCCAATATGCACACCCATGAGTACCTCGTTGCCAATGGCACGAATCCTGGTGTGATTTATGGAATTTTCCATCAGCCAATTTGGAATGATTTATGGAATTTTCATCAGCCAATTTGGAAGAAGAGCATGTTTAGAAAAAGACATTTCTCTTCATGATCTACACAATGAACATGAAAGTGTACATTTAGAGGTTTGCATGGAGTCATTCGTTTAAATACAATCGGCCCACGGGTCTGCTTTTTTTGCATAACTAAATAAGCCCAATTCCACCTCTAATTCAATAATGTGCGCTGAGGTCTACTTGTAAATGCGACTTATGGCATTTACAGTGGAGATCTAACATTGAGTTGACGCATTTTGGCATTATACTGATGTCATGACATACATTTGCTATATTTGGTGGCAAGTTTAATTTGGAAAGAACTGTAATATAATCTAAGTTCTACCTTGTTTGATGGTACATGAAAGGATCCAGTCTAGGACTACTAGCTGGAAAACCAATGGCACATGATTGAAATAAAGTTATGTTACCTTTCTTGATTTCACTTGGACCGGAATGGAAGTAATCCCTCGCATTTAAGTATTCTTCAAATTATGGAAGAGAGAGTTTAAAATCAGTACTTTTACAAATAACTTCCACAGTGAGATTTGGCTGTGGATAATTTTTTGAGCTGATTTACAACCATTCGTCTTGATATTCTAGTTTTTTAGTTTTTAGGGCATTGTTCCATTGCTCTATTTTCCTCTTTGTTTATAATTAAGGACCCTTTCTCACATCCAAAAGGCATTTGTATGTGTTCATCATAACCTACATCCGAACCTTCCACATTTTGATCTTAAGATGTAATGCAAACACCATTCATATAATCTTTCATTTTTTAGATTAACTCTTCTTTAACTCCCACAGAACTTGGGCTGCAATGTTTAGTGTCCTCTGTTTGAATGGTATATTTCGTGGCAACTGACAAGACCTGGGCCATGGGACCTGTGTCTCTGTTTGGAAAAACTGAATTCATGTCTCTTTCTAGAGTCATCAGAATGACCTGAGTAATTACCATTATGTATCACAGTTTGAAAGTAATTGTTCGTTGATAGTAATTACGAGTCTTCTCTTTGAGGGAGTTTGACAAGAAGCCTGTGCCATTGTTGTATGCATCAACGGTATTCAAATATGAAATCCCCACAAAATAGCTACTATGCTCCTGAAAGTACATTACCTGACCATAACTTTGATACAAAGGTCGGTATGCAAAAACCACATTTTTTTTACAAGGCATATAAAATTACATCGTTTTGTTGAACTACCTTTTCATACCTTTTAAATAGGTATGCTTCCACCTTTGAGTTTGAGACCCTTTTGGGTTCTATCCTCCTCGTGGCTTCGGATTCACACCGTTTATTGCTCGATTCGGGTTTCTGTGAATTCAAGAAAATTAGTAGGCTTATGAAATCATTTGGTTACGCTGTTTCACATGGTGCTGAAACAAGGCAGCTTTGCTTTGACAAGTACATTTGGGAGAGGAAAACGATTCATCATTTTGTGCAACATTTTGTTATCACAGGATTCCATTCCACATTTCATGGTATAGACAGTAACATTTCTGTGAGTCCATAAACCTTATTATGCTCTTGTACAGTAAATCTCCAAAGGCAGGAAATGCTACAAAGGAACTGCCACGACTGAGTTTATTGTGCACTATCTATGAAAGATAACAAGCTTGCAGTGTTCTTAATGCCCTAGCCTCTTGGACTCCAAAACCCAAATCTAATAGCCTTTCCTTTTGTCTGCCCTATTAAATTTCAAAAACTGAAAACCCTCTTCATAAGACCCTAATCAACTAAAAATCAGATGTTGACCTTCAAAAATGATTCATATACCTTCATTGGTCACTCATTTTAACACGTGTTCTCCTATTCTACATCCCCATACTCAAACATTGACCTAATTCTATCATCTACCCCTCAACGTCATGCAATCCTATTATACTGTTGTTGTTTTAAGGCCATTGCAGCTTTGAAACAGGTTTGATATACCCTTGTTATGACCTCATCTCATCTCTAGATTCCCTTGCCATCTCCCTTCAACCCAAGAATCACCTCAACGCTGACTCAATCCTCAGAGAAGAATGTGTATCTCTGATTTCTTCCTACTCCTTTACTTCCCCTAATTTGCAAAAAATTGGCGATCCTTTGTTTTGAGGAAGAGCCCTTCCAATGTCCATTTGCGACTCTCCCAAACATTACTATCTCCATTATGTTGTATTCTTTCAAATAGATTTTAGCAAAATAGATCTGAAAATATCTCAATGGATATAATGTATATAAGAAATTTATGCCCATGGGATATCATGTATATGTAAACTTTTTAAGGGATATGTCTCTCTCTTTTATAAGCCACTCAATAGGGGATCATCTTGCAGCATCACATAATGGTGAATTGAATTAAGACACCCTACTCGGACACCCTACTCCATTTTGACAGCTCCCGACCCGAGCTTTAGGGATGCCCTTACAGTGGCAGCCCTCCCCAACCTGACGCTGTTGTGTATTCCTCTTCATACCTATCCTATAACCCTGCACACAAGCTACTCAACACTTCATAAGTTTGGTCAAACAAGCTAACATTTCAGTGGTTTGAATAAGAGAACAATTCGTACTCTGTAAGGCTTGGAAACATTGTGGTGATGCCAGTGATTGTTTAAACTTTGTTGGCTGTTTGAGACTAGGAAACATGGTAATTCTGCTGCTAAACATTGTTTTCAGACCTTGGTTATAATTACATGTACTTTTTGTGGCCGACATATACAGTCTGCAATTTATACATACAGTTTGGGTGTGATATATGTTGGATGATTACTGCTGTAACAAATCACTAGATCTATAATGACATGCTATTTAACTCATGTTAACACTTTCCTTTACTCATGTTGCTATACCTAGATACACTGATATGCTGCTGTTAGTACTACTGCATAGGCATTGTTCATATGTTTTGTAAATCATTTGCTTATCCTAACTAGTGCTGTTATAAATGCTAAGTAATAACAAGTGTATATATTCATACTGCTGTGCACGTACCTCTTCTAGTTGTTTGATGACAAAACACTAGTAATTTGCTACTTCTTGCATCTTTCCCCCATTTCATTCTTGTTTTCTGCACATTGGAAGTAATTAGCTACATAATTGGTTTGTCTTTTGGTGAATGTACCCACACGATTCGTATCATATTCTTGACTCCATTAGGCACTAGTCGCTAACCTTAAACATATATGTGATATATTTAGTGTCTAAGTGTCTTTTGCAGAGTTACATAGGGTTCTTCCCTGGGAGGTTTCGACTTCCGAAGAAGTTAGGAAAAGTGACTAAGGTGACAGTGGTCACTTTCTTCGCATATGCTTGCCGGTGGCTTGAACTACCATTTCATACATCACTATAATCCATGTTGGTTGGTGTTTGATTCATCTTCTTCCTTTGCGCGGGTTTGATAGGACATTTTATTACCCCGCTCCCATCAATATTCAATGGAGAAAGATTCACACATCGTCCTTTGATTGCCGGTGCAAGTTAGGCTTACATATCCATCACACTGAACTAAGATATACCTCCCAAGTTCCAACAACAAGTGGATGTGTGGGTGTACCGACTACAAAACTGATGTGCTGGAAGTAAGTGGAGAAAGTCAACATAGAAATTGGAATTAAGGCCAAACCTCCGTGAATTTAAGGTTGAACATCAAATTTTCTTTGAAAGTCCTTGAACTTTGAACCTCAACCTTGAAGTTCTGTGAACCTTGTGACATAGCTTGCACCCTCAATGGGTCTAAAAGAGGACAAATGAGCACCCTTCTTGCTATTAATTAAACTTCCTTTCTGCTGTTATATCATCTGTGAGAATAGGTCTAGAATAAGCCAAAGTGGATTGCCCTCATCATGTAAACTTTTAGTAACCCATGCTTTGAACTGAAGTGATTAGGTTGCTAGATTTCTGCTCATCTTATTTGGTTGAATGTGTAGGGTTGTGATAGTATTTATGATCCAAAGGTAAGTTTCCACAACCCATCATTTGATTTGCACCATACTTGTTAATATCTGCTATTTATGATGTTGTTTACCTGCTGAGGTACGTTTGCTAATAGTGATGCTGTTACATCTTCTATGAATAGAATCAACAGGCTGCCAAACATGGACATTACTCCTTCCATAAATGTGCCTTGTGTGTCAATCTTTGAGATTGACAAATCACTGTTCATGGTGCAAGTTTATGTTTTCCAACTATGGCTGGAAATAGGTATCACTTCAGTATTGTAGTCCTACCAAGATGTATGTCCACCTCAGCCATTAATCTTGATAGGAAAGATCAGAAACAGGTTGTGGATTTAAAATGTAGATCTCAGGCTACAGAGCTATACTTGGCCGAAAATTATTTGAAAATGTCAAACGTGACCAAGTATAAATACTTGTTTAGACCTTGGTGTTGCTGATATTTTTCAAAGTTTGATCAATGGACTGACCTGAGCTGATGTTAAATACTGCTCTGATTTGATGTTTGTTTCGATATGGATCTGACCTATTACATAAGTCTCATAAGGTCCCTGTCCCATCCTACTTCTTGTCTAGTCCAAGACCCTTGCTAAAACCATCCTCATCATCTTCTATCCCTAGTAAAGCCCATGACAATGCCTTGATCAAGATAGTTTATAATTCATTGATGCCTAGTGAATGACCCAAAAGGCACCAGAGGTTATACCCAAAATGAATATTGACAGCAACTATTGTCTTTCTTTAATGCTTATGAGATTAATACCAATGTTCACGGTCTATCTCTGTTGGCAATTCTTGCACCTACATTCCCATGTTCAATATTTTATCAACAAATAGGCCTGGGACAAGTGTGTGTTAACATCTTGCATGTTAGCATGTTTTTAATGCAACAAATGCTTGAATGTACACATTTAAATATTAAATATGTGCTTCTTTACTCTTATATTTGCTTTGCTTCAGAAATGATCTACTTTGCATCCAGATATGAACTGATTGAGATTTTTTTCGGTTGGGCTGGTGATTGGATATTAAATTGTGGTCATAATTTGAGAATATAATATTTGTAACAAGTCCTACGCGTGCAAAGGTGAATTAAATTAACTTGCATCCATAAATCCTTACTTCCTATCTGTGATTTATGGTGGCTTAACGTTGCATGTGCTAATGCAACCTGCGATGACTGTCATGGACTAAGGTCATATGCAAAGGCCAAAAACAGGTGAATATAAATTTTATTTTGAGTGCAATCTATTCTATTCTTGGCCCTTTATAATGTCTCTATTCTGGTGACATTTGTGATAGCGCACATTGGCATAAGCCATCTACCAATATTATGGTATAGAGTGTTAGAATAGCAGATGAACACTCAAATTTATTGGAATTGGTGTGCAAGTTAGAATCTTCATCCAAAATTTGGAATATTTATGTGTTTGCCTAGTCAATAGCTGATTTGATTCACTGTTAACTCACTTTAGCTTGAGCCTTCCCACAAGTTATCATGTATTCTCTTATTGCATGACATATTCAATTTTATAATGGCTTTTCATGCTTGTTTTAGTCTTCGCCTTTGGGAATCATATCATGAAAAACCAGCAAGATCATGGAAAACTGACATTTTGAAGGAAAGCAAACTATTACTTACCATTTTGTTGTTGTTTCCGAACTCCTAGGAAGAACAAAGTTAATTGAAATTTTAAAAGGAAATAACTGGACCCTTTCAGCTGAGTGAGTAGTCTTCATGTATGAACAGTATTCAGGCGGCAATTCATTCTAGCCAACTTGTGGATCATTAGTGATATTCCATGATAATGTGGGAATCCATGCTCTAAAAGTGTAGTGTTCTTGTATGTGGAGCTTTGATTAACCTCAAGCCTTGGCAGCATTTTCTTAAGAAAAAAACTCAGGAATAAGTTCAGGCCTGCTTGTGCTGATAGTTGTGTTGTTTTATTGAGCAACTTCAGGCATGTGGATCAAATTAATAAGCTCAGATAACGAGGTCACTCTTCAGTCTTTGGTAGCCTCCAAGTAGGAAATCACGAGTGGTGCTCAAAGAAGATTGTGCTTAGGTGAGTTTGTGGCCTTCACCGATCTACAATTTATTAAAGAATACTAAGCATCTTAAGAGAATGGGTATTTGAGTTTTCGAAGTTTTCAGCTGTTTTCAGTTCTAAATTTCACTTACATTAGAAGTTTGAATAATATATTACTCATGGCCACACTTAGGCCCAACAGTCTAAAATTAATATATGTTTCACGATGCAACCATGCATCTTGCATCTGGTAACTGGTTTAAAAAAAAAAGAATAACAGAATTTCCAGACTTATACACAAGTCCAAAAGAATACAAGAAAGAGTGATGTAAAAGGGCAGAGTGAGAGAGAGAAATCCAACACAAAGAGCCTGCAATGGGTCTTTGAGATCTTCAATTTTAAATGTCATTTTTGCATACTCAATATTGGAGATAGAACATTTATCCCTTATGAGTCTTTGTTACTCGTGAGCTCACAAAAGTCCCGGTGGTCAAATCTGAAATTAGGTTAGACCCATCAAGCATTCGTTAATATCCAGGCCCAAATCAACAAATAGTTTACAAATATCTCTCACCGCAAACAACTCTTATGGAATCATATTTTACTAAGACATACAAAAACAGAGCAGAGTTGTTGATCACAAAACTTCATGAACAAAATCCTGTTTCTAAGCACATGGACTGGTAAAATGCACTTATCAAAAGTGGTCATCTGTAGTAGCTCAGAAATAAGACATCCTCAACATTTTTTACTATTATTAGGCCACAACCTTGTTCTCTGATAGCCAGTTAGTACACCATGACCATGCAGTGAAGTAGTCCCACCACCAAATCCCGGGCTCAACCCTGGACAGGCAGTAATAGTTGAAACTACGAACCTGGAGTACGGCAGAGGTAGAGGCAATTTCCAGTGACTTCCATCCAACAAATCTAGAGAGTTTCTCATGTAGATCATGTCGTTTCATGATTTCATCCAATGAAGTTGACAAATTTACAGTGCTAATCTAAAAGGGATAATATCATATTGTCCACAAATTGACAATGTCACTGCAAAATAGATCAAATCAGTAGATATAACATGCCAATCTAGCCAATGAAAAGGTGAACAACTGGTGAAAAGCGAGCTCATGATTTACAGTTTCATGAAGTGAATAGCTCCAGGTGAAAATTTGTTGATCGATTACAACTTAAATCGAATAGATGCGCCTATGGGGATAAATATCCTATCTACCATTCAACTAAACCTCTGATAAATCGCTGTTATAATTTAGTTTGGTCAATCTCATTTATGTTAATCAGGTAATTATTAAATATGGTAACTCAATTCAACTAGAAAAAGTAAATGTTTTGATGACTGCATTCGATTATATTTCTTCGTGCTTATTATGAATGTTTCCATATAGTAACATGCATATTATACATTTTCTTTATGGTAAAATTTTTGCAATATCTCATTTTTGTTTATGGTACAATTATTTGGAAAACTTATTAATTGATTTATCATGTCAGGGTGATGGCAACGGAAGGTCAAATGCTTCTAGCACAATACATGGTGACCATGGAAGGTCACAAGCCAAACCGTCTCGTGAGGTAATTATTAAATATAGTAACTTAATTCGACAAGAATAAGTAAATGTTTTGATGACTACAATCAATATAGTAACATGCATATTATACTTTTTGTTTATGGTGAAATTTTTGCAAAACCTCATTTTTGTTTATGGTACAATTATTTGCACAACTTGTACTAATTGATTTATTGTGTCAGGGTGACGGCAGTGCTCACAGCGCACCCGCGACTACCAGGATACATGGTGACTGTGGAAGGTCACATGTCGTACTGCCTCCACAGGTAATTGTTAAATATTTAAGTTTTTCTGTCCACAATTATGTACATAGATTTTATTGATTGATTTATTGTGCCGGGGTCACAGCCGTGGAAGGTCACCCACGGTGTCGGCGCAGCATGTACGGGGTGACAGTGGGAAGTCACCCGCGGAGCCCCAGCAGGTACGGGGTGACCGTGGAAGGTCACCCGCGATGTCTCAGCAGGTACAGGGTGACCGTGGGAAGTCACCTGCGATGTCTCACCAGGTACGGGGTGACCGTGGGAAGTCACCCATGGAGCCTTAGCAGGCACGGGGTGACCGTGGGAAGTCGCCAGCCACTACACCACATCCGGTAAGTTTTATTGATACTACGACAATTATTTTACAGGTGAACAATTTTTGAATGATGTTACAATTAATTGCCTTGATTTTATTGTTTCATGCTTTTAGTTCGGTGCACTGGATGTGGATGACAATATAAGTGAGGAAGAAATTTTCACCTCCCTAAACCCAATGAAAACGGTCTATTTGGCCCTCAAAAGGGCAAACAAGGATTTACTGGCCTTTGCTTGCAAATGTCCCAAGACAGATGATGACAAGGCAATGATGGTGGAGCTACAACAAAAAATAAAGGGTTATGCTGTAAGTGTCATCGATTACAATTTTTATAAGCTTTAACATGATTTCATATTTGATGATATGTTTTCTATTATTGCAAATGTTCTTATCAACTCGATGTTTTCCATATGTAGGAATATTTGGAACCCCAGGCTAGAGAACCTGCAAAGATAGGTATTGGTAGCAGTGACCATCCATTGCATAAAAAAGCTCGTCAAAGAAAGGTACCAATGAGGATTTTTTAGGATTGCCTCGAAGCCAATCATGAGGGCAATGATGATGAGATGGAGCATGATCATGACATGGAGCATGATGATGAGATGGAGCCACCTGGGACTCCACATGACGCTGGAGATGAACCTATTGTAGATGGCCAGGAAACTTTTCCTGGAGCAGCATGAGTCAAAAGCACCGGATCACTAGATGTGACAATTCTAGTCGATGAAGCATGTGTTCCTATGAAAATACAAAAGATGGCAGGTATTTTTTAATTGTTTTCATCAATGTTTTTCATTAAATTGAAATGGACATATTCTGAAAATATTGTAAATTAAGCTGTAAATTTTTATGCAGGCAATAATGTCTTCTACAGACACTTAAATGACAAATCATTGGAGCTGTTTCGGCCCACATTCGCACAGGGTGGCAAAAACAAAACAACAATTTAAAAGATGAATTGATTAGACACGTGATTTACTTGTTCGGTGACACTTTCAACAAGAAAGTGGTTTTAAAGTTAGCTGGAGATGGTTTGAAATATACCAGGGCCCAATATCGGGGAAAACTGGAAGATAACCCCATGCATGAGTGCCCTCCCATGGTACTAGAGCAAGAGTGGAAGGCACTTATGGCTGATGCCAAATTTATTTTGTTAAGAAATCAAGGAAAACAACCACAGACTGATAAAGCAAGGTACATGACGTATAATTATACTATTGCGATATGCTCAATTTTATTTTATTTTTGTGTCAAGCAACAAATCATACATTTAACATATGTCATAAATTTCATAAACAGGTTGCCTGACACCTCCAAGGAAACCAAGGCAAGAATGGATAAGGTTGGCCAGCATAAACTGGGCCAGAGTGGCTACAGAAAACTAAGGCACCGAATCGTAAGAATTTGCAATATTCCTTTTTATAAATTTTCGAAATCTTACCAAGTGTTGGGGTTTGAGATTTGTGCCTGCTAATTAAATTCATAGTTTTCTTAGAATAGTTTTCATTGTTTTTAAGCAAATTGAACAATATTGAACTTTGAGTTCTTGAGTCCTTTTAGACTAGCACATAATATGCTGCGTCCTCTCTAATAATAAACTTCTCTTTGCAATATTGCAGGGAAGTACGTTCGCAGATGCCGCCACTGAGGAAGACCTCAAGATTGGTTTCAAGTATGGTTTTGAAAGTGTGGTTGAGCATAGAAAAATCTTGGGGCAGACTCCAATCAGCCCTAATGTGGGAATGCAGGTAAATAGAATGAATAAGGACATTTGAAATATTCTTGCTTCATATTTTCCCACAGTAGACCAATAACTATATTTTTATGTTTGTTTGGCAACAACAGTGCAACCGCAGCAGTGAATCCAGCGGTACTGGGAGGGTGCCAGTTCATATTGGGGAGGACCCGTTGGATGATAATGTGGAGCAGGCTAGGGATTCACGTAGTGAGTTTTAGAAATATATATATGTATTTTGATTATAGATATTTATTTTTTTACGTATACTTACATATTTCATTCTTTAAATGGAAGAGCATGTAGCTCACGAGGATGAACTGGAAGAGGAACAAATGACTGAAGCAGTCGGAACACCGACCTCCACAGATAGACAAAGAGGTAAAAAACGATATTGTAATGTTTATCGAAACAATGAAATAGTGATTTGAATCAATTTTCAACCTAAGAAAAATGGTCTTTTCGTTGTTGTAGTTCTTTCCCATTCGCAGCGGCCTCCACACCCTGTTTAGCGACATACCAGGAGTATGGTACATGAGGGCATGCAAATTACACAAACCACTGAAGGACAGGGCTCAACAGATACATTGCAAAATCATGAATTTGAGATGCCACTTGTTGGTTTTTTTAATTGAAAAAAACAAAGTCACACGAAGAAAAATTTGTAAAATATCATGACTTGTATTTTATATCGATGTTAACATGAAACGTTGTTTGTATGGATTACCTTCTTTTGTTTCGATGTTTATATGTTTATGTGATTTGATGTTTCAATGTTTATATGTTTAGTTTTTTATATGTTTTCTATGTAAACAAAATAATTTAAAGGGTAAGGGGAATTGAGAGCGATGTGAGGGGGGGGGAGGGGCCATATGGTCTTTCGTACCTTCTATTTGTAGATTTTCTAAGCGTTTCCTAGAGATTTGGCTAGGTTTCTGAGTGTTTATATCTCACTGGCCTCCTATACATTACTAGACCCTTGTTATCCTTCATTAGGCCTAACGCTGCTCCTAAAAGTATTCCAAGTAGAACTCAGATTTCAAGTGTAATGTAAGTTAAAGATCCTTGGCTAGGCGTCTAAAAATGACTTCTCATAGAACAATTTCCCATTCTTCCAGCTGGGTATTAGAGATTTTAATGTTATATTCTTGGAAAATATGCTCCAAATGGAATAGATTCCTGAAACTATTACTATTACTAGAATTTGTTTAAACTTGAGGCCAAAAATTAGCTAGTCTAGTCATATAAAAGATCAGAGCTAATGACGAGTTTATCAAATTTGTGTGTGAAGAGCCCATCCCAAGTATAGTATCCCCGTCGCTATTCCTGGGGTTTGCAAATTTTTTTTTTTAACTTATACAAAGCATGGATACAGCGACGGCCAGGCGTGGATACAGAGACAGAAAGGCGTGGATACAGAGACAGCAAGGCGTGGCTATAGCGACGTCTTATTCCTGGGTTTGCATTTAAAAAAAAAAAACCTTATACAGAGCGTGGATACAGAGACGGCCAAGCGTGGATACAGAGATGGCCAGGCGTGGATATAGCGATGGCTTAAACATCTAACAAAATATAGAACATTGTCGCTCTTGCAACGCAAATTAGGGGTCGTCTCTATTGCGACGGAATTGTTTCCACGGAAAAAAAAACACTTAGACGTGGCAATACCCACGCTTTTCCATGGATATTGGCACGTTTTGCTGTGGCAAAATTGATCACTTGTACTAGTGATATATCATCACATGGTGCACATTAATAATGGAAGAAGGATCATGAGTGTGAGCACAATCAATAAGGAAATGACACATGCACATGTCTTTTTCATAGATAGTTGAGATTGATCATTCATGTCATGTGTGTGAATGCAAAAGTGTTCTTGGGACTCATGATTTTCACTTAAAGTTCGAAGCTCTAACTTTTCATATCTCAATCCAGTAGTTCAGTCTCTAACTTTCCATCTAAATTTATTTTAAACTTTACCTATACACATAATTTATGTCAATATCATTTTTTCCACTAGGTACAAGTCAACCATTTCATCAAGGATATTCAGAAAAGATACAATAATATGAACCCAACATGTGTGCCTATCTCGAGAATATATTATAGCAGCCCTATCTCTACCCTATGGTTTTATGCTAACTTTAACAAAAACTGAAACAAACGTAGATATGCATTATGTCTTGATATAATTTATTATTGATAGTATACTATTGGCATATTATGTAGAATAATAGATGTGCCCACACTCAGATCTATTAGCTAATGAATGCATGGAACTTGGCTACCCTATTGCTATTATTGCCATCAATATTTCTCTGTTGCAAATTGAACCTCCCATATGGGGATTAACAGGATAAAGAAAGACTTACTATTTTAGTATATGCCCTATGTTGTTCTTTATTGTGCTTACTCATTTATTTAATGCAATGAATGAAATATATAGATTTCACATAAAATCTTAATGGCAAGGAGGATGTCCATATGTAAGTCTCCATGGATTGATGAATGGGCATGCATATTCTCATAAGCTAAGCTAATAAGGAGGGAAATACTAACTTATCCTCACTAACCTATCCTAGATGGAAAATGTCAACATCTAAATGTATAAATGTATATATTTTATTAGTAATATATTTTACTATTATTTTAAAATATTCTAAATTTATAATTTATAATTTTCAAAATGATGAATATAAATCTATAATTTTTTTCTAAAAAATATATCAAAAATATAATTTTATCTTTAATTATGGATTTCTATTAATCTTTTAATTTAATATTCTTTAAAAAAATTTAAATCATGAATTTCTATTAATTTTTTAATTTGATTTTTTTTCAAATTTACAAACTTAAATTTATTAATATTTTTTTCCTTAAAAAAATAAAATATCAACAAAACAAATAAAAAATCAACATTTTCATGATACTTTTGAGCTTCATAAAAACAAAATTACATACTTTTACACTTTTCAATAAACTAAAATCAAAATATGTCTACTAAGTCAAAACATACATATCTTATTTTATTATGAAAAATTATTTATGAAAAATTATTTATAAAAAATATAAATATGAAGTAATATAATAATTTAATTTTAATTTTAATTATTTATTTTAATTAAATAGTTAATAGTTAATATATATATATAATTTTTAAATATCTAAATTTGAATGTATATTAAAACATTTAAAATAAATATATGGGTTTAGATAAATGTCTCTGCAGGTTCA
Organism: Pseudotsuga menziesii; assembly: GCA_001517045.1. Classification (NCBI taxonomy): domain Eukaryota; kingdom Viridiplantae; phylum Streptophyta; class Pinopsida; order Pinales; family Pinaceae; genus Pseudotsuga; species Pseudotsuga menziesii. The sequence continues at coordinate 492,405 of LPNX010717327.1, forward strand.
AAATTCATGATTGTCTCGCATCTAGGGTTTCTATTTTTTTCAATCCTCCCTGTATTCTCAGAGGATTGAAAAAAAATGGGCAGCATCGACACACATTTCAAAATTAAACCAAAAGCATAAATGCTGCCGGATAAAAATATTTATACAATCTATAAATTTAAATTTTAAACTTAACAAATTTGATTTTTTTCAATCCTCTGTGTATTCTTGGAGGATCGAAAAATTTTGGGCAACATTTGTGCTTGTCGGGCACACATTTAAAAATTAAATTGGCAGCATAAATGCTACTGGTTGACAAAATATGCATAAAATAAATAACAAATTTCAATTATGATTTTATAAAAATCGAACAGCATTTCTACTTGCCAGCACACATTTCAAACATATTAGACAAAAAAAAAATACAATCATCAATAAAAAAAAAATTCAATTTCAAACTAACATTTAAAAAAAAGAGAGTAACGGTTCATTTAAATTTCAAATTAGAAGTTTTGGTTGTTACCTCTAGGATCCGACATCGTGGTGGAAGGCAAAGGTGGGCATCCCTTGTGCAAAAGCTTGCTCGAGGTTATAGCAGCTCGGTCGAGGTCATAGCAGCTTGGTCGAGGGTGTGTAGTACGGAAAATGGAGAATGGTCACAGCTGCCCGCAACCTTTTTATAATTTTTTTTTACCAGGAACCTCGATCAAGGTTTTGTCAAACCCTCGATCGAGCTTTTGTTTAACCCTCGATCGAGCTATTGCTATCTCGATCGAGGGTTTTACAAAAGCTTGATCGAGGGTTTGAAAAAACCTCGATCGAGGGCTTATTAATCCCTCGATCGAGGTATTAGTAACTCGATCGAGGGTGCAGATTTTGCTTTTTTCCGAAATCGATTTGCCAAAAATTGTGGCCCACCTCCATGGATGCACCCTAAAATATTGAACAATATTGTGACAGATAACAATATTTAATTGTTTAAATAATAACATGTTACTTTAGAAAAATAGTCTCCTTAGTTGTCTCAAACATTGTAACTTAGTTGGGTCAAACATTGTAACTAAAAAGAATTCTCCTAAGCAAGATAGCATTGCGTTTTTCCATTAACAACACTAGACTACTTGTATTAATACCACTAGTTAATACCAATCCCACTGTAATTAACCATGGGATTTTACAATGTAGTTTATTATTACTAAGACATGATGTACATCCCTCTTTTTTATTATTTTATGTGTGGACTACTTGCATTATTATATATAAAACTACTATTATATATCAAACTAAATAAATATAGTTCACTTTTTATTCATGTATCTTACTCCATCAATATTCAATTGTCTTCTTCACTCGAATAGCTCACTCCATCATTTATTCGACATCGAGTGCTTCCTCACAGAATAACCCATGTGCTCATTCTTATCGTCCAATAAATAATGTTGTAGCTAGGCCTTGCAAAAACAAAAATGGATTTTAGCCAATACCGCGACTAGTAACAGAGTTTATATCCAAATTATATTTTTAAATAGCGATCATCTAGTTGGCCCGATTCTCACCAAGTTCTGTTTGACAAATAATTATCTAATAGATTAGTGCAGAACAAAAAACTGTGTGTGGATCTTATAATTTAGGGCTTGAATTGTTTTATGCTAACGAAATCCCTGTGCATATTTTGCTTCCTTCTCTCAACAGAATCAGCTCGAAGCTGTCCTATATAATCCACATTACACATCTTAATATCCATAAATCTCTCTAGAACGAATTTTGATGACTCATTCCAGATGGAAGGGTCCCTTCCTATCGTCAGACGTTGAACAAGATGTAGAAGAACTCGACCCTTCCAATGAAACTACTCACTTGAAGGAAATTAGGAAGCTTGATGAATTACTGAGGTAAAATACAGTGAGTCTGAGGGAAAATCTAGTGGGCACGAGGGAAAATCTAGCAGGTGTGACTTTTAATGAATTCATAGTCCATTTATAGGCTACGACGACTTTCAGACATATGTTGAAAGAGGAATTTAGTGGGAAAGTTCTTCAGCAATATGTGCAGGCGTGTATGAGCTGTATCGAGCTTCTAGAGGCTTAGAAATTAGGCATAGAAATGGCGGGGGGGGGGTGTTGTTGGTATTCTATTATTAGCTGTCCATTACATCACTTTCTAGCATAACCCTTATAAAACCATATAATAAGTTAGTTTTATTAATGTTTATTTACATATGGACATGTTTTTATGAAGATCAACTCGACAAAGGTTTGGTAAGTGCCTTTTGGTTATTTATTTCTTGTTTTATATCGTTTTATGCATAAATTGGTTTTTAAATCTCCACATATATATATCCAGTAAATTGATGGCTCGTTATTTCTTTTGTGCAGGGTTTTCGGCGCTCCAGGGCAGGTTCACGATGGCTGCACCAGCAGATTTGGGGGCTTCGATCCACATTCTGGGAGTTTCCTGAGCTTTCGTCGCCTCCCAAAATGCATACGCAGACTTTCCAGGTGCTGTTTTGGGGATGGTCGTTGATTAAGAAGCTGTTGCTTTCTTGTTTTAGTATTGTATAGATTTGAAGGGATTCGAGCTCCCATATTTGGCTCAGGTGTGCCGAGTTACCTGTAGAGTTGTTTGAGGATCAATCTCTGTCTCGTGATTGATTCTAGTCTGTATCTTTAGTATAAAATGGCTTTTGAAACCCTAAGAACAGAGAATGTTGAGAGAAGATTGTAATGCTCCATTTTATTAATACAACCAGCATGTATTCCCTTTAAGGTTTCGATTTAGAGCTGGAAGGCGTTGAGGGAGGGCCCCCTTCAGCACCAACCTTGGTATTTTGCATTGTGTGTTTTGTAATCACAGGTTAATGTCTCTCTGGCTTGATATTGTTCTATAGAATGTTGATGTGTGACTCATATAAATGTTTGCAGATTCATAGTCATTTGTAATTGATTTAACCTGCTGAGTAATTCAGGAATAGTTTGTATTTAACCCCCCTTTCTGGTTTTCAGCTTGGAGTGTATATTAATGGCCATGATTATCATTTAGGGTTATTGTAATTATAAATTGTGTGATGGTTTGATTCGAGTTTTGCTTTGTGAAGGGTTACAAGCAAACTGAGGTTTCACATTATTTTATTGTCAGCATATAGCGATATAGAGATATCTGCAGAGTTGGGTTAGACTCTGTTTGTTCACAGTACTGTAGAAGGAATTAAGGAATAGTGTGGGTTTAAATATTCTCTTCGATTTCCAGTATGAAGCGTAGTATTGGCAATCTGGTTAATGAAATCGACTCTAGCTGTTGAAGAACCTTTTTGCTGCAGCATGAGAATAGTTGATGAACAGCTCATCCCTTTCAATTTCGAGTTTGTAGAACTGTAGGGTATCTTGTTGAAATTGAATAGCACTTGTAATATTTTGTAGAGGGTTTGAAGATTTAAATCTATAGAGCGTAGAGAGCTTTGTTAAATAGTTCTTTAAATGAGTGATGAAATAGGAAGAACTGTGCTGTTTGACATTGATGAAATAGGGTTTGTTAATGTTGCTTCCTTGAATTAACACCAGCTCCACAGTGTGTACATGCAAACCAGCACTAGTGAATATTTTTCACACAGTCTCAATATTGATTAATGAGCATTGTTTGGATAACCTTGGCATTTTTTTGTGTGTGCATTAGTGCGTATAAAATAAAACAGAGCACAACGATAACCAGCCAAGCTTTGTTATAATAAGCTGTGTGTTGATATGAGGTCACAGGTTTTATTCTGGCAACAATTTTAGAAGTATTAGTGTGGAGTTAAGCATTAGATCTTGTAGGATTATAGTGGAGTTTTCAGGTCAATAGATCATAGTTATTGTGAAACTTATCAAGCTCTTTCATTTGTAGAATAGATTATCAGCACTGTAGCTGAGGGTGGATTGTTGAGTGTTTTAAGGGATTGCTGTAGGGTTTGTTGTTCTTTTGAAAGCATTGTTGTAGGTAGGAATTTCTCTGAAAGATTACGGTTGTTTTAAAACTATCTTGCCTGCACATATAGTGTAGCAGCTCAAAGTTTACGATTTCCCGGTTGATAATTAAATTGAGGTTAATTAAGTAACATTAATTTTGACCAACATTTTGGCGCCGTTGCCGGGGAGTTGCTCCAAGGTAAGCTGGTATTTTGCTCATTTCTATTTTTTAGAGTGAGAAGTTCAGGTAGATAGGATCTTGTTACAGTACACAACAAGGTGGAGGGGAAACATTAAGACGCAAAGACGAATTCACGATGGGATTCCCATGGTGTAACAGCCTGCCGCATCCACTTTAGTGGGTTGCCCCGAATTCTTGTTGTTTCCTTCTGGTAAGTGTGGTTGTTTTTCTTCGCATGTTTTGATTTATTTTACTGCAAAAAGTGTGTTTACCTTTCCTATAAAGAGTGTTTACTTTCCGCAGTTTAATTTCATGCAAGTGTGTTTGTCCTTTTGCAAGTTTGGGTGTGTTTAATTTCAGCAATCTAATTTCACAGCAGTTTTTAGGTGTGACTAGTTGTTGCAAATTGGAGGAGAAGGGTCAGTAAGCCAAACTTGCGCATTTCATAACAGGTTCCTTCAAACCCATTTGTGGCACATGTATTTCGATTTATTTTGATTAAAAGTCTTGTTATTTTCAGTAATTGTTTTGATGAGACCCAGAGATAGTAGGGGAAGATTCATTAAGGTTCATTTCGATCTTGTTGGAGATAGAAACCTCCCCCTCACTAACCCTAGGGATAGGAACACCAGCAACGAAATTGAAAACAATAACACACAAACTTCAGGGGAATTAAGGACCAGCCCAGCAAGAACTGAGGGTATACTCAGTGAACAGTTACATTCAGTAGAGACCCCACAGACCCAACAACCTTCTCCCCCAAAGGAAGATTCCAACTTGGTTGACACAGTGAACATAGAGGGAGTGAATTCTCTTTTCAGACACGCTCACAATTTGGTAGTTTCTCAAGTAGAATCTACCACAGATCTACCTTTCAATCTTCAATCCTGGCCTAGGCCAGACCATTGGGACTTCATTCCATCCCCAAGAAGAGACAGGTTAGGTGTCAATTGGTTCAGGAACCCTCTTGTTATGAGTGATCAGGAAACTAGACACCAGATGGAAGGAGAGGGAGAACACGAGGGATGAACTGAAACAACTTTTGGATTTCCTATTCTAGATCTTGCGCGAAATGTCAACATGAAAAATATCCCAGCATCTTCATTACCTACCTTCTATGGGAAAAGTACTGAAGATCCGGATACTTTTCTCTTTGAGTTTGACATCTTGTGCAGGAGTTACAATTATCTACAGGATGCACAGAAGTTAAAACTATTTCCAGCCACCCTTAAAGATGCTGCACTTAGGTGGTTTATGAGTCTGGGGGAGTCTACCATCCGAACTTGGGAAGAAATTAAGAGTGCTTTCCTCAGAAAATACCGAGATTACTCTGGACCTAGAGATTCTCAAAATGACATCTTCAAAATGCAACAGCATGAAGAAGAAAGTCTTGAGGATTTCCTAGAACGTTTCTGCTTTGTATTGCAGAAATCCAAGTATAATACCTTACAAGAGGATGCAGTCAGAACTCTTTTTCTGAAATGGATTCTAGAGGAATATGTGGAAATCCTCAACCTGATGGCATCAGGTGATGTATCTCACAAATCTTTTGAGGAGATCACTGAACTGTGCAGAAAATACTCTAGGAGTAGAGCCAAAGCAGGAAAAAGCACAAGGGAAGCTCCTTCCCGCATTTCTAGGACAGCAGGAACTAGTGGGATTACAAGAGTTGAATTGGGGAACCTGTTAGAAAATTTTAAAACTGGCATTCTAGGCACCTTAAGCTCCCAATTTGATGCATTGAAAACAAAGAAACGGCAAGAGGAAGAAGACATGGCAGCATTACACATATTCTGCCCCAAATGCAGAAAGAGGCACCCCTTGAAAGAGTGCCCTCTTAATAGCATTGCAGTCTATTCTCTTTGCTCGGATCCGCACCCTACGGACAATTGCCCTTCTTTACCAGAGCTGCAAGCTTTTTACAAGCTTATGCTGAACCTATAGATTCATCCTTTGCACCAAAGAGGCCTTGGCAGCCTAGACCCCAAAATATGTACCCAGAACCTATTTTTCCAAACCCTGCATATTATTATCCTATGCCGCAATCTCAGCAGTCATGGAATCCACAAATGTGGCAAAATTGGCCCTCTCAGCCAACTCAGACTCAACCATGGCAGCAAAGCTGGCAAGGAGAGCCATATGGGGGACCTCAAGGACAGCCTTATGGAGGAACACAACATACAGCCCCATTACACACCCCTCCTAGTTACTGTCCAATGCCCCCAAATATGCAGCAGCTATTACCTGGCTTTACACCACCTGCACTTCCTCCCATACCCCTAGTTCCACAACAATATCAAAACCCAAATCCACCTATACCTACGTTGTTTCCAGCTCAGCCTATCCCAAATCCTAATAACAGACCTTCCCAGCCTGTACATAATGCTGAAATTCATATGGCCCCAACTTATGTAATCCATTCAGCTCCTTTACAAGAAATTCAATTAAGGTCTGGGAAGACATTAAATAAAACCCCTCCAGCAGTGATTATTCACGAAGAGACAGGAGAAGAAAACCCTGAAAAAGAGATTACATAGGAAGAAGAAGTGCAGATTGAGTCAGAAAACACTCAAGCACTAGGAACTCATTCCCAATCATTTGCTCATCCACAGGTGAACAACAACCCTCCTTACCCAGAAAGGTTATTAATTGAGAAACCTGTGGTTCATCCACAGTTTGATTGGGAAAATGAGTTAAAGAATGTTTGTATCAAGATTCCATTACTTCAGGCTATTAGAGATGTCCCTATCTATTCAAAACTGGTAAGGGAACTATGCTTAAAGAAACCTGGTCGAAAACAGAAAGACCCACCCACAATACATGTTTTAGGCCACCTGTCCAACTACATTTCAGACTGTTCCCTACCTCCAAAATTTGCAAACCCTGGGAACCCAGTGGTGACCATTTGCATTAATAAGATTCCAATAGGAAACACTCTAGTTGACCTGGGGGTTGCCATTAATGTCATGTCTATGACCACTGTGCAGAGACTTCAGTTGCACAATCTCCTCAGACCTACTCTTACTATTTTGGAGTTGGCTGATAGGAGCACAGTCAAACCTGTGGGGGCCCTAGATGACATTATTGTCACAGTAGCTTCATGGGAGTATCCAGTGGATTTTCTGGTACTCCAAACTAAACATCCAATGGGGGAACATCCTGTTATATTAGGCAGGCCCTGGTTAGCCACGACCAATGCCTTTATAGGTTGTAGAGAAGGCATTTTAACTATATCTAATGGCACCTCTCTACAGAATCTCATTATTTATCCCCCAGCACAGCCTGTATCAGAAAACATGCTATGGCTAGAGAGTCCTTACGGGGATGAGGACGTGGAACAACCCTTGCTGTCCATTAATCAAACTAGGGGACTGGAAGACCAGACTGAGGATGATATTCTAGAACAATTTGTCTCAGCCACTACTAGTATTGAGTTCCCCCAGTCCTTCTCTGACCTAGACAATGTTTTCACAGAAGATTTTCAAGAACAGTACTACCCTTCAGCCACCTCATCATCAGTAGTTTTATTCATAAATGAGAAGGTTGGAGCTTCAACTATACCAATAGAGATTAGCCCAGGGAGGTCTTTGTTTATTAATGCAAATCTGTTACAAGACCAGCAAAATCAGTTAGTTAATCTACTTAAAGACGCTGAAAAATATGTACAGGGCTGTGACAGCTGTCAAAGAATGGGGAGACCCACTGCTGTAAATCAAATGCCTTTACAGGCCCAGGTACAAATTGAACCTTTCGAGAAGTGGGGATTGGACTTTGTTGGGCCAATATCACCAATGTCAAGGAAAAAGAGGTACATTTTAGTCTGCACTGACTATGTAACTAAATAGGTTGAGGCAAAAGCCCTATTGAGGGCCACTGAAAAATCAGTCATTGAATTTATTTACGAAGAAATTTTTACTCGTTTTGGCATTCCTCGTGAAATTGTGACTGACAATGGGGCACAGTTTGTATCCAAGTCCATGAAAGCACTTACAGAACAGTACGGGATTAAGCACTACAAATCTTCTCCTTACCACCCCCAAGCAAATGGGCAGGTGGAATTGACAAATAAGGTGTTAGAATCCATTCTAACTAAGACTGTACAGCTGCATCACAAAGACTGGGCAGATAGATTACCAGAGGCACTGTGGGCATACAGGACCACATGGAAAAATACCACAGGGTATACCCCGTATCAGCTTGTTTATGGGAAATAGGTTCTGCTTCCTATAGAATTTCAGGTAAAAACTTTTCGCACTGCTGCACAATTGAGCCTGAACTTAGATGAAGCTCAGAAGCAAAGACTGATGCAATTAAATGAGCTGGATGAAATCAGACAAGATGCTGTCCAAAGAACTGTTTTGATACAGAATCAACGGACCAAGTGGCATGATAAATTCCTGAAGAAGAAGACTTTTGAGGAAGGGGATTGGGCACTGCTGTTTGACTCACGGTTCAAACATTTTAAAGGTAAGCTTACCACCAGATGGATGGGACCATATGAGATTGTGACTGTTTTTGATAATGGTTCTGTCAAAATAAAGACAATTGATGAAGAACAGACTGCTTTTGTGGTGAATGGGCATAGGTTAAAGGTATATCACAAACCCATTTCTAAGCAAGAGTTCATTCATACCATGAGTCAACAATCTGGGCTAGAACTAGTAGGAGAAGGAATGACTTCCTCATCTCCCACTTCCTCATAATAACATTTGATAAAATTGTTTTTGTATATATGTACAGGAAGTTGTTTTTGTTTTTGTTTTTGTTTTTGGATTTCTTTTGAAAGGTGCAGATATTCTTTTTAGGCTCAGGATGTTTTGAACACAACAGGGAAGTCTTTTGTTATTATTTCTATTTTTCAGCCATGATTGTTTTTTGGCAAGAGACTGTATTAATTGGGTAATTTCTGGGCTGCATTAGTAATCAGAATGTCTGTATCAGGTAAATGTGTGTGTGCTGTCATATTTTTCAGAACTATTCTTGCTATTCATATGAGTACTTAACCACCAGGCAATGTCTACATTAGTGCTTTAAGCTTCCCAAATTTTTTCTGCTTATGAACTTATGGGTTGTTAGGACCATTTGACCTGGTTTCACACTAGATGGAGCGAGGGAATTGTCTTTAGTGACAGCGATGGGCATTAAATTATTTTTAAGACAGGCATCATTTTGGAAAAAGGTGTCCAGGACTGGGCAGTTTGGGGTTATTACCTATTGGCTGTTATAATACTAAACACATATATATACATTGTTGTATAGCCACTTTATGACTTTCACTTTCTACAGTTGCAAAGGTTAGTTTTTCATCTGGGCAAATTTTTACAGGCATGTACAAAGAATACTCTTCCAATTCTGGTACCATCCCACTCCTAGATGGTTTTCAGAGCTGCTCCCCCACTCATCTATGCTTGAGCAAATCATAAATTTTATCTTTAAGGTGAAATTGGGACAAGAGCCTCTGATAGAAAAAGGGTGCAAGAGGTTAACCCACTGGGATACTGAACAAGTCCGCTGGCAGCGGGTACCGACCTGTGGTATGAACAGGAAAACCCATCAGGGTGCTGAATAGGCCTGTTGGCAATGGGGCATCTGCCTGGGGAAGAAGCTTCTTAGATGTTACAGTTACCCCACCGGAGTACTGAACGGGCTTCCTGGCAGTGGGTTCTGACTCTAATATCTCTTTTAACAGCCTCATCTATACTTGTCTGTATGAACGATGTACCTACGTAAAGGTAAAAGAGAAGTCATAAGGGTGGTTAAATAAAATTTAATAAACTACTTGAAAAAGTTAATTGATAGCCAATTGATAATCATCTCTAGCTGTTCTGCATTTTGGGTTACCTGATTCTTATAAAAAGAAAGTTTATGCCTGATATTTTCTAAGTTCTGAACATAGCTGAGGATTTCAGTATAGTTTTTTGCACTACTCAAACTATCTTGTGTGAAGCTGGGTCAAAGAGGACTACTATTCCATTAGCTTTTGTTAGCATTCCTTTTGTCATGTGGCCTATGTCTTGGTGGAAATAGTTTTGTATGAATGGCAAGAATAACGTTTGCATTTATGATTGTTTGAGCATTATAGTCACATAGGAGTAAGGGTGATTGATTGAAGGTTGCATTTCGATTGGTTGTTTTGTATTGTTAATGTAAATTGATTTCATGGCACAGTTTGGTTTCTTGTACAGTAGTAAGTTGGAAATGAGGTAGTTATGCTATGAACTGTTTTGGTAAACAAATTTCAATCCAGTTTATTTGTTTATTAACTCATTGAGTGTTGCATATTTTGAAATTTAATGGTTTAACATCACTGTGTGAGTGCATTTGCTTGAATAGAACAGCTGCTGCTCAAAATGCCGGCAATTACTACTATGCTGGTAATTTCTGTTTATTCTTATCAATATGAAAGCACTGCTGTATTTTACATTGGTTGAACTACTGGATTAAATGCTGGATGAAGTACCGGAATAGAAATTTTTGCAAATTGACATGGCAAAGGTAAGAAATGCTGATGAAGGTAATGCACATAGCATGATTGGGCAAGTCTTAATTGCTATATATTGAGGTTTATGGTTATAATTAAATGTTTTTGCCATTACTATAAAAAAGTTGATGAGCTATGAACTACCATGATAACTTTGGCACTCATTTAATTGATATATCACAATTTTCCTTTTATGTTGTTAATTTGGACAATATTTCATCCTTTTGGCAGCCTGTAATAACAATCATAACCTTGTTTTATTGCAATTGGGATTTTTTAAGTGTGATGAGGTTAGCTGTTCCAGTTCAGCTAATTTCTGGGGACTCCTTGATAATTATTTCATGGCTCAATCGACTGTTGGCATTTGATGTACTGTTCTGATGCCTTGGTGCAAAACTATCAGATATTCGATCCACGTGGCTTTTCAGGTGGTCTTCAAGCATGTTTTCCAAGAGCATAATTCTCTAGCAAATGGACTTTCTAAGAAGGCTCTGAATTTGGATTTGGGCCCTGGTTATTTCTTTGAGTTTTTTAGATGGCATGGCCATTAATCAGGGCCACTTTGTTCTATTTTAGCTGCTGAGTTTCTCAGCTTTGTGCCATCAGCTTCATGTGTTTTTCTCATGCTTTATCTTGGATCGAGTCCTTCTATTAGCAAGTTTTGCTCCTGGAACACTTGATTGTTGATCACCACAGATGTTCCTTAGCATATCTGACCTGCTACATGCGGGAATGATGAGTAAAGTCTGCAAAATCAGACTTTAATTCTATCATACTTTCCTTTGAGTTCCAAATATGGTTGTATGAGACTTTCTTGCAGAGGGACCTGCAAGATCTTTGGGTTGGGGGAGATGTTGGTCTTCTATTATTAGTTGTCCAATACATCACTTTCTAGAATAACCCTTATAAAACCATATAATAAGTTAGTTTTATTAATGTTTCTTTACACATGGACATGTTTTTATGAAGATCAACTCGACAAAGGTTTGGTACGTGCCTTTTGGTTATTTATTTCTTCTTTTATATCGTTTTATGCATAAATTGGTTTTTAAATCTCCACATATATATATCTGGTAAATTGATGGCTCGTTATTTCTTTTGTGCAGGGTTTTCGGCGCTCCAGGGTAGGTTCACGATGGCTGCACCAGCAGATTTGGGGGCTTCGATCCACATTCTGGGCGTTTCCCGAGCTTTCGTCGCCTCCCAAAATGCCTACGCAGACTTTCCAGGTGCTGTTTTGGGGATGGTCGTTGATTAAGAAGCTGTTGATTTCTTGTTTTAGTATTGCATAAATTTGAAGGGATTCGAGCTCCCATATTTGGCTCAGGTGTGCCGAGTTACCTGTAGAGTTGTTTGAGGATCAATCTCTGTCTCGTGATTGATTCTAGTCTGTATCTTTAGTATAAAAGGGCTTTTGAAACCCTAAGAACAGAGAATGTTGAGAGAAGATTGTAATGATCCATTTTATTAATACAACCAGCGTGTATTCCCTTTAAGGCTTCGATTTAGAGCTGGAAGGCGTTGAGGGAGGGGCCCCTTCAGCACCAACCTTGGTATTTTGCATTGTGTGTTTTGTAATCACAGGTTAATGTCTCTCTGCCTTGATATTGTTCTATAGAATGTTGATGTGTGACTCATATAAATGTTTGCAAATTCGTAGTCATTTGTAATTGATTTAACCTGCTGAGTAATTCAGGAATAGTTTGTATTTAACGTCCCTTTCTGGTTTTCAGCTTGGAGTGTATATTAATGGCCATGATTATCATTTAGGGTTATTGTAATTATAAATTGTGTGATGGTTTGATTCGAGTTTTTCTTTGTGAAGGGTTACAAGCAGATTGAGGTTTCACATTATTTTATTGTCAGCATATAGCGATATAGAGATATCTGCAGGGTTGGGTTAGACTCTGTTTGTTCACAGTACTGTAGAAGGAATTAAGGAATAGTGTGGGTTTAAATATTCTCTTCGATTTCCAGTATGAAGCGTAGTATTGGCAATTTGGTTAATGAAATTGACTCTAGCTATTGAAGAACCTTTTTGCTGCAGCATGAGAATAGTTGATGAACAGGTCATCCCTTTCACTTTCGAGTTTGTAGAACTGTAGGGTATCTTGTTGAAATTGAACAACACTTGTAATATTTTGTAGAGGGTTTGAAGATTTAAATCTATAGAGCGTAGAGAGCTTTGTTAAATAGTTCTTTAAATGAGTGATGAAATAGGAAGAACTGTGCTGTTTGACATTGATGAAATAGGGTTTGTTAATGTTGCTTCCTTGAATTAACACCAGCTCCACAGTGTGTACATGCAAACCAGCACTAGTGAATATTTTTCACACAGTCTCAATATTGATTAATGAGCATTGTTTGGATAACCTTGGCATTTTTTTTTGTGTGCATTAGTGCGTATAAAATAAAACAGAGCACAACGATAACCAGCCAAGCTTTGTTATAATAAGCTGTGTGTTGATATGAGGTCACAAGTTTTATTCTGGCAACAATTTTAGAAGTATTAGTGTGGAGTTAAGCATTAGATCTTGTAGGATTATAGTGGAGTTTTCAGGTCAATAGATCATAGTTATTGTGAAACTTATCAAGCTCTTTCTTTTGTAGAATAGATTATCAGCACTGTAGCCGAGGGTGGATTGTTGAGTGTTTTAAGGGATTGCTGTAGGGTTTGCTGTTCTTTTGAAAGCATTGTTGTAGGTAGGAATTTCTCTGAAAGATTACGGTTGTTTTAAAACTATCTTGCCTGCACATATAGTGTAGCAGCTCAAAGTTTACGATTTCCCGGTTGATAATTAAATTAAGGTTAATTAAGTAACATAAATTTTGACCGACATGTGTGCTCATTTTTTCCCTAGTTACTGAAATTTGAATACACCCTACCAGAAAAGATGTCGTGGACGATGTTCACAGATCGAGTGGTGATAAGAAATCTTATGAGATAAAACTGGGAATGTACATGAGATTGTTTGGATAAATTTGTAAGGATAATTATTCTGATTAATATGAATGGCATGTATTCCGTGACTACATCTCATGAACGCAAGCGGAAGAATGTTGTGTTGTTGCTAATGGATGCCATTGTTCCGAGCAGGAAATCATTAGCATTGACTGTTGCCGACCCCGTAGGTTCTTCTTAATCTAGCAAAATAGGTGCAGAGGAAAGGAAAGATAAAAAGCAGCACATAGGATAACAAGCCCATGTCTTTTTTCTATGTGGGTTTATCGATTTCGCAATGCCTTTTTCGATTCGTTTCATCATTGATGCATGGGTTAGTTAAGGTTTAGTTGGCATTTGGGTATGACAAGGGTACGACTCCTCATAGGCCATTGATAAGAGATGAATGAAATCCTGAGGGGAACCGATCCCTTAAAAAATGCATTCGGCGTAAAAAAAATCATATGCTTGCACATCCTAAGCGAGACTATAACAAAACCACTTGAATTATCATAACTTAGTAAAAATATCTTAATATGTTTTAAGCAATCTCTAAAGCATTTGTTTTAAATAAAAGAGTAACGAGTCCATATCCCACTTAATTATTGTGTGAAGTTCATGTTATCTACTAAATCAAGGGTGCTTTTAATATAAGTTTACTTAGCTGAATGGATAACATAGCCTTCATTCATATTTTGCATGGTAATTATCTAATACCTAAACATATTAATAACCTGTAGGTTTAATCTAATATTATAAAGAATTGTATTGATATTATGAAGAACTACTAGGTTGTAGAAAATATTATTAACGGTTAGTCTTATATTCATGACTCGTTTGATGTCTATGTTCTAGGTTGTATTGTATTAGACTGCTAATTTAATTAGTTGTGCGGTTAAAGTTTAGTCTTTATGGTTGGAAAGTAATCCTTGTATTTTAAATGTATCTTTATTAATACGTTGATCCAGGAATGATTGTTTCTAAATGTTAATAACAAGATATGCTTGACCTTAATCAATATGCACAAAATTGTTATTACCTTCTCACGTATGATTCTCCATATAAAGAAAATACTAAAAACTTAATATGATACCTAAAAACTCAATATACCCAAAAACCTAGTTTCCAAGTTTTCTTGAAAAAAAATGAGAACATGGTTATCCAATCCTAATCATAGACTTTTACAGAATGTACTTAATCTAATATTTGGTACCATACATAAAACTATAAAACTACTACGAGCCAGTGCAGGGTTAATTCTAATTTATTTTAAAATGTTGTAATAATAAAAGAAAAAAATGTTGTAAAAATATCTCTCTCACTTATAAAACTAGGCTACTATATTACAATAACAAAACCAAAACCCAAGTTTAGAGAAAACACTTTGGAGCTCGGTACCCAAATTTAAGCGAAAAATCAATTCTAAGCATAGAAAAAAAAAACCTCTCGAGCTCATTATTCAACAATACATATACCTCCATTACCCAATGCATAAGAGGTAGAGTACATCATAGACTTATCTAGCTACAAAACTCTTCCTAAAGGCCTTAATTTCCTTCATATGCGCTTGTCCATGGAGTATTAGGTCTTAGTAAGCAAAATTTTCCGAAAAAAGAAAACTTAGATGGAAAAACTCTTTAATGTGGGAGATTGGAGCCTCCCAGGAAATTCTACGATTATAGGCCCAAGGATCCTCAAATGTGAATTTGGTTTTCTCAATAAGTGCTTTATTGCTTTATAAATCATAAATCTTTTTCAATCTTTTATGTAGACACACAAATGTTAAGTATCAATTGTATCTCAAATTAATATTCACTACTTCAAATATCTTTTTTAATTGACTTAAGTCTTAAGTCAATATTCTCTATTTCAAATATATTTGTAAAGGACTTAGGTTCTAATTTCAGTAATTTAAAATTTTATATATTTAAGAATGAAGATTTTTTTTGTTGAAATTGAAAGAAAATGTAGTTGTAATTTCAGTGATTTAAAATTTTACATATTTACGAATGAAGATTTTTTTTGTTGAAATTGAATGAAAATGTAGTAATTATGGGGCTATTAGAAGACAAAGCAAGAAAGAAAATAAGAAGAATACAGTGACTTTTCAATTTTTCATTCCACAATAAAAGAGGATGAATGCCACAAAATGGTGTGTGATGTGGCTAAGAAATTGAATGTATAAAAAGTTCACCACTTATTTTAGAAGGAGTTAACACTAAAGAGCAGCCACTAGTCCCATATTTCAATCAAACCCTAACCCGGGGTAGCAAAGCACGGCAATGCCAAGTAAAAGAGAGAGAAACGAGTCTTTATATAAAAAAATTAACACTATAAAATCAAAACCAAATCAACTCTAAAACCATTATATTTGACATCAAATATGTAATCTCTATAAACTTAGTAAACATTCCATGCATATGAACATAATCATGTTTTAGTAGTAATTGTGTTATAATTAATAACTACCCAGCATCAAAACTACAAATTGTGGCAGGATTGCAACTTATTAAGCAAATAAGTAATATGATCACAGTGAAAAGTTTAATGCTAACCTTGGCACTCCAAGACCTCGTCCGAGCTAGCCTTCTTCGTTTCTCCCCCATGCCGAGACCTCTCCTTGATTGGTACCTATGGATGATGGCCCCCTTCAAGGGTTAAAATACCTATGTGTACCTGTGGATGATGGCCCCCTTCAAGGGGTAAAATTCCTTCTATGTGTCATGATTTTTTCTTGTAGATGACAGTGGATGACTTTCGTTCCTCGCTACTGAACTGACTCTTCTTAATTTCTGTATATAACACTGGCTAGAAGACAAACTACAGAGGGTGTTCCCAGCAATAGAAGAGATACTCTTTCTCTGTGATTCAACTTGTATATTTGTTTTATGAAGAGTGAAATCCCCCCTCCCCCCCAATTAGAGAGAATTTGAGGTAAAAATGGGCCTCCTAAGAGATGTACTACAAAAATATAAGATATATTAAAATATTGTGAGTTAAGGGTTTTATGGGGTAGGTATATATGACAACTCACCTCCTACACTACTTTTTATGCACAATATAAATAATAACCATGGTTGAGTTACTTTTCTAAATTGACTATAAATAAAATTAATAAAATAACTCTTCAATGATGTGACTAAGATTTATTGTAAATTCCCAAAAAATTATTGTCCTTTCGCATTTATTTGTCTTGAACTTCTAAATGAAATTAAACAAAAAAATATATGTTTAGGAGCTATTTTTTTAATTTATGTTGACTTTTTATATTTAGTACATTCCTCATCAATTTAATTTTAATATGATTTAATTGAGATTTATTTATATGTAAAATTGTAACAATATTATTATAATATTTATTACATTATTAGAATAAATTAATATCAAAATCATAATTTTTTTTATATATTCATTTTATTATAAATGAATTTTATAGTTAAATCTCTTAGAGAAAATAATATAAGACTTAATTTATTCTTAAATAAATTATTAGAAAAATATTTATACATTATGAAAATATTTCATATTAGTATATAAGATTTTAGTGTGTATTGTTTTTTAGCAATAAAAAAGTTATGTATATTTTTTTATCAATAAAAAAGTTATAAGTAAATAATATATCCTATTAACAGATTAAGTCAACACTCGTGTATAAATTCTTTTAATTTATTAGTTGATTTTAATGTATATTATTTTTTAGCAATAAAAAAGTTGTGAATAAATAATATATCATATTAACTTAATAAGTGAATGGTGGTGCATAAATTATTTTAATTTATTAGTTAAAGCATAAATTATTCTAATATTTTTTTATACACGAAAATAAATTATTAAAAAAATATTCATACATTTTGAAAATATTTTTATAATATAAATTCTTATATGAGAAAATCATTTCCATTCGCAACTAAAAAATATATAAATAAAAAATATACATGTAAAAAATCAAAGTTACTAATTTGTTAAAAAAATGAGTCATAATAAAGTTTTACACATTATGTTATAATTTCAAATTAAATATAAATGGCTTAATAAATTTTATTAATTTTTTTATCATTAAAATTTTAAAATATTTTTATCATTAAAACTAACATAATTACATTTATTATAATTATTATCGTAATGATATTATTATTAATTAATTTTTAACAAGCTATAACAACATAATTTGCATATTATTCTATAAAATTAACTATTAAAAAATTATAATAATTTTTTTGTCAAAAAAAAAGAAGAAAATTATAATCGTATAAACATTTATCATATCGACATGTTGTTTTATACATTCAAACATGATATAAATGAATGCGTATGATTCAATATATATATATAACTCATCCATAATTAGCATACATCTTCCATATTAATATTATTCATGAATTTAATTTATTTTAAAAGTACAAGATTATATATATATATATGTTAGTTTGACATTATGATATTAAATAAAATTGAGTGTATATATAATTTAAAATTAAAAACATGAAAATGACAATATATTATTCTATAAAAAAAAGTGAAAAGACATTTTTATGAATTATGAGTACTTTACTTGAAAATGACAATAATATTATTTTATGAGAAAGTGAATTGTGAGTACTTTACTTCAAAATAGCAATAATATTATTTTAAGAGAAAGTATGAAATGACATTTATGGTGAGTACTTTACTTTATGACTTAAAAGTACTTTTATGAGAAAGTGAATTGTGAATACTTTGCATAAAAACAACAATAATATTATTTTATGAGAAAGTATGAAATGACTTTTATTGTGAGTACTTCACTTTATGACTTAAAAGTACTTGTACCACTACCTTGGTTAAGTATGGGTTTTCATCCACCATAGAAAATATGACAAATAAACATTCTTAACTCATGGAATGCCACCTCAACCATGGGGGACGATGTCATTTACTAGAATGTAATTGGTTGATTTTTATAGTACATTTCGATCCTTTTCAGGCCCATTTTTTACCTCAAATTCTCTCTAATGCACCCCACGCCTCTTTTTTGGAAATTCACTTGTACCCACTCTCAACAGTGACCATGATTGTTTAAACCTTGCATTTTTCCCCAAGGTGAGTGCGTCCTCCAAAAAATTATACCCCACTGAAACCCTCAAACTAGTAGATTGGTGTTTTAGACTCATAGAGGAATGATTTAGGGAATCATCCTCACAGTATTTGTAGGAATCCTCTCTGTATCCCTCTATCGCTACCAAATTTTCTCCCTCAGATGCCACACAACTCTTCTCACGAATCACATTGGATTTTCTCTCCTCAAGTAAGATCACATTGGATTTTCTCTCCTCTCAAGCCGCCCAAACTGTGCCACGGCTAAGGAATTTCATCTCCCAAACTGGTGCACCTATGTACTTTATAGTTCATGTAAAGAAACCTTCTGTGAGGGCAACGCTCCAATAGATTAGGGTTTCAGAAGAAGATAAACAAAAATCCAAGGAGTCTGAACACTGGACAATTGACAAATTTTCCCAAAAGAGGGGCGGCTTCTCCATAGGCCCAACCAAACAACCTGCACAAACGACTTCCAAAAAGTACCTAAAAAAGCATCCAAAATGTTTTTTCTATTTTATCATTTTACTCACCCAAGAGGCCCACTTTTCATTCACCATTTAGGGTGGAATAGTGCACAAATTTCCCTCTATAAATTCTAATGTGTCAAATGAGGAGGTCAAGGGTGCACACTTTAAATTCTATTGTGAAAATGAGGACGTCGAGCGCACAGACAGTAAATATTTTGGGCTTTATTTTGTTTTTTTATTATTTGTTATTTTTATATATATAAGTTTTGCAATTTTTATTTGTTATTTTAAATTTGTATATATATGTAATTTATTTAAAAAAAGTTATTATGTATAATTTATAAATATATAATTTTGGTAAATTTTATTTATTATTGTGTGTGTGAGAGATTTTTGCAGATATATAATCTATATACATATATTTGTATACATAAATTGAAAAATAAATTTTAATATGAAAATAAAAATTTAATTTAATTTAAAAATAAATTTTGATAAAAAAATTATTAAATTAAGATTTTAATGACGGTGACAGTGATGACATTGATGATGATGATGATGTAAGTGGTGATGGCAATGCCAATGTTGGTCATGATGATGATGATGATGATGATAATTGAATCATTGTTGTCATCATGGCCACCATCGTCGTCATAGATATCATCTTCATAAACAACATCAGCATCATCATCATCAGTAGCATCATCATCATCACCATCAATAGCATCAGTAGGAAACCCCTAGGATATAAAATCATCAGTAGCATCAATAGCATCAATAGCATCAGTAGGAAACCCCTGTGATAGAAAATCCACTTTTGGGTGTGATTGGGATGTATTGACCCTAGCTAAGTCACACGTTATTGGTATATATGGTTTGTGTGATGTCATGTCCACTTTTCAGTTATAGTGGTAGTTTGTTGAATTTGAACCTAAAACTTTCCAAGGTAATAATCTCCAGTGATTGATTCATATGGCCAAAAAAAACACCTCCATCACTAATAGTCCCCTTTCTAAAGCTACCATTAGCTTACAAAATTTATTGGATAGTTTACAACCAAACTACAACTCTTAAAGGATAAAGCAATTATTGAAAGGACATATGTGGCCAGTTTGTTTACTATAAACATGAGGTAAGAAAAACTACTTGAGTATAAACTTATAATGATAAATCTCAATCCATAACCATAAAACCTAGACATTTCACCATCACCACTCTATAAGGCCCGAAGGGAGAGGGGCCCAATATTCGAGTTTTTATCACTCACAAATCGTAAGTCCCTTGACTAGGGCTTGCTAATTTTGACAAGATAGATCGATTAGTTTTTTTTTTCAAGAATGCTTTTTAACAAAAGTATTACATACATAAAGGTACATGGATAATAGGGAAGCCTATAAGGTTAGTCAACTAATTGATACTATTGGGGATCAATTATATCCATTCTTTCCTTATTAGCTTACAAAATTCAATTCGTGCATTATTGTATAAACATCCACTTAATGGAACAACTAGTTGTCTATAAACTTGTTCACAATTTTTTTTCATTATTCTTAACAAAAATGACATAGCATCCACTTTATCTAGTATTATATAAACATCCATTTAACCCTTCACTAGTACGTCATATATAATTCCTTATCCTTAACACATCAATAAATTTTTTCATTGAAAAGCTAACATTGAAGAATAAAAGGGGCAATAATTTGTAACAAATGTTTTTGTAGAATATCATTACAACTTAGGTTATCCCTATTCATTAAGTCACTCTTGTTTACTTGACATCTTTGGCGATGTAGTATATCTCATTTCTTCTCAAGTTGGAATTCGTATCATTCCATTCACTTCTTGTGTTAGACATCCTTATATCAATGTCCTCATTAGTTTCCTCCTAGGATGTCTCTAGATGCCAATATCCATTTGGACATGATGTATTTCCCTTTCTATTATCTCTATTTTTAATGAAAAGATAGCACTCTAGGGTATCGTTGACCAGAGTATGATGATGTTGATGAGGATGATGATGATGAGGATGACGATGATGAGGATGATGATGATGATGATGCTAATGATGATGATGATGATGATATTGATGATGAGGATGATGTTGATGATGATATTGATGATGAGGATGATGTTGATGATAATATTGATGATGAGGATGATGATGACAATGATGACGATGATGATGGCAATGATGACTATGATGATGATAATAATAGTGATGATGAGGATGATGATGATGGTGACGATACAAATATAAAGTAAACAGAAACACACCATTGTGTAACAAAGAAAACGTTGAGCACCTAAATTCTTTTTGTCATGGTCATAAGAATATTAAGTTTATTATAGTGTGATATAACACATTAGCGCATACTACATCGCATCATCAAGGAATAAACCTCACCATGCACACAGGAACATAGTTGGCCCACACGGGGGGGACACATCCTCACACTATTGCATAGAAAAAATGACCTCTTGTTGATCATTATTGAGATACAATCAATCTAGGTGTATGAAAAAGGGTCACAAGTCACTGAGACAAGTTTGGATTACAACACTAATATCCCTATAAATAATGCTCATAATACTCATTTACATACACATGTTAGGATTTATCCAACAATACCCACTAGATTTAATCATATTCACTTTCAATTATGCTACTATTTATAAACAATTTACAATTATTTATGTCACATTATGTTATCAACTCACTTTATTCAATAGATGGCATATTAGTAATATGTGGAACTTCTATGGGAGAAATACAAGGTTCAAGTGCACATGTTTTAAGGATATTGGCAATTTGTATTATTTTAGAAGTGGATAGTGTTATAGCTGATTTTACCACACATGGTTGATCACATGTTTATGGAATTCCCTGTCCCTCTACAGACTCTTTAGACCCCATGGACTGATATTATACATTGATGTTTCCAAGTTCATCCCTAAAAACACTTGTTTATTGTTGTACATGACTTTTAAACTCATACTCGTGTGTACATGCGACTTTTGACCTTAAACCCACGTACATCGGGATGTGTGCACAAATCCAAATATATTTGGAATTTTCCTTCATGTGTGTCTGAACCACTTGACTCTTGGTCTTCCATATGCCTCGAGATTGCCTGAATTTGACCCTCCATTACCCCTTTGGGGTGCTATATAAGGAACCCCTTGGATACATTGAAGGAGAGGAATTGAAGAGCAACGAAACTATAGTCCATTGTTTCCATAGCTTGCATATACTTGAGTCTGCATCCCCTTTTCCATTTGGAGCACTTTGTGTTCTTCCCAAGCTTGCCTTTTCTTCTAAACTTGCTATCGAGAGATGGAGTATTGAGGTGGTGGAGACCCAGTTGGAGGACATTGTTTCTCCGGTTCGCAAATGTGCCGACAGAGGTTGTCACTTGTGTAATCTCTAATTTGATTAATAGAAATATATTTTCCTATCCATTAATGTGCATTTGAATGAATATTTAATCCATGGATACGTTTAATTGCTTATACATTATTAATTATATATGCTAGAGTAGATCTAACACCATATTATATAGCATGCTTGTCTTGCTTGCTATTGTTGAGAGCAAATTGCTAATACAAGCAGGATTGGAAAAATCTCAATGGGGATCTACTTCAACTGTCCAGAATAAGGTATGATTCAAGATCCCTTAGTGTTAGATGTGTGGTTTCTCTTGCATATTGGGAAGAAAATTGATTTCTCGTGTTTATCTATATGTTGTGGTACACCCCAAGCCATAGGAAGTTTCTCTCCATATAAGAATTGGCGACCATACTGGGGAGGTTCCTAGTTGTTTCTCTTTGGGGTTTTTTGGCATTCAATGTACTTGAATTGCTTTGATTTCTCTATTTTTGTGTCGGGTCTGGGGGCATTTTTCCCCAACAGTGTCCTAAAGGAGTAAATTTTGTCTCACCTTGTCTGTTTTCCCAATTTTTCTTTCTTTTTCTTCCTGTATGTAGGTTTAGCTTTCACAGTCGTGTGTACACGCGGGTTTTCCTTCAATAGTCACGTATGTACGCTGGTTTAGTGAGAACAGTCATGCATGCCTTGATTCTGAGCCTTATTCGGAGGATTAAGTGTTGTTGGGTGAGTTTGGATGATTGTTGAGTCTTGTTGGATGCTTCTGGAGTCTATATACACCCTCTGTTTCTGACCAGAGACTCTTTTTAGTTTGATTTTTGGAAATGTTCTTGTCATTCATTTTCTACTTTTTGTTTTGAGATTAGTGCATTAGGTCTCTTTTACCTTGGTGCTTTGCTTGGCTACTATTTGTGAGTGGTTGCAGAGTCTAAGGGTTGTAGAGTCATCTTTTTGGCTTTTATATATCATTTAATTTAAAAATACAAAAATAATTTGCTTTTTTCATAGTTATGCATTGCTTTCATTTTGTATTAGCATGGTACTTGCATTATGTTTGCTTGGTGAATTATAGTCATATTTTCATATAGGAATGATTGCACTTACTTTTGAAGGAAAATTTTTGCACTTCACGTAGTAGCATACCTTGTTTTTCATTCTACATAGTGCATTTGCATTGCTTGTTAGGAGTGCATTTTACTTCATGTTGTGTCATAACACCATAATTTGCATGACCATTACCCTTTGAGTAATTACAGCCAATTAAAATCAACGCTTAATAAAATGAATTACACTCTTTTCTTTTCTAGGGTGCATCAACAAGATTAGGTTTTAGGGTATTGGAAGTGTTCATTGTAACTTAATTATCCAAGACCACTAAAAAAAAAATTAGGTGTCTGTCTAGGTGAACGGTGTGAAACCCTTGGTAGAATTAGTGTTTCTCAAGACACTCCTCTTACATGGGAGTTAAGCATGGGGGAGTGCACATGATTATGACTGGGATGACCCTTGGTTACTTTTTGTGAGCACCAAAGATATTTCCAGGATTGTATTCGTATCTAGGGGCCTTTGAGGTATTGACTGGTGTACCCCTGGGGTACTAGTTGTTCTTTCAGGCTTTGGGCTTTGCTACCCTTCCCATATGGTCGATCCCTCCTGTGATTGTCCACTTGAGAATTGGTTATATTGAGGTAACCTTTATTTCCTTACATAGATTATCGAGGGGGTATTTGTAGAGGTTATTCTTTAGGTGTCATGGATAGGTAGGGATCAGACAACACATTTTCTGTATGCGTTGAAGATGGGGACCACTATAATTGGTTACGAACCTTCGCTTGTTATGTATGGGAGTCTCAAGCCTCCTAGGCGAGACATACCTGCTTCATTTGGGAGCTCAGTTATCCTACCCTTGTTTTTCTTGTTGTTTGGATTTAGAATTTTTTAGGTGTATGATCTATGCACGCTAGTCTGATTAGGGTTTCCTAGATAGATCGAGTCTTTTCTTTTTGTTGAGTCATTATGAATCTAGGTATGGATCCCTGCTGCTCTCATCATTTAGCAGGTCTTCCACCTTCAACGTCTCCTCCTACCTTGGGAGAAAGAATCAGATAATTCGGTCGTACTAGTCATCACTTTGATTCACACAGAGTTCTTGCCATGAGTCATCATGGGTCTGAGGTCCCATAGCTTCACCCTTCCCCACCTTTGGTGGTGGAAGTTGAACATCCAAGCACATATGGAACACCACCTAAGTCTATCCCTTATGGGATTGGACAGTCACAAGATGATTTATCACAGTTTCTTGATTACATTAGCTCCGACCCTCGGTATTGGTTATACTATCAGAGTGAAGAGACTCTCCATGAACCCACTAGCACTGGCCACATTAGATATGGCATATCTGATATTCTCGATTCAGTTCCGGTGCCTCATGTAGAACCGGTTGGTAACACTGGTACTGTGCCTGGGGGCACTTCCATTCCTTTCCATGCGGAGAGGTTTGATGATAGTATTTACATTGCACCATCCACTCTTACGATGGTAATTTCTTCACACACACAGCCCAGACGTAGCACTAGTGTTCCTCTTCAGGGACCTCAACCGAGACATGTGAATATTGGGGGTACAAGCTATATTCCTTCTTATATTCCATCGTCTTCTCAACCTATTCCTTTGAATGCCTTTTTGACACATCCTCTTCCTAATGCTAGTGGCACTTCGGGCTGGAGTTCGATTGTAACCCATGTTCGTCCTCTGTCTGCTAACACTATAGTATCTTCAGGCCAAGTGCCTCTTTTTGTGTCAGTGGTCATATTCCTACTTCTAGATTGTCTCATGGAACATCTCATGGTCCAGCTCATGGATCTTCCGATATACCTAACTATGGACCATCTCATGGTTCAGCCTACAGAGATTCCCATGGACCTTCTTATGGACAGTATTACAGACAAAACTATCAACCATCTAAGTAAGGGTATCATCAACCCACTTACTCTTCTAACTATTGCTTTGTAGCACCTCATAATCAAGGCACTTTGCATTATAATGCTTTCATACGTCCCTTCATGGGTCATATGGGAGGAGGTTATTATCCCACTAGCCAAGGCCATGGTGTGTATAGAAATCAGCCTTATATGAATCAGTCTTATCATGGATCGTGGCATCGACCGCCTCAACCTAGGCTCCCTTTCCTTCTGACCTTGAACTTACCTGATTTGTCGAGATTGAAAATTGATCCCGTGTCTCATAATCCACCATGGCCAGCAGTCCCTACCAAGATTTTTTTGGACATTCCCAAGTTCGAAGGTAAGGCTAGTGAAGATCCCGGTGAGCATGTCACCACCTTCCACCTTTGGTGCTCTTCCAATTCCTTACACAATGATTCCATCTGTTTGAGGCTATTTCAACGCACCCTCATGGGTCCTGAGGAAAAATGGTATATAGAGTTACCAGGGGGAACCTATACTACGTTTGATGACCTTTCCATGACTTTTCTTAATCATTTCCTGCTACCCATATGTTACGACGTCAGTATCGAACTCTTGTCGACCTTCCGGAAATATAAAGCCACGCATATTTTAGATCATATTTAAGAGTGGCGTAGACGAAAACGATTAATTAAAGCATTTATACCACCAGATTTTATTCTAGAATGGTTCCTCAAGTCATTGTTACCTTACATCGCGAAGGATGTTTCTACATCCAGATTTCAAAATGAGGGCCAAGCTATTTTTAGGGAACAAGATTTGGATTTGATCTATGCTCAATCAGGACTCTTGTATGAGATTATCCCGAATGCTCCAAGATCCAATGTCGACCCCAAGATTAAACCTAGGCGACATGCCGATGGTATTTTTGGCTCCACAAGTACCTAGCTTGCAGACTCGGTTACAAAAAAAGTGAGCCATTTATCGCTTAACCAGCCTGCATTGGGACAAGCCACAGATTTGTCTCAACCTACCCAATCGATGAGTGTGCTTTCAGTGAAAATGTTGAACTCGAAAGAAAACTAGCAACCTGGAAGGAATAAAAAGAAAGGAAAAAATAATCGTAAGGGTGGGAATAAAAATTAAAATGGTAATAATAATGACAAGAACATGAATAATGCTGGGGGGAAAAGAAGCCTAAGCTTAAGGTGAAGTTTCCTTGTAAGTTTTGTAAGGAAAATAACCTCACTCACTTGTGCCCTCGTATTGAGGAGGCGTCGAATTTCATTGTACAGGGCCCAACTGTGCTTACTAATCCTTTACCTAATAATCAAAATATGAACTCGAGGACTGTTGATCCTGGTTGTGTGTCTCATGGAACTAAAAACCCGTCAGAGGACACTAGTGGTCACGATTGCATCAACATGGTGAGATTTACTAAAGTTGTGACACATGCTAAATATTATGGTTCGTCACAACCAGACCTTGGGAAAGAACCTGCTCCACCCAAGAGCGCTTTGTGAATTGAAAAACCTACAGATAAACCTGAAGCTTCGCCTCGCATTCCTAAGGGATTCTTGAAGTGCTTGGGGCATAATCCTAATGCTCGAACCTCCCATAACTATTTAGTTGTCGAGGATTTGGGCCAGACTCCTTGTGTGATGTTTGCATTATAGGTGCTTCAGACTTGCCTTCCGCAGAGAAAGGCTTTGTTTTCTACTCTTGGGGTTATTGATGATATCTCTTATTCCATAATATAATTTGAAACTCATGGAATATATCCTCACTTGACTTACTACATGTCTCTTTTGATTCATGTAGAGTGTCCCAACAACACCATCATGCGTACTGTTATTGATGAAGGCATTGCCACTTCCGTGATGTATCTGTCTTGTTGGAAGGGTTTAGGTTCTCCCACGTTGTCTCAGTCTACCAACACGTTGACTATTTTCGATGGATGATCTTTTTGGATACATGGTATACTTCCTTCTATAGAGGTCCAATTGGGAGGGAAGACTATCGCGATCAAGGTCAAGGTGGTTGCTGCACCCCTTGACTACAATCTTTTGCTGGGTAGGAAATGGATATACAATATGCAAGCTGTAGCCTCTTCCCTTTTCCAAGTGGTTTTCTTTCCGTTTAATGGGAAGATCATTACTATTGATCAAAATTCTTTCCAGAATCCAAGTGTAAATGCATCATCAGGAGCTTCTATCCTGATTACCAATCATTCTCAACTGGCAACTGAGAATATGGGTGTGGGTATGTATCCTTCTCTTATGGGAACCTTTAGTTGTCCAGCGCTTGTTCTTATGATTAGGTCTAGTCTTTGTGGGGCTTTATCCTCGTTCAATTCGGTATCCTTTCGTACTAATCATATGGAGGATCCTTGAATTCTTCCTTTACCGAGTACTTCGAGTATGCCTGTCGAGACAGATGTGTCGTTTCATGCAACAATGTTGGTGTATCAAGAGAATCTTGATCATGTTATAGAGCCTAGTCTTTCCTCTTTGTGGAAAAAGGAGGAGCACCCTTACATTATTCCTACATGGGTAGTAGATTCATCTCATTCTAATGACTACCTTGATGATTTTTTTCTGTTAGATGAAGCTATTCTTGAGGCCATGTCTGGGAATAAACAACCTTAGGAAGAGTTGCACCATAGATCATATTTCCTTCCTAAGCTTGATCATTTAGAGTGTGATGAATTTAGTGGTGATTCTAAGCGATAAAATTGGTAGCCCCATGGTCCCATTAAGCTCTCCTAGTCATATGGTTGAAGGGAACATGGCTAACCTATCACCAAGGATTCCTATCAATATTTCTTGTGATCCTAGTAAGATTGAGAACGTATACATTGGGGCAGATTGTTCCACCGATGAGATTAAGGAGTATATCGAGTTGTTTGAGGAGTTTCATGATACTTTTTCTTGGTCATACAAAGAAATTCCAGGTATAGACCCTCATATTGTTGAACATGAAATCAAGACCTATTCGGATGCAAAACCGGTTCAACAACGTTTGCATGCTGTGAATCCTAGAAAAGTACCCACCATTAAAGTAGATATTGAAAAACTGCTCAAAGCTAGTTTTATCTATCTCGTTCCCTTGACAAAGAGGGTTTCAAATCCCGTTCCGGTGGATAACAAGCATGGAGCGATCCGAATATGCACTGATTTCCGTGATTTAAATCGATCCTGTCCTAAAGATAATTTCCCTACACCATTTATTGATCAAATTTTGGATGAGTGTATGGGAATTAAGGTATTTTCTTTTATAGATGGCTTTTCTAGATATAATCAGATACAAATTAATCTCGAGGATCAACACAAGACCGCATTTATTTGTCCTTGGGGAACTTTTGCATATCGTAAAATTCCCTTTGGCCTTAAAAACATTGGAGCTATGTTTCTATGGGCCATGACCTTGATCTTTCATTATCCTAAAAATATTATCGAATTATATTTGGATGACCTCACTGCTCACTCTTGTTTGAGAGTACGTCATCCTTACCATTTGCAATTAGTGTTTGAAAGATGTCGTCGTTATCAAGTTCATTTAAATCCTCATAATTGCATCTTTTGCTTGAAATTGGGTCGTTTACTAGGATTCATCGTAGCCAGGGAGGGTATTAGATTCGGTCCCTTAAAGTTTGATTCAATACTTCAATTGTTTCCCTTGCATAGAATTCGACACCTTTAGTGTTTACAAGGTATGGTTAACTTCTTACGAAGGTTCATGGTCAATTTTTCCAACTTGACTAAAGGCTTCATGCATTTGTTGAAGAAGGACACCCCTTTTTACTAGGATGAGCGAGCCTAGGAGTCTTTTGATGCTATTAAGAAATCCTTAGCAACAACCCCCGTGCTTAGTCCACCAGACTATAGCTATGACTTTTTCATTTATGTGGTCACTTTCTAGGAGACGGTTGGTATGGTATTGGTTCAAAAGGATGAGGAGCTCCATGAGCATGTCATATATTATTCGAGTCAAAACCTTATTGATGAGAAACTTCGTTATTCCCATGTGGAAAAGCTATCCTTAGCCACCGTTCATGCGGTTCATCATTTGAGACAGTACATTCTCCTTCACCAAACTTTTTTCGTAGCTCACATCAATCCATTTTAGTTCGTCCTCACTAGAAGGATGATTGGGGGAAAATATAATAAATGGATTGTGATTTTGCAAGAGTTTGATCACGAATTCGTTTCGGCGAAATCGAAGAAATCGTTAATCTTTGGTATGCTCATATCAGATGTCCCAAATTTGGATGAAGAGGAGGTTTATGAGGATTCTTTTGTGAATAAGCATATATTTCTCATCTCAACTACAGACCCTTGGTATAGAGATATTTTCTTGTATTTGCAAATATTGAAGGTCCCTACTCACCTCTCACGAGATGAGTGGCGACGACTACATCACGCAGCGAAGAACTACCTCATAGTGGATGATACTTTGTACCATCGTGGAATGGATTCCATTTTCTGTCATTGTTTAACTCATGATGAGGCTGAGGTCATGCTTAATGATTGCCATGGAGGGGAGTGTGGTGGTCATTTATCTGGGATTTCTACAGCCCAAAAAATCTTGAGAGTGGGCTATTTTTTGCCATTTATCTTTAAATATTGCATTAATGTGGTCGAGAAATGCCACCCTAGCTAGGTGTTTGCATGTAATATGTGCTCGTGTCTAGCCCCTTTGCATCATATTGTCACCGCCAGTCCCTTCACCAAGTGGGGGCTTGATTTTATGGATTGCAACCCAGCTTCAACTAGGGGGCACCATCATATTATTGTGGGTGTTGATTACTTCATGAAATGGGTAGAGGCTATGCCCATAGTTAAATCCGATGATGAGACAGCCGTGCATTTCGTATTTAACCAGAGTATCACCCGATTTGGAATTCTGAGAGAGCTTTTCACTAACCATGGCAAGAAATTTCAGAACAAAATGACGGAAGATTTGGCTTCCAAGTTAGGATATAAGAAAGAGCAATCCTCTTATTATTACCCTCAAGCGAATGGACAGGTTGAAGCAGTGAATAAGTCACTTAAGTCCATTCTCCAAAGAACCATCACACAAAGCAAGAATAAGTGGCATATCATGTTGTATCCTACTTTGTGGGCCTATAGAACCGTGGTCAAGAATGCCACCAATTTTTCTCCCTATCAGCTTATGCATGGGGTGGAGTCAGTATTACCGGTTGAATGCAAAATCCCTTCTTTGAAGCTAGCTATGGAGATTTTACTAGACACTTCTGCATTGGAAGAGCGTTTGGTCCACTTAGAGCAGCTTGATGAGCAGCGCCGAGATTCCTTAGTGGCTCTTGAGGTTAACAAGCATCGTGTTAAGGTTCAGTATGATAAGTCTACCTGTCCTAGGAGGTTTAGTGAAGGTGACTTGGTCCTTTTGTGGGATCAAGCTAAGGAACCCTTGGGAGAAGAAATTTTAATCACATGTGGCATGGTCCTTCTTTGGTTAAGCATGTCTTAGAGAAAGGATCCTATGAGCCAATTGATTATGAAGGGACAACCTTCGCAGAGCTTAGAAATGGGTTGTATCTCAAAAAATACTATGCATGATCTTTAGCCAGGGCTGATTTTTGTATATTATTGTACATTTTTGCATTGCATAGTTAGGTTTTCTTATGGTGATCGGATTTGTTGATTAGATTTCATTTGTTATAGCAGATGTTAATGGAGTCTTCTGTTTACATAGGATTCACTGATGGTGCTAGCCACCACACTCAAAACTTAGCTTCGACTGCTTAGGTGATCTATACTCCTACAGGTCAAGTATTCTCTTCAGGAGGCATATGTTTAAAGCCTTTGTCAAACAATGTTTTTGAATATAATGTCATTATTGAGTTATTGCATGATGCCATTTTGCATGGTGTTCATTCTCTTGAGGCATGTCTTCATTCACAGTTAGTGGTTTTGCAACTTAATGGCTTGTATCGTATTAGGGATTTGAAATTATTACGAAGATTATTCCATGTTATATTGCTAGAACAACAATTTGAGAGTATAACATACATTTATGTTCCAAGAAATTTTAATCAAGTTGTTGATTCATATGCTAACTATGTGTTAGATTGGCATTTGTTTCACAGACCATAAGCATTTCACAAACGCATTTTACACATGTAAATAGAATAATAAACGATCATCATAAATATTTTTCATTAAGTTCAAAAAAGGTGACGCCATAATACATAAGTGTCATATACAAAATTGGGGCTTCCGAGCCACCAAAATATACTACACGGTCATACAAAAAATATACAGCTAGGTCTCTAAGCCTGAGGTGGAGGAGGGTGTTGATCATGATAGCACACCACAGATCTAGCTAGCCGACGAAACAATGGAACCCATGTTCGTGGTACTCCAACCACCTGGCACTGCATGGCCTTAGGAAAGTCCTTAACTTGCACCTGTTTATTGCTATACGCGACTTTTAAACCCATACTCGCGTGTACACATGAATTTTGACCTAAAACCTGCATACATCGGGATGTGTGCAAAAATACAAATATTTTTAGAGTTTTCCTTCATGTGTGCCTAAACCTCTTCACTCTTATCCTTCCATATGCCTCAAGATCGCTTGCATTTGACCCTCCATTACCCCTTTGGAGTGCTATAAAAGGAACACCTTGGATACATTGAAGGAGATGAATTGAAGAGCAATGAAACTATATTCCATTGTTGCTATAGCTTGCATATACTTGAGTCTTCATCCCTTTGGAGCACTTTGTGTTGTTCCCAATATTTCCTTTGCTTGTGAGATTGCTATCAAGAGATGGAGGATTGAGGTGGTGGAGGCACAGGTGGAGGACTCATTTTCTCTGATTCGTAGATGTGCTAACAAAGGTTGTCACTTGTGTAATCTCTGATTTGATGAATAGAAATATATTTTCCTGTTAGATAATGTGCATTTGAATGAATATTTAATCCATGGATATGTTTAATTGCTTATACATTGTTGATTATCTATGGTAGAGTAGATCTAACACCATATTATATAGCATGCTTGTATTGTTTGCTGTTGTTGAGAGCAAATTTCTAATACATGCAGGATTGGAAAAAGCTCAACGGAGATCTACTTCAACTGTCCAGAATAAGGCATGATTTGAGATCCCTTAGTTACTAATACATTTGGTCGAATTTTTCCATGAAATATTTTCACGTTTTGAACATTCGTGGATTAATACTTCATTTTTTTTGTCATGGTGGAAAAACCATGGCAATATCGACGTTTTTAATTTTAGAGGAACTTTCGTTGCTATATCAATGATATATGGCTATCTTTACACACCCGCCAAACCAATGCTAACTTTCAATCGGGTCAACTTATGAATTTTCGGCACATTTGCTATAGTTGCGACAAGGTTATTAGTGATTGATTAAGCGCGGATTGGGGCCATATTTCTTTATCAACCATATCCAAAAATAGAGAGATCAATGATACTATGCTTCTTCAACGGGTGACTCAATCATAAAAAGAAGATCGTCCAACCTTTAGAGGACAATATGGAACCTGTGGGAAATGACATGCCTTCACTTTCCCTCGAACAAGATGTTGTTGTCACAACTTTGGTTGGAATGCATGGAAATGAAAATGCAGATCAATGGGAGGAATTTGTGAACAATGATATGGACCATTCACCAACGAGTGATGAAGAACTAATTCATGCCAAATATTCTTTTGATGGTAGATTTGTTTTTTATTTATTTGATAAAATGGTACATTTCAAAGAACAATATACCTTGTGGGTGGATTCCTTCAAAGCTAGAGACGAATTGTGCAGAACTAAGGATGTCCAAATTCTTGATTTGGTACATCGTTTTACAGGTTTAGAGAAAATAATTGTGGAAACTAAAAAAGTAATTGGCCAGAAGGATCAACTTATTAAGGATCAATGTTCTAAATTTACCGTAGTTCGAGCAGAATCAATTTCTGACCTTGCAGGTAGACTGAAAGACATGTATCAGGCTCAAAAGAAAAAAGATGAGGAAAATATAGGGAGACTTGAAAATGAGCTGAAAAACAGGCCTGAAGTTTTGAACATGCCACCACTGAAAACTGTATTTGGTAAGGAAGCAGAACGTCAGCAAGAATTGAAGCAGGAAGAAACATTTATTGCAGATTTGAAGGTTGAGTTTCAAAGGGCATTGAGAGAAATGATCATTAAACAAAAAAATGAGACTGCAGAATATGAAGCAAGATTGGAAAAATTGAATAAAACAATTAAAAACAAAAATGAGTTGCTGCAAAAAAATAGAATTGAAAGGATTTCAGCAACTCTTGAGGCTAAAAGTGCTGGAAGAGGAAAAAAATAAACATTCAAGGGTAAACAAGTATGCACACCAGAAGAACCAACAGTCAATGGTAAACAGGTCTGCACACCAGAAGAATAAATAGTCAAGGGTAAACAGGTCTGCACACCAAAAAAATTAATAGTCAATGGTAAACAAGTCTACACACGAGAAGAATCAACAGTCAAGGGTAAACAGGTATGTACACCAGAAGAATAAATAGTCAAGGGTAAAAAGGTTAGCACAACAAAAGAATCCAAAGTGGAGGTTAAAAAGGCCATCAGACCAAAAAAAATTGGCAGTACAAAACTAGGTGATGTAACTATGGAGAGATTACTCTAGTTTCAGAAGCCCTTGCAACAACAAGAGAATACCTTTAATGAAGCTGCTTCAACAATTAATGTTGTAGAGTTTACATTTGGCTCATCAGATACAACATTGAAGAATAAGATAGAGGAGAAGGAGACCAAAATTAGAGACCTTCACCAAAAACTATTGGAGAAGGAAAAAGCACTACATTTGGGATGTGATAGTGAGATACAAGATTTGAAATCCCAAATTAAAGCTTTGCAAAATAAACCTGTGGCAGAAGCAATTTTGTATACTCCATCTGATAGCAATTTGAGGGCACAAGAGCTCAAGAAGGAGGTACAATAGGTCAAGAGAAAAATAAGTGCAGTTCAATCTGACCTAAAGTGGACAGATGATGATCTTAAAAGAAAGGAAGATGAGCACTCAAATCATAAAAATAATAATGTAGAGATGTTGAAGAAATGACTAGAAGAAAAAGATAGATTGCATACAAAAGTGATGAATCTTGCAAACAAAGTGAAAGGGAAAGAAAAACAATTAAAACATATGGCCGATGAAGCTTCTATAGAAATGGAGGGTTCTGGAAAAGGAAAGAGAAGCTATAGTGAATTTTCTTATTCTAAAAAGGAGGAATTTCAAAATCCTCCCAACTTCCAAGTAGCCTAGATTTCTAAAAAAGATGGTGTACATTTGATGTCTATGTACATACTAATATTGTTGTAATATAAATTGTCAGTATTTCTTGGAAATGCATATATTTTGATATAGTTAATGTGTTTCTAATGTGTAATACAAGTGTAATGTGTAATCCATATGTTCATTTTTCCTATGTCTAAGAGATTTTAATGTGCAACCCATACCGAGAAGTGTGTATGAAAGTACAAATGATGAAATATATTCTTCATAATATATTCTACAAATGAATTGACATATGAAATATTCTTGAAATATATTCTACAAAGGAATTGATAGATCATCATTTCATGCTATAGTGAATAAACTACACTATAATATAGACATACCAAACTTTTCTACAAACTCGTGTACTCATTTCTGTAAATTGTAAGATCTACAATAAAATCCAAGTCATCCAAAACAACAATTGATAGTGTTTTCCATTTTTTCATGGCGGCCAGAACTAAAAATGCACACCAATTCCAATCGAACTACACTATAGTATGAAATTTGGATGTTTGCATACAAAAACCTAATTAGACTAGTATAGTTTTAATTTCAAACATAAATTAAACTTCTATTGTGAAACAAGAATGCATCCAACATTTGAAATGAGAACATAACAACTGTAAATGTTGGTTTCTTGTTGACGAGCATCATAGTTTGGAAACCAATTTCATGGCTCTGCAAGTTTGTATGGTATGTTTCTTTTTTATTATAATATAAATCATCATCATTCCTTGTAGAAATTAATAAATGAGAACATAACATATAAAATACATTCCGAGGAAAAAAATAGAGATAATGCAAAAATATAACAAGATCCGATACTCAAGAAATTTTTAAAAGGGGTCCACGACCAGTTTTTATTATATTATGCTTTCATTATAGAGCAGAGGGATA
This sequence comes from Pseudotsuga menziesii, assembly GCA_001517045.1. Classification (NCBI taxonomy): domain Eukaryota; kingdom Viridiplantae; phylum Streptophyta; class Pinopsida; order Pinales; family Pinaceae; genus Pseudotsuga; species Pseudotsuga menziesii. The sequence goes on from LPNX010717327.1 coordinate 527,988, forward strand.
GTTTATAGTTGAATCAGTAACATCAAACAACTCCTTCAATAATAATTTTCCCTACTACCTATTAAATTCTATTTATAGACCTCAAGGGTCTGATTGACCATGTTTCACGTGGATTTCATTTGAGTGAAACTGAAAGGTGGATTCATCGACGAGCCAACCCATCCTCTGCTGTACTTTCCTGGCTTTAAACGAAAATACCAACTATTGTGGAACAAGGAAAACATGATAGTGAAACACAGGGGGGGAAACAGGGCTGAAGTGCACATGTTTCAACACCAGGGGTAGAAAGGGAGTAGAAGAGGAAGTTGCATTCTAGTTATATGGATGGGAGATGCAAGTAGAGAAGAATTATAATAGATATGCATAGTGCATGAGAGGTATCTAAGGAGAAAAGGGAAATACCAATGAAATTCAAAAATGGTAAGAAAGAGAGAAATCCCATAGACAAATATGGCTCAATAGAAAACAACATGCAATACCCATTTGATGTCGACAACTTAAAAGCTCGAATTGAAGAAATCAATCCTGCTATGCCACCGAGGGGAATGCTTGGGTTGTTTGAGAGGGACAGGCTACTGACTTAGGGAAGGAAATAATTCACTAAGTGATGGGAAAGGAATGTCAAACAAACGTAAAAACAAGAATATGCAAAGGAACTACCAATGAAATCCATCAAACCTGGATGAGACTATATCCAATTCTTTCCAATTCTACCCATTTCACTCATACTATTAGTGAACTCAAATTTGAGCACATTTGCGGCCATACTGGACAAAAATGAATGAAAATAGAGAATGGATTGAATACTGGATAGCCTATTGATAACAGTGGACCCTATTTATCAATCTTACCATTAGAGGAAATTTGGGGTCTAAAATGGGCCTTATAAGAAAACGTGCCAAAATAAGTTTTTGTGAGTTGGAATTCAATAACCAATAGAATTTCAATAAAATAAGTCAACCATAATGGTTGAATTGACATATTTGTCATTAAAAAAAAACTACTTTTTTTGTTCGTATTTTCGACATATCTCATTGTGTTTTTACTCAAATTTCGATCGGGAGAGCTCATTGGATGCAGAATTTGATTCCGCATCCAACGAGTACCCACACTGCATACTTTTGATGGACCCTGCTACCCCAAAAACAATAAATACATGAAAAATGTGATGATGACATCATCATCACATTTTTCATGTATTTCTTATTTTTGGGGTAGCAGGGTCCGTCAAAAGTATGCAGTGTGGGTACTCGTTGGATGCGGAATCAAATTCTGCATCCAACGAGCTCTCCCGATCGAAATTTGA
>LPNX010717327.1:530395-562895 GCA_001517045.1 Pseudotsuga menziesii
GAAGCGACATGATTGGTAATTGACTGCAACTGCTAGGAAGGAATCCATGGGGTTAGGCCAAATCTGGATATGTGTACTGTGTTGGCCCTTGGAATAATTGAAAGGTGGGAAAAAGGTTAATCATGATGAAATTCTGAGTTCACGTCTGGGTGATGCAATCATTCTCAATTTCATCAAAATCCAACTCAATTCAGGTTCATCGAATCATAGAATTTGATGGTTTGTTAAGTGATGTATTTGATAGTCGGTTGAAAGTTCATAATATGATAGGTAGGGAAAAGTGAAAACTTCCATTTACAGGTTTAGATGATTATATGACATATTTTCACTCAATATATTTAGCACATGTATGACAGGTTGAGGTATGGGATAATGAAATCAGGCATGTGCGTGGATTTTACTGAAGCGAGTCAATTTTGGATTTCTTTACTCAAATGCATGCCCAACATGAAAAAACTGTGTTTTAGGGAAATTAGACCTCCAAAAACATGCAAAAACTACAAAAACTGTTGTTTAGGGAAATTATACCAAGCCTAGGAGAAGATAAAAAATTGTCCAAGTATGGAATTATTGGTAAAATATACCTAACTAGCCTTACAGAAATGCCCACCACAACTCATAGGATGATGATACAAATATTATGAGAGTAGATATCTATATTCTTGTATGGTGCATCCAACCATATAAATATCCTGACCAAAAATTCTTTCAGTATGAAGATATCAATCTGCCAAAAGTGCCTCTTAGCCATATTTGCACTGCTCCAAAAAAATGCCCACCTAGGAGAGAGAAAGAAGCTCCAGAAGATGAAAGTGGTCATGATGGATTCACCTTGTTGGCCTCTACCCATAGGGAATCTCGATTTCCAAGTGTGAAGGAAAAATGAAATGACCTTGGTGACCTAGGTTTTGAAGAGAACTGGTTAAGTGCTAGACAAAGAGTTTGAGAGATCACTTGGAAATGCTCACAAGGGGGTGCTCCATTGATGATAAAAATCATCAGATGATATGGTCTTGTTCATTGTTGAAATGGATATGTAGCCATGCTCTTGGTTTTTCTTATGGTGACTAGATAAGGAAAATATCAACCTCGCAAAATAGAAGAAAAATCTTATTTTGCACAATAAAGACAGAAAAAATGGTTAAGTGCTGTAAATGGGCTAAGTGATACCCGCATTAAGGTTGATTCCCGCAGTAAGGATGATGCCTGCATGGCATTTCATGAATAGATGACTATGTGGCATGAAGTTGAAATCATTGTTGCATTATGACATTCTTCTGGAGAAATACAACAAATTAGTGAAAATCAGGAAATTGGCCACAGTATGGGAATATTGGTCCAACTATCCTTAAGAGGATGCCCGCCATAAATGGTTTTTTGAAGAAAATACATGTACCACATGGGGATATTGTAGGCTACTTTTTTTTCTACTCAACCATGGTATCAGTTTGTCCAAAGAGACACTAAAGAAGAATTTATGGACTTGCCAAAATTGTGGTTTAGGGAAATTAGACCAAGCCTAGGAGAAGATCTAAAATTGTCCAAGTATGAATTATTTGTAAAATAGGCCTAACAGGCCTTAGGTAAATGCCTGCCACAGCTCATGGGTTGATGATAAAAATATTATGAAAGTGTAGGTCTATAGAAACTTGTATGGTGCATCCAACCATATAACTATCCTGACCAAATAGTCTTTCAAGAAGAAGATATCAATCTTCCAAAAGTGCCTCTCAGCCATATTTGCAATGCTCCAGAAAAATGCCCACCTAGGAGAGAGAAAAAAGCTGCAGAAGATGAAAGTGGTTTTTCTGGACTCACCTTGTTGAACTATACCCATTGGGAATATCACTTTCCAAATTTGAAGGAAAAATTAAATTACCTTGGTGACCTAGGGTTTGAAGAGAACTAGTTAAGGGTTAGACAAAGAGTTTGAGAGACCACTTGGAAATGCTCACAAGGGGGTGTTCCATTGATGATAAAATTCATCAGATGATATGGTCTTGTTCATTGTTGAAATGGATATCTAGCCATGCTCTTGGTTTTTCTTATGATGACTAGATAACTAAAATATCAACCTCACAAAATAGAAGAAAAAACTTATTTTTGCACAATAAAGACAGAAAAAATGGCTAAGTGTTGTAAATGGGCTAAGTGATGCCCACATTAAGGTTGATGCATGCACTAAGGATGATGCCCGCATGGCATGGAATGGAATAGATGACTATGTGGCATGAATTTGAAATCATTGTGGCATTATCACATCATTCTGGAGAAATATGACAAATTAGTGAAAATCAAGAAATTGGCCAAGTGTGGGAATATTGGTCCAAGTAGCCTTAAGAGGATTCCCACCACAAATGGTTTGTTGAAGAAAATACCTACACCACATGGGCATATTGTAGGTTGTTGTTTTGTCTACTCATCCATGGTCTTAGTTTGTCCAAAGAGATACTGAAGAAGAATTTAGGGACGTGGTAAAACTGTGGTTTAGGGAAATTATACCAAGCCTAGGAGAAGATCAAAAATTGTCCAAGTATGAATTATTGGTCAAATATGCCTAACATGCCTTAGGGAAATTCCCACCACAACTCATGGCTTGATGGAAAAAATAATATGAGAGTGTAGATCTCTAGAAACGTTTATGGTGCATCCAACCATATAATTATCCTAATAAAAAAGTCTTTCAGGAAGATGATATCAATCTGCCAAAAGTGCTTCCCAGCCATTTTTGCACTGCTCCAGAAAAATGCCCGTCAAGGAGAGAGAAAGAAGCTCCAGAAGATTAAAGTGTTTTTTTTTTCTGGACTCACCTTGTTGAACTATACCCATTGGTAATCTCACTTTCCAAGTTTGAAGGAAACATGAAATCACCTTGGTAAGCTATTTTTTGAAGAGAACTGGTTAACTGTTAGACAAAGTGTTTGAGATACCACTTAGAAATGGTCGCAATGGGGTCTCTCATTGATGATAAAAATCATCAGATGATATGGTCCTGTTCATTGTTGAAATTGATATCTATCCATGCTCTTGGTTTTTCTTATGGTGACCAGACAAGGAAAATATCAACCTCACAAAACAGAAGAAAAATATTATTTTGCATACTAAAGACAGAAAAAATGGCTAAGTCATTAGAGGAAATTTGGGGTCTAAAATGGGCCTTATAAGAAAACGTGCCAAAATAAGTTTTTGTGAGTTGGAATTCAAGAACCAATAGAATTTCAATAAAATAAGTCAACCATAATGGTTGAATTGACATATTTGTCATTAAAAAAAACTACTTTTTTTGTTCGTATTTTCGACATATCTCATTGTGTTTTTACTCAAATTTTGATCGAGAGAGCTCGTTGGATATGGAATTTGATTCCGCATCCAACCAATACCCACAATGCATACTTTTGACAGACCCCGCTACCCCAAAAACAAGAAATACCTGAAAAAACATGTTGATGACATCATCATCATGTTTTTTCAGGTATTTCTTGTTTTGGGGGTATCGGGGTCCATCAAAAGTATGCAGTGTCGGTACTCATTAGATGCGGAATCAAATTACACATCCAACAAGCTCTCTCAATCGAAATTTGAGTAAAAACACAGGGAGATATGTCGAAAATACAAACACAAAAGGTAGTTTTTTTCTTTCTTCCTCCAAAATTAATCAATATTATTTTATTATTTTAACTATTATTTTATTATTTTCTTTAGGAGGCCAATTTTAGACCCCAAAATTCCTCTAATGGTTGTAAAGGGGTTAAGCGATGCCCGCAGTAAGGTTGATGCCTGTACTAAGGATGATTCCTATAGGGAATGGCATGGAATAGATGACTATGTGGCATGAAGTTGAAATCATTGTTGCATTATGACACGTTCTGGAGAAATTTGGCAAATTAGTGAAAATCAGGAAATTGGCCAGGTGTGGGAATATTGGTTGAAGTAGCCTTAAGAGGAGGCCCGCCACAAATGGTTTGTTGAATAAAATACCCACACCACATGGAGATATTGTATGCTTCTATTTTTTCTACTCAACCATGGTCTCATTTTTTCCAAAGAGACACTCAAGAATAATTTAGGGACTTGCCAAAACTGTGGTTTAGGGAAATTAGACCAAGCCTAGGAGAAGATCAAAAATTGTCCAAGTATGAATTATTGGTAAAATATGCCTAACATGCCTTAGGGAAATGCTCGCCACAACTCATGGGTTGATGATAAAAATATTATGAGAGTGTATATCTCTACAAACTTGTACGGTGCATCCAACCATATAATTATCCTGACCAAAAAGTCTTCAAGGAAGAAGATATCAATCTGCCAAAAGTGCCTCTTGGCCATATTTGCACTGCTACAGAAAAATGCCCACCTAGGAGAGAGAAAGAAGCTACAAAAGATGAAATTGGTTTTTCTGGACTCACCTTGTTGAACTATACACATTGGGAATATCACTTGCCAAATTTGAAGGAAAAATGAAATTACCTTGGTGACCTAGGGTTTGAAGAGAACTGCTCTAGTGTTAGACAAAAAGTTTGAGAGACCACTTCGAAATGACCAAAACAGGCTGTTCCTTTGATGATAAAATTCATTAGATGATATGGTCCTGTTCATTGTTGAAATGGATATCTATCCGATCTCTTGTTTTTTTCTTATGGTGGCCAGATAAAGAAAATATCAACCTCCGAAAATAGAAGAAAAATGTTAATTTGCATACTAAAGAAAAAAGAAAAATGGCTAAGTGTTTTAAAGGGGATAAGTGATGCCCGCATTAAGGTTGATTCCCGCACTAAGGATGATGCCTGCATGGCATGGCATGGCATATATGATGATGTGAAATGAATTTGAAATCATTGTTGCATTATGGCATCATTATGGAGAAATACGACAAATTAGTTAAAATCAGGAAATTGGCTAAGTTTGGGAATATTGGTCCAAGTATCCTGGAAAATATGGTTTAGCGAAATTAGATCGAGCCTAGGAGAAGATAAAAAATTGTCTAAGTATGGAATTATTGGTAAAATATGCATAACTGGCCTTAGAGAAATGCCCGACATAGCTCATAGGATGATGATAAAAATATTATGAGTGTGGATCTCTAGAGTGTTGTATGGTGAATCCAACCAAATATAGAAGGCTATAACAAGATGTTTTTCGGAAAGTTTTAAGATAGTATAAAAGCATCTTCACATTAACCCAAATGCTAGGAAATGTATATTATCATCTCAAACTTACAAATTTCATATATAATGAAAAAATTATTCAAAAAGAAAAACCAATTATAACAGAACAATAATATACCAGACATAATTGAATGTAACAAATACATAATTCATATGCATTAAAAAATAGAATTGACCATATAGATTACACCTAACAATATAAAATTTTATTAATAAATGTAAATATATCTAGCTTCAACCCCATGGTGTTATTCTCAACTTATGACAACTATACGAACTGTGGCGTGCATTTTCCTAAGCACATTTTTGAATATTTACACACTGTTTTTTACGTAACAACTTAGAATTTCAGTCATTAATTTTGAATTTGTCTAAGATACTTGAAATTTTAGTCATTCATGTTCAAGTTGAATGCTATTCATTCCTAGCTTTCATTTTTATGCTTATGGCTTACATTTTACACCAAGTGTCCATAACAGAAAAAGGGTTAAAATTGCACCTTTCATAGGTCGACTGTGAGCATACGACGTTGGGTTATATAAAATTAACACAAGGATAGTATTCTAAATATATCTAGCCATCCAATTTCCAAAAACATTTACTATAAACATTTAATAGGAGGGTTTGGCTAGCATTTTTATTAATGTAGGCAGATATTTCATAAATACAAGACAACCATGTAGTTTTTTTGCACAACATGCACTTTCTAAACCAAAATTGAAAAAATAAATGTATAATAATGTGGAAAATAGTAAAACATACCATTTCCAACTAAAATCTCTAAAAAATACACAATACTTAGGGCTGGGCGGGCATTTTTGTGATCTGGGTAAATTGGGTTGAAAACACAAAAGTTGTCATTTTGTCAATTTAACTCTGGACAAATGAAACATAATTTTAAAAAATAGAAAGAAGATTTTGTCAAAAATATATATATCTTCAACCCCATGTTGTTAGTTTCAACTTATGACAATTGTAAGGACTGTGGCGTGCATTTTCCTAAGCCCATTTCTGAATATTTACACACTATTTTTTACGAAACTTAGAATTTCAGTAATTTTTTTTAATTTGGCGAAGATACTCGGAATTTTAGTCATTCATGTTCAATTTAACTGCTATGTATTCCTAGCTTGCATTTTTATTCTTATGGATTGCATTTTACACCAAGTTTCCATAACAATAAAAAAAGGTTAAAATTGCACCTTTCATAGTTCAACTGTGAGCATACGAGGTTAGGTTATATAAAATTAACACAAGGATAGTCTTCTCAATATCTCTAGCCATCCAATTTCCAAAAATATTTACTATAAACATTTAATAGAAGGGTTTGCTTTGAGAGTACATCAAAACATGTAGAGAAGAATATTACTCTACTATCATATTACTCTATTACTCTTATTTTTCCATAATAGTTAGAATGCCAAATTTTTACTTTATTATTTACTCTTACTTTATTATTTTCAATAAGTATACTTAACATGCTAGGAAAATAAGTATACTTAACATGCTAGTGTATAGTTGACTTGAAACACATTTGTAGTTTTTATTTAAGTTTGGAAAAGTCAGAACACATTTGCAATTTTTATTATAGCTTGCAAAAGTCAAAACACATTTGTAACTTTTATTATAGTTTGGAAACGTCTGAACACATTTGTAACTTTTATTTTAGTTTGGAAAATTCAGCATGCTGGTATCGTTTGCGTGCATTTGCATGCATCCCCTTTTTCCTTTCTGAGCATGCCATCATCCTACAAAACGGAAACAACAGCCTCATCTTCTATGCCGTCAACTGAAATAAGGGGTTCTAAGTTGTTGAGAGGCTCACTGTCAGAAAATTTGGAGAGAGCACTAAGGAATGGAGTGATAGAACCAATTGGCCAAAAGGTATGCTAAATGTCCTGGTCAGAGCAGGAGTGCATCATTTTATTTTTGATCAGTTCAATTTCAACAATGAAGAGATAGATAATTCCATTTCTAGTTATGATGATGAGTCCAAGGAATTGATTATTTTCTAGAGGAGGGTTTTTCTGGATCCTAATTTGTTGTCAGGTGTAGTGAAAATTCCATGTAGGGGGGGATTAATGTTGACCACCAAGAAAACCCTGAAAGTAGAAAAGGGTGAGATTGCAAACAAAATATGTGGAAAAATGGTTAAGGTTGCCCACAATGGCTTAAAGATGCAAGATGTTCCATGAGGACTGTACAAAACCTTAATTCAAATTGTACTTCGGACAATTATGAATCACCAGAAGCAAGATATTTTAGGTGATTGTATGAAGTTGGTGATTCATTGAGTTGAAGACCTGGCCATAGATTTCCCTCATCTATTGGAAAAAAATTTGCATTTTGCACTGCAGGAGAGAAAAATGAAGAGAGTGAAGTTCAGTTACCTTGGAACACTACAAAAACTTATTGACTTATATCGACCCAACACTATAGAAGGAAGCAGATTTAAAAATATATACATTAAGAGGCCGAAATTGGACAAAATTAACCAGGAAGTTCCTCAACAATCTCCAAAGGACAATGTACAAGTCCTTGAAGAGTCTTTTGAGTACTGTGTGGAAGGTTTGGGAAGTGACCCTGAAGAATTTGATGTTATCTCAATTCTGGCCGGATTACATGAAGGCAGAGAAATAAATGTATACGAGATGCATGCTGTTGAGTTTAATGAATAGGAGGATCATAGTGATGATGATAATTATGCTTGTGCAGAAATGCCACTAGTTATATATACACCTCCACAATTCAGAGTTGAGAAAACTTCCTCTCCAACATCTTTTTTTGATGGTAAAATTGTTTTTAAGCTACTGTTCCATTAAATGTTGCATTTCAAAGAAGAACTTGAATTTCATAGAAATTTTTTTTCCTATTGGTATCTTACCGCAATACAGAGCGTAGAACTCTGCAGGATTAAGCAGATGTGAATTCAGGATCTGTTAAAGGTAGGCGCTATTTTTCAATGCTATTTTTCAAAAAGAAACAATTGCCAAATTCCTTTTTTTGAAGCCTTGTTAAAATTTTCAGTATGTACAGGTAATTGCAAGGTTAGAAACAGAACACGTGGATACTATGCAGGAATATTCCATTAAAAATTTTCAAATGGTGGACCTCTTTAAGGTAGGAGGAATTTTTCAATGCTCTTCTCCAAAAAAACAACATTGCCAAATTCCATTTTTTGAAGCCTCCTAAAACTTTTCCTTGTTTACAGGAAATTGCAAGATTACAAGGATCCCTTGTGAAGAATGTGAACAGATTGAGAAGGATAATAGCAGGCAAGGACTCTATTCTTTAGTCTTTGAATAGGGAACTAGAGAAAATTCAGGATGAATTTAGAAAAGAAAATGAGAAATGCGGAGAATAATATAAGGTTTTTCGGAAGAAAGATGAAGAAACCATAAAGAGACTGGAAGATGAGTTGAAATATCGATCAGAGGTGTTCGACATTGCCCCTCTAAGGAATATTACCGGCCAGGAAGCAATACTTACCATTGAAGTCAGTAAGTTAAATAAAATAATTGAAATAATGAAGGATTACTTTAAAAATAGCCTTGTTGAAGAGTACAATAAACATAAACTTGAGATAAATGAATATATTAAAAAAGTTGAAAACATGAAAAATACAATCGCTAAGATTACTGTAGAACTACAAACTAGAGGAGTTGAAAAGTTAAAAGAATCTTAAATTTGTAAGGACAGCGTGGGCATTTGATTTCTAGTGAAATTTATGATATGTCAGCACACCAACAGGCTTTAATAAGGTATGAGATTTCCCTGCAGAAATGAGAGAAGGCATTGGACGTAGCTTTTAATGCAATACGAGCTGATGCACAAGTCAAAAAGGGGTTAGAAATATATCGTTCCTTCTTAAGAATTCCTTGATGGATGCTAGTGCAGCAATGAATGTTGGAGCTGGTCTCTCTGCATGGTCAAACATAAAAGAAACAATGGCAAACAAGCTAGCCAAGAGGGATACCGAGATTAAAGAGCTCAGATTGAAAATACTGGAGGATAGAGAATCACAACATTTGGGATGTAAGTCTGAGATAGAATATCTAAAATCCTGAATTTCCACTCTGTAGAATAACAACATGCTTCAGCAAGTAGCAATTGTGTATACTCTAGACAATACATAATTGAGGGAAAAAGAGTTGGAGGTAGAGACAGAGAAGCTCAGGAAAAATTTGACCCAAGTTCAGTATGAGTTGAAACATGCAAATGATCATCTTCAGCAAAAGGAAAAGGAACATGAAGAAAAAAATAAGAAGAATGTGGAATTGATGAAGAATTACATCCAAGATAACGATAGATTGAGAGAATTTTTTCACAAATGTGCAACAAAAGTGAAAGAATTAGAATGAAAATCAAAACATGCACCTGCTGCAGCTTCTGAAGAACCATAAGCTTCTAGACAAGCCAAGAGACTAGAATGTACAAATTTAACTTCTCTAGAAAAGGAGGACTTGCAACCTAAACCTCCCAAGCAGCCTAGAACTATGGAATAAAATTATTTATATATGTCGTGTATGTAAATACATTTCAAGTTTTAATACATAAATTTATATATGTGTGTGTGTGTATTTCTCGGCAATATTGTATATGTTTTTCATGCATTTAATGTGAATAGTAGTTTTGAATTTAACTTTTTAGTAAGTGTACATAACAAAAAAGAAAGTTAACAATTTCAAAATTGAAAACTTAAGTTGTGTACTGTAGGAATATCTATTTGAATTTGTAAGAAATTAAAAGAGTGATAGTTATTAGTCGATATGAGATGTCAGTAGATCTGGTGACATAGGTAGATCCTAGTTGTTTGCTTGGAACTGTCGATATTATAGGGATATTATGGGGATGATGGATTGAGAACTCTTGAGTTCTTTATGAGAATTTTGATGCTATGTATTGTTTTATTTATGTAAGTTTATTTATATAATAAAATTGAAATTGAATTCTGGAACAATGTCATACAATTCTACTCATGCAACCAAATTTCAGCGAATAACCCAAAGTTGTAATGCCTATAGAACTTGCCTAAAAAATACATAAATTTACAAAGTATAAGCAAACACAGAAAACAACTGTAATTTTATTACTGAAAACAAAAATTCAATATTTAATATGCCATCCATCATTTGCTACATTTCCAAAATTTGGTAACATAAATGTTATCATAATAGAATAAATTTTCAGTACAGCAAGATCACTAGAAATGATTATTGCAACATAAGTATATATATCCTTTATGTGCTCAAATTTATTCACAACTTCCCCTTTGCTTCTAGCAGAAACAAGCTTATGCAGTGGCTTGTCATTCAAGTACTCCTCACCACCTCAGAAAAGGTTGGTGAACGGGGTGCCTGAAAGCTATGATGAAGACCTTGGTCCCTTGATGCTCTCCAGCACAAGAATTCACAACCATAGAGAACATGTGCATCTCTCAAAGTGGTGTATGACATCTGCTCCCTGATGGTTGGTGCTTCCCTGGTGTGAAAAACTAGGGCAATAGATGAGCTTGGAATCAAGCTCACCAACCAACAACACACCCAGGTTAAAAATATTCTCGAACTAGATTGCCATTGCAAACATATCAGAATCCTTAGAACCTCTTGGAAGAATGATATCGCGAGTTTGTTTCTACACTAGCTCATCCTATGCACCTTAATGGCTCTGAAAGGTGGTGTTTATATAGGATTGGAAAACTAGACAAGGGAATGACCCATCATCATATTCACACATTTCATTGTTGGGTATCCTAGTCGACCATACGCTTCAGAGCATATGGACTGGACGTGTTCTGGCCCTTTCACTCGTGTGACGACCCTTTCGCTCCTGTGACGATAATACCAGAACCATTATTTCGTTGTGTTTCCCTTGCTACGTGTGGCAATCAAATTCAATGTTCCACTTCTTATATTTTCATGATATCTTTCTGATTTCACACGCCTTCCATACGACGGGTATCTGGTTTTGGGAAATATGGCACTGCTGCAGGGATTAATTTTCCAATGGGTGTATCACAAATGGCATTGGGGAAATCAATTAACTGTCAGGAAGGCAGATCGTACATGAGGGCATCTTCTCTGCTTAGATTTTTTTACAGTTTTTTTATGTTACATAACCCTCGTGTTTCTCCAAGCACTCAGTACTGTAGATTTATTCATCTTTGTGATCTAATCCCTCGATACACCAAATATTCATACCCAAAAAATCAACACTATCAACCCGCATAGCTTGATTTGTGGAGATCTATATCAACCATCAATCTCTAAACTACCCTCATCGGGACCGCTCAACCTCGAGAACTTTAACATTCTGCTAACCCTTTTTCATTTGAATGAGTGAGTGACTTATGATTGCAGAATTATTCTCACCCATTGATCTACCCAACATCTTGTTCTGACCATAGATCTTTGCATCCCCTACCACTTTCCACAGATCGAATTCGTAACTTTCTCTATCCCAGTTCAATCTGCGGAATCGTTTGAGACCGCAGATCTATCTCCACCTTCATCTAAACCACCCGATTTTCCCTCTGATTAACCCTTTTCACAATTTGAAAAAGTTTCTCCCTCCAAGCAAGTTCACAACGTGAAATGATTTAGGGCCCTTGATCTCACCTTGTGCCGATCTCGACCCTCCAACATTACACCCATTTAACGGACTCCACAAATCTTAAAAATCAATCCTTCCTCACATCTCTGCTCCAAAGAATCACTTTTCATTGTTGATATTCACCATCCTGAATCTGAACTGTTGAATTTTAACACACTTTACACTTACTCCACTACTGCATGTTTCAATATATAGAAAGACATATCACCGTAGATCAAAACCCACTCTCCACCCGATGACTCCATAGTGACAAAACTTGCTAACCAGTTAACCTGAAAGGCACTCCCACAAAATTCCTCAAATAAGATCATTTTCAAACCTTTGGGAAGGAGACATAGATGAAGATATCAACATTCAATGATGATGATAAATATGATGGTGGTGGTGGTGGTGATGATGAATATCATGAACATGATGAAGATGATGATGAGGGTGATGATGAAAATGATGACAATGACGATGATGAAGATGTTGATTAGGAAGAGGGAGATGACGACAAGGATGATGATGATGATGGTGGTGGTGGTGGTGGTGGTGATGAATATGGTGATGAGGGCGATGATGAAAATCAGGATGATGACAATGATGAAGATGTTCATTAGGAAGAGGGAGATGACGACGACGATGATGATGATGATGAAGGTGATGGTGATGAAGAAGATGATGATGATAAATGATGGTTTTGGTGATGGCGACGAAAACAATGATGATCATGATGATGAGGGAGAGGATGATCATGAGGATGATGAGGATGATGAGGATGACTAGGATGAGGATGATGAAGATGATGATCATGATGATGATTAGGATGAGGATGATGATGATGATAATGATGATGATGATGAATTTGAATATGATCATGATGGTGATGGTGATGATGATGACAATGCTGATGAAGATGAAGATGATGATGAAGATGTGATGACAAGATCTTTACCTTGGTCTTCACTAAATTTTTCCGAGCTTCACCAACACTATAATAGAATGGTTATAAGTTATTATTTGTTAGAATAATCAACCCATAGTTACCTACCTTAGATATTAATTTATCCATTTTTGTGTTATTTGCCTAGTTTCCTATATTCCACTCTATGGAAGTTGTCTTCCACATGCCATAGAATTCAAACTTACTAAAAATGAGTCATGGAGCACTTGGGAAACCTCCTGGAAACCATATTTAGCATGTCTACTTTATTCTAGATCCTCCAAAGCTCATATCTGCTTTTTCTGCTAAGTTGCATGTTTTATTGAGAAATAAGGCAAAAGGGAAAGTAAGTCTAGGTGTAGTTGACTTGTTTTTTTCCCTCATCATCCTCCATCCTTTTCTCCTAGTAAAATCATGTATGAGTTGTCTTTCCATCCATTATTATCTTTCCTACTTGACTTTGCCAATTCGTGAGCCTCTAAGTGGATTTGGAAACTGCTTTATGCACTTATGGGAGATTTGACTAGATTTAGTAAGCCTACTTTTTGACAATTTCAAATGGAATCCCTATGCATTCTAATCTCTCATGTAATGATATATTTCAGCATCCTATGACTTCATAAGTTTGGCTATTGTACACTTATTCAATACAGATTAGTGTTGTGCTCCAATTTCAGTGTCCTTTGTTTGTAATTTTTCATGTTTGATTAGCAATTTTGTGAGTGCAATTGTTCTATCACTTGGGTTCAATTTCCACATGGTATCAAATACATTGTAGATCGATTTCTCTCCTTCCATATTGCTATTGCAGGTTCGACATATTGACTGGGAGCATATTCTACTGACTGAAGGGCACAGTTTCTAAGCTATGGATCAATCTTAGAAGATCATCTTGACTCCATTTAATTTCTTTGAATGGAAAGCAGAGATGGAGATACTATTGAGAGCGGAAGGTATCTACAAGGTGACTATGGAAACTAAGGCAGAGCCCAATGCAGCTATAGAGAAAATTAAATGGAACAACAAGAGGGATGAGGCCTATGGTCTTTTGTGTCTGAGCATTTCAAGAGACCTCCTCTTCCATGTTGATGGATTGACATCACCTAATGAAGTGTGGGAGAAGATTCTAGATATTTTTGTTAATACGGATGAGATAAGAGGACATCAAATCGAGAATGAATTGATCTCTTTGAGTCCCAGCATCTTCGAATACCTGAAACTCTACTTTTCCATGTTTAAATCCCTTGTTTTGTAGATAAAACAGTGTGGAATTGAAAAGAGGGAAGAGAAAATAGTTTTGGCCCTACTCTCGAAGCTTGGACCTAACTATTCAGTGTTTGTTTCGACCTTCCATGCCACAAAGTTGACAAATTGAGCTTGGAAGATGCCTAAGCTTGCAGAGTTCATGGAATCCCTCACACAAGAACAAGATAAACTGGTGATGATGGGCACCAACAAACCTTCCAAAGACCAAGCTTTGGTTGTTGGATATTCGAGGGTGGATTCAAAAGGAAAGAAGAAAGATAAGAATCCACCTAAGCAAAAGAGAGACAAGAAAAATTCTCAAGAGGAGCCCCAAGGCTCCAAGAAGGGATATCATCCTAAGAGCTCTTGTATGAAGAAGCAAATTGACATGTTGACCCAACTCCTGGAGAATAATAACATCTCCCTTCCTGATTTCTCAAAGAAGAGGGGAGGAGGATCAAATTCAGAGGACAGAGAGAGAGTACATGCTTTGGTTGCTGGCACATCAAGCTCACCTAGCTTCATCACAGACTCTGGAGCTTCTAGACATATGGTTTCGACAAAGGAGGCATTCTCTTCTCTTGACATGTTGAAAGGTCCACCAATAGTGTTGGGAGATGACTCTCTCACTGACAGTTTGGGGAAAGGAAGGATTTATCTTAACCATGGTAAGTTCTATAATGTGTTGTATGTTCTAGGTCTTGCCTATAACCTCTTGTCAGTGTACCAGATGAATCACACAAGGTCTCCAAAGAAGGTCATCTTCTCCCCTGATGATGTTGAGATCACAGAGATCTCAAATGGTAAAGTCATTGCAAAACGTGTTGTAGATCACACTTCGAAGGTATACATGTTTTCACATTTTCTACCCTACTCAAACCCCTCTTCTCTTCTTATTCATGCTAATGAGGCAAGAAAGCTTTGGCATGAAATATTTGGCCATATTAACTATAAGTATCTTTCTTATCTGAGTGAAAAATATATGGTCATAGGGTTACCAAATATTAAGTTTTCCAAGGGAGTCTGTCAAGGTTGTATCCTAGGAAAACACCAAGAGCACAAATTTGAGAGAGCTAGTCATGAGAGAGCCTCTACACCTATTGAGTTTATCCACAGTGATGTTGCTGGTCCATTTCCTCATATGTAAATTATTCAATCCAAATATGCATTAACCTTCATAGATTAATTTTCTAGGTATTGTTGGTTTTCCTTCCTAAAGAACAAGTCTGATGTTTTTGACCTCTTCAAAGTCTTTAAGGCCTTGGTTGAAAACTAGTCTGGGAGGAGACTCAAGATCCTCAGATCTGACAATGGTGGTGAGTATTTCAAGTCTAAGTTCATTCAATATTGTAAATATGTAGGTATTCAGATGCAGCATTCAATCCCTTACACACCACAACAAAATGGTGTTGCTGAGAGAAAGAATAGATCATTGAAGGAGATGGAAACCTGTATGATGGAGGCTAAGACTTTGCCACCATAGTTTTGGGCCGAGGCTATAAACTGTGCATCCTATATCTAGAATAGGGTTCCTCATATACAACTTGATGGTATGACTCCTTTCGAAGCTTGGAGTGGGCACAAGCCAGATGTGACCTATTTCAATATTTTTGGCTCAAAGGCTTGGGCTAGAATTCCAACTGAAAAGAGAAAGGCTTTGCAGCCCCAAATCCAAGAGTGCTTATTTGTTGGGTATTCTAAAGATTAAAAAGGGTACAATATGGTCAACTTGAGCACAAACAAATCCTTTATTGAAATGAGTGTTCAGTTCCAGGAAGATCCTTTAGCAGCAGTTGAATTTGGAGAGTCTTCTTCACCACCAGAACCATTGAATGTAAGTGGAGAGACAAATGAGTTTGTTGATTCAGATATGTCTATTAATGATGATTTAATTTCAGATATTGACAGTCCTACAAGACCAAAATGGGCAGCAAAGACCATTCATGTAGCTGGGGAAATAGCTGAAAATCCTAGTGATCTTGGGAGGACTAGATCTCAGTTTGAGAGTGCCCTGTGTATGAATGACCCTTTGTTTGCAAAGAAGTTCTATCTGATGGTTGAATCAGACCCACAAACATATGAATATGCAGCACATGATCCAATATGGAAAACAACCATGAAATAAGAATTCAGCTCTCTCCAGAATAACAACACTTGTGAACTGGTTGATCTCCCCCCATGGAGGAAGCTAGTTCAATGTAAGTGGGTTTTCAACACTAAATTTTCTGCTAATGGTTCACCTTTGAAATATAAGGAAATATTGGTAGCCAAGGGATACTCATAGGTACATGGTATTGACTACAATGAAACCTTTGCACAAGTTGTTACGGAGAGAAATTCATGTGGCTTGGGGTACCACAACAGACAGCTTGACTCCAGAAATCAATCCTTTCCTATATGCAAGAGAAACCAAATATCTAGCACTAAAGGATCTCGATTCATAAATTATTCTAGATGGTTGATGTAGATCCCCATTGAGCTTTTCCACTACAACTTGTATTGATAAATTTCTATCTCAACACTTAGCAAACAAGACAAGCATGCTATATATAATTTTGTTAGACCTACTCTAGCATTTATAATCAATAACATATATGCATTTAAAAGAATCCATGGATAAAATAGTAATTTAAATACACATTATTAGATAGGAAAAGATATTTCTATTGATATAAAACATATATTACAATAGTGACAACCTCTGTCGGCACGTCTATGAATCAGAGAAACTGAGTCCCCCACTTGGGCCTCCACCACTTCAATCCTCCATCTCTCGATAGGAAGCTCACAACAAAAAGGAAAGCTTGGGAAGAACACAAAGTGCTCCAAGGGACAAAGGGATGTAGACTCAAGTATAAGCTCCGACAACAATGGACTATAGTTTTCTTGCTCTTCAATTCCTCCTCTTTCAATGTATCCAAAGGGTTCCTTATATAGCTCTTCCATGGGGTAATGGAAGGCCGAATCCGAGTGATCTCAAGGAATATGGAAGTCCAAGAGACAAGTGACTCAGATCCATATCAAGGAAAACTCCAAAATCATTTGGCCTTTTGCACACATCCCAATGTACGTGGGTTTAAGGGTCAAACCCGCGTATATACACGAGAAAGGGATTAAAATTCGTGTATGGCAATTATTGCATGTTTTTAGGGATGATCTTGGAAACATCAAAGGTACAAAAATGGTCCATGGGGTCTAAGGAGTCTACAGAGGGACAGGGAAGGCCATAAAAGTGTGCTTCACCATGTGTGGTAAAATCAGTTGTAACACTAGTGGTAAAAATGGACTCCATAAGGCTAGCCTTAGCCATTGCAGCTTCGAAGCAATGGTAGGTACATCACATGGATGTGAAGTGTGATTTCCTAAATGGAGATCTTACTGAAGATATTTTCATGCATCAACCTCAAGGGTTTGCTTCTAATCCATTTTTGTGTGCAGGTTAAAGAAATCATTGTATGGGCTCAAGCAAGCCCCCAAGGTTTGGTATGCCAAGATTGATGGTTTTTTGTTGTCATTGAGTTTTGTTTGATGCAAGTCTATTACTAATGTTTATTTGAAGATGATTTGTGGTTATTTGATGATTATTTTATTGTATGTGGATGATCTTCTTATTACAGGAAGTTCAAAGAAAGAGATTTCCTCCTTGAAGGATGCAATGAACCATGCATTTTCTATGACTGATTTGGGGTTGTCAAGCCAATTATTGGGTCTCGAAATTGATCAATCCCAACATGGAATAAAAGTACATCAGTCCAAGTATGATTTAGATTTGCTGAACAAGTTCAACATGAAATATTGCAAGCCAAGCAAGAATCCCTTCCTTTCAGGAGTTAAGCTTGAAGAAGCAGGTTCTTATCCGATGGTAAATAATACACTATATAGGCAATTGATTGGGTGTTTGCTTTACCCTACACACACTTGACCTGATATTTCTTATGCAGTAAGTGTGGCTTCAAGATACATGGATCAGCCTCATGATATCCATTGGAGAGCATCCAAAAGGATCCTTACCTTTGTTCACAGAACAAGAACTCATGGGATATTCTACAAAGCTAAATCTGATCTTGATTTGATTAGGTTTGCTGACAATGATTGGGAAGGTGACAAAACAGATCGAAAGTCAACATTAGGATATGTGTTCATGCTTGCAGAAGGACCAATCAGTTGGTCAAGCAAGAAACAGAGTGCCATAGCACTCTCATCTACAGAAGTAGAGTGCAAACGAGTTGTAAATGCAGCAACTCAATGTTTATGGCTACAGGGGATACTTGGTGAGCATGGCTTCAAATCAGAGTTTTCAACTATTATCTATTGTGATAATCAGAGCACCATTCGAATCTGCAATGATCTAGTTTAGATATAGATAACTAAACACATTGAGATCCATATGCACTACATCAGATAGCTTATGCATGATGGCACCATTCATCTACTCTTCTATGCATCTTCGGAACAAGTAGCAGACATCTTCACCAAATTTTTTTGTGAGAAGACATTCAGCAATCTCAAATCACTGCTGGGGATTGCTGATCATGCTGTGAAGCATGATTGATGACAATATTTTCAAATTTTGTTTTACTGTCCATGTTTAAGCGAGGATTTTCCCATTGGGTTTTTGCCTCTTTCCTTGGTTAAATGCAGTATGTAAAGGGTGACTAAGCCTTGTTTCTAGACCCTATACTTTTCTGATATTTACTCATAAATTTAGTCATAAGGGGTGGTGTTATAATAATCAACCCATAGTCACCTACCTTAGATATTAATTAATTCATTTTTGTTTTATTTGCTTAGTTTCCTATATTCCACTCTATGCAAGTTGTCTTCCACATGGCATAGAAGTCAAAATTGCTAAAACTGAGTCATGGAGCACTTGGGAAACCTCCTAGAAACCATATTTAGCATGTCTACTTTATTCCAGATCCTCCAAAGTGCATATCTACTTTTTCTGCTAAGTTGCCTGTTTATTGAGAAATAAGGCAAAAGGGAAAGTAAGACTAGGTGTAGTTGACTTGTTTTTTTCCCTCATCATCCTCCATCCTTTTCTCCTAATAAAAGCATGTATGAGTTTTATTTCCATGCCTTATTAGATTTCCTACTTGACTTTTCCAATTCATGAGCCTATAAGTGGATTTGGAAACTGCTTTATGCACCTATGGGGGATTTGACTAGATTTAGTAAGCCTACATTTTTACTATTTCAAATGGCATCCTTATGCATTCAAATATCTCATGTAATGATATATTTTAGTAGCCTATGACTTCATAAGGTTGGATATTGTACACTTATTCAATACAGATTAGTGTTATGCTCTAATTTCAGTCTCCTTTGTTTGTAATTTTGCATGTTTGATTAGCTATTTTGTGAGTGCAATTGTTCTATCACTTGGGTTCTATTTCCACATTATTCAATCCTATAAAGTATGAAATTTATGGAACTACCAAACTACTTATTTTGGATATTCCTCTTTTAAGACACCGGACTAGGTCTACAAGTCTTGATTCTTCATGTGCACAAATCTAAGAACAAGAGGCTTCACAGGGCCCAATAAGTTGTATTTTTTTTACTACTTCCTCGGATCATATTGAGTTGTCAGATTAGTCATTGGAATGGGTGTTAGGAGCAATCCTTAATTTTTCACTCAAGTGGTTGCTCCCTCTATCATGTAGACGTCTTCATTCACTGAGCTCCCCCTAAAATTGCGATGATTAAGATGATGATGATGATAACGAATATGATGATGATGATGAAGATGATGACAATGATGATGATGAGGATTATGATGAAGAAAATGATGATGACAATGAAAATGATGATGATGACAATCATGATGAGGATGATGAGGATGAGGATGAGGACGAGGATGAGCATGACGATGACGATGATGATGATGATGATGATGATGATGATGACGAAGATGTTGTTGTTTATGATGATGATTGTGATGATGTTGAAGATGATGACGACGATGGTGGTGGTGATGAAGATGATGATGAGGGCGATGATGAAAATGATGATGATGACGATGATGAAGATGTTGATTAGGAAGAGGGAGATGATGATGATGATGAAGATGATGATGGTGATCAATGATGGTGGTGGTGATGACGACGACAACGTCAACGATGATGATTATGATGAGGGAGAGGATGAGGATGATGATGATGACTAGGATGAGGATGATGAAAATGATGGTCATGATTATCATGATGATGATGAGGATGATTATGATGATGATGATGACGACGAATTTGAAGATGATCATGATGGTGATGGCGATGATGATGAATATGCATGCTGATGAAGATGAAGATGATTATGGATATGTGATGACAAGATATTTACCTTGGTCTTCAATAAATTGTTCTGAGCTTCGCCAACACTATAATAGAATGGTTATGAGTGATTATTCACTCCTATAAAGGATGCACTTTATGGAACTACCAAACTGCTCAGTTCGTATCTTCCTCTTTTAAGACACCGGACTAGGTCCATAAGTATTCATTCTTCATGTGCACAAATATAAGAACAGGAGGATTCACAAGGCCTAATAAGTTGTATTTGTTTTTACTAATTCCTTGGATCATATTGAATTGACAGATTAGTCCTTGGAATGGGTGTTAGGAGAAATACTTAATTTTTCACTCAAGTGGCTGCTCCCCCTATCATGTAGATGTCTTCATTAACTGAGATCCCCATAAAATTGCAATGATGAAGATGATGATGATGATGATGATGACGAATATGATGATGATGATGATGATGATGATGATGAATAATATGATGATGATGATTAATATGATGATGATGATAATGAAAATGGCGATGATGATGATGATGATGATGATGAAAATAACAATGGATATGCTGATGAATTGGATGACGATGATGTTGATGATGAATATGACGATGAAGATGAAGATGCTCATGATGATGACAATGAATACGATGATGATGATCAAGATGATGACGGTGATAACAAATATTTTGATGATGAAGATAATGATTATGATGATGATGATAAGGAAGATGAGAATGATGAAGAAGATCATGATGATGATGATGGTGATGACGGCGATGATGATTATAAAGATGATGATGATGATATTGATGAAGACGACGAATTAGATGTTGGTGATGAAGATGACAAGGATGATGATGAGGATAATGATAATGATGATCCTCGTCATTGTTTTTGTCATCACCATCATCTTCATCGTCATCATGATCATCATGATCATCGTCATAATCATCATGTTTGTCCTTGAAGGGACTTATGTATAGGATCTCACTATAAGCAATGAAACCAATACAAATTATGACAAAATCCTAGCTAAATTAAATTATATTAAATTGAACTATAGTAAATTAAAAACATAGAGTTGTTTAACTACAATTAATTTAAAACGCAAAAAAATATAAAATATGCAAATAAAAAAAACCAAAATAAACTAAACAAAAGGTAAATAAAAAAATAAAAAAACAAAACAAAACACAAAATATAAAATATGAAAATAAACAAAAAAAATGTAGAATTCAAAAACACCCATGCACTAGCTCATTAAAAAAACAACAACGAACAAGTTCACTCACGCGCACTAGTTCATTAGTAGCATCTAGAGCACTAGGAATTTGATGAGTAGAGCACTAGTTCATTAGAAACATCCAAAGCACTGGTAATTTGATGAGCAAAGCAATGGTAAATCAAGGAGGAGGGGATACCATTCCAGAGGATACCGGCATTCCCAGTGGAGGCAATTCAGCCGTAATCTAGAGGATAACAAAACAATCCGGACACATTCCAGAGGATGCCGACATTCCCAGGGGAGGAAATCTAGCTGCAATCCAAAGGATAACAAAGGGCCCAATGAATTCTGTAAGCCCATTAACCCTAGAAGTGTAGGAATTTGGGAAAAATACGTCTAATTTATGAACCAATACGGATTTGGTACAGTCATTCTGAAATGATAATTTTTTTGTTGTACTACCATCACTTCTATTATCGGTGGATCTAGTAAGGGTTTTCTATTATTGGAGCATCTGAAGCTCCTCCTTAAATTTAGGGAAAAAGACATATGGGTTAAGCACTGGAAGCCAGTCATGCTCTTGTGTAATTTTCTTAATTATGGTACAATTTGCAAGGTTTTGTAATTTTATTCTATTTAATGGTCTGGAACAGTGTGCGAAGTCCCGTAGGAGCTATAATCTAAACTAGTTCAATCGATTCTATAAAAACTTTGAACTTGAGACGTGTTTCTTCCAATCATTTAATTTTGCTTTAATAATTAGTTTTACCTCGATTATGGCACAAATTACAAGCTTTTGTTATTTTATTCTATTATATGTCTGAAACATTCTATAGAGTGCAAGCTTGTGTAATCTTATTCTATTTAATGGTCTAGAACAGAGTCCTCTATGAGCTATAACTTGAACTGATTATGTCGAAACTTGAATGTGAGACCTCTTTCTCCTTTAAAAACACATTTAATTTTTCTTTGATTGTCAGTTTTACATGGATTATGGCACACTTTTCAAGTTTTTGTGATTTTTTTCTATTATGGGTCTAAAACATTTTAAAGAGTGCCATCGAAGCTACAATTATAATGACTCCGTACAATTCAACCTAAGACCTATTTCTCCTTTAAAGAAGCATTTATTTTATTTTTATGCTGAATTTTACCTAAATTACAACACACTTTGCAAGCTTTTCCCATTTACTGGTTTGGATTTTGGAACAATGTATAGTTCCCTGGGACTCGTGGGCTATAATTTGAATTGACTCTAGTAAATTGACCCTCATACCTCTTTCTTCTTTAAAGACACATTTTATACAAGTATTATTTTTCAACGACACTTATATATTTTTGCCTTTGTTTGGCATATACCGTGGTAGTTAGTGTGGTCGCCTCTATTTGGCATATCTCAAAGAGTCCGAAGGTTATCAATAATATTGTAGCATGCGTGTGTCTTCATTAAACCCTCTACGAGCATTTCTTCCTTAAATATATGCTATGTAATTTCAATCACATCATATCTTACAAAATACTATCCTAAAATCCTTCTCAACATATGCAGAATTCCCTTTATAAATTTATGTTTATTAATTTCCTATAGCTTAATCTTTTATTTCACCAAGACTATACATGCATACTTTTCTAACTTTTGGTAGACTTATATTTTTCACATCTTGACCATCTTTAAACAAACTGGGGGTATGGCTAGATATCCACCTCAACTAGGAACAAGACCATGTCACCTTAAAACCTTACTGAAAAACACAGAGTCTTTGGAAGTCACTTTAAAATGGTCTTTCAAACTACTCAATTCAACACTTAGCGAACTTTTGTCGGGCCCTAGTCATTACTGTGCCAGGAGGCATTTTGGCAGACTCATATCTCACACGTGTGAACACCTAGAGGGAAACTGAGATCATGAGTCGATGGTCATATCATCAAAGAATGGACCCATAACATCTGATGAATTTATAAGTTAAAGAGTTGACTCTGGAATGTATTTCCAAGTGAGCTCTCAACCTCCTATGTTTAGCACTCAATCAATTTTTCATATTTTTGGATATGCAAGCTAATGTTTTTACCTCTTTTGGTAGGCTGATATTTTTCTCATGTGGTCACCATAAGAAAAACTAAGAACATGGATGGATAGAAAATTCATTAAATAACATGCCTATACCTTTTGATGAATTTATCATCACTCAGAGAGGCTTTGGCAGGAATTTCCAAATGCCTCTTCAACCTTGTGATTTGACACTTAGTCAATTTCTTTAAACTCTATGTCTTAAAGGTGATTCCAAATTTCCATCAAACTTGGAGTGTAAGACATCCAATGGATGGAGTACAACCAAATGAATCCATTAATACTAGTTTCATCCTTTGGAACTACATTCTCTCTCCTCGACGGGCATTTTACTGAAGTATGATGTAAAAGCTGCTTAAGACCCTATTTTGGCATATCCATAATTTCTATCTCAAGTACTTTCAAGTCAAATTAAGAACATGGTAAGGTATAAAAAACAACCACCTACAGGATTCCCATATGGTGTGGGCATTTATTTCAACCCACAAATTATGGCGAGCATTCTCCTAGAGCAACTTGTCTAATTTGACCAAAATGAACTTCTTTTGGGAGGCCTGTATCTTCTTCCTCAAAGAGTTGTTCTATGAACTGGTGCCCTAGTCCTATAGATACTTCAACCAACTATGGGATGACATGCCATGGAGGGAATTTTCTCCTTCTTATGAAATATGGTGGGAATTTTCATAAGACTACTGCTTTAGGACAATTTTTCACCACTTAGTCTTTTTCCAACTTTATCATACATGCCTATGCCCATCAAAAGTTATTTTTTCATTAATGAAAATATCTTTGATATGTCTGTCCACAATCATCAGTTCACCAAATTTCACCAATTCTCAAGACTACCTATAATTGCTCGAAATTTGGTGACATTTCAAAATGTTATTCTATTTAAAAAAAAGCAGGCACATAGTTAGAAAGGAGTACCTTGGACGAGGAAACTTGCATATGAAACCACTGCGAAAGAGGGAGTGTTAGACTAAAGTCGTCAAGTTTCGGTGGGAAATCCATGAATGAAACTATATGACCACTGCCGATTCCAAATTGAATCCCCAACATGATCTATATGAGGGGGAACCCCATACCTCTTTGCATGCATTAACTAGTCGAGTGGCCCAAGAAACACACTTCTATATATGTGTTCTGAACAAATTCCAAACCATATCAAATCATGTCTTATACTTAAAACTAATTCAAATATAAATAACTCTAAAAGAAATTACACCTTTGAGAGAAAAATAGCTTTTGGTAAAGTTTTTGGGAAGAAAAAACTTTTGATATTAAAACATTACAAGTAAATATATTTGCACACTAAATTATATCCCCTTGGTAGCTTATATTCTTCTTTTATTGAGTGTAGGTACCACCAAATAGGTATCTATCAGATCTATTTTCCTGAAGTGATGGTGAAGATATACTAGGAGAGGTTGAAAGTGGTACATGTTGTACTAGATCTACCGGTTATATATCAGCTAGATTTGAAAAGGCAAGGAAAAGATTTCATAGACGCATGCAATATTTTATTGCCAACGGAGGGTCATGTAATTATGATGCTGAGAGCATAGGTGACATTGAGTTTCCCTTGAGGTATAGACATCTAGTGCAATGATTGGTACCTAATAAGCTACCTCAAGTGGACACATATTTCTTCATCAATTGGAGGATGTATGACATTGCTCCTTCATCCTTACATGGATTGGGGCTATTTTCCATGGATGGCATAAAGGTCGGATATGGCACTGTAACTAAATTGATGGAGTATGTCAAACCATTATACAGATACAATAACTGGTTGATCTTGGTCCAATATACTCGAAGCATGAGGAGATATAGAGTTGCTACAAATTATATACAACTATGCTCTAACACAATAAAAACAAAGGGGAGACTATGTATATTGATGGGAGACAAAAAGCATCCGAAAACGTTGCTGGCATTGTAAATAGGACACAGCTAGTGACAACAACTAAGCAACCGAATTGAAAATTTGAGGGACGTGAAGAACATCATATATTTGTATGTGCAACAATAACAACACTTCCAAGCGAAGAGTTGTTTATCAATTATAACTTAAATCGAATAGATGTGGCTTCCATGGTCCAAGGTAACCGTGGAAGGTCACACGCTATGCCTGATCAGGTAAATGTTAAATATAGTAACTAAACATGACTACAATAACTAAATGTTTCACTTTTTTTTGTTAACATTCCATTTCCACCGTTGACATTCGCTTTTCTCATGCATATTATGAATATTTCCATGTGATAACATGCTTATTACACTGTTATGCTTAACTCAATTTTTTTTATGTTACAATTATTGACTCAACTTTTATTGATTGATTTCTTTTGTCAAGGTTGCAACAGTGGAGGGCCACATGCTTCTTCCACGGTCCAGGGTGACCGTGGAAGGTCACAATCTATGCCTCATGAGGTAAATGTTAAATATAGTAAATAAATATGACGTCAACAACAAAATGTTTTGATTTTTTCAGTTAACATTCGATTTTCACTGTTACCACTCGCTTGTGTCATGCTTATTGTGAATATTTCCATATGATAACATGCTTATTACATTGTGGCAGGGGTCTGATTATCCCCATGGAGCAGATCATGTATGTCCTCCTTCAGAGGTAAAAGTAAATATTATTGCAGTATCTCATTTTTGTTTATGTTACAATTATTGACTCAACTAAATATAGTAACTAAATATGACTACAATAACTAGAAACTCCAACCCCAGAAGATTTCCATGTGACAACATGGTTATTCCACTATGGCAGGGGTCTTCCCATGGTCGTCATGCAACATAACATGTGTCCTTTACTTCCATGGTCTAGGGTTACTGTGGAAGGTCACACTCTGTGCCTCAATAGGTAAGTGTTAAATATAATAACTAAATGTTGAGATTTTTTCTGTTAACATTCAATTTCCACTGTCACCATTCACTTTTTTCATGTTTATTGTGAATATTTCAATATGATAAAATGCTTATTACACTGCTGCAGGGGTCTTCTCATCGCCATGGAGCATAACATGTATCTTCTCCATCGGAGGTAAAAGTAAATATTATTGCAATATCTCATTTTGTTGATGTTACAATTATTGACTCAACTAAATATAGTAACTAAATATGACTACAATAACTAGAAACTCCAACCCCAGAAGATTTCCATGTGACAACATGGTTATTCCACTATGGCAGGGGTCTTCCCATGGTCGTCATGCAACATAACATGTGTCCTTTACTTCCATGGTCTAGGGTTACTGTGGAAGGTCACACTCTGTGCCTCAATAGGTAAGTGTTAAATATAATAACTAAATGTTGAGATTTTTTCTGTTAACATTCAATTTCCACTGTCACCATTCACTTTTTTCATGTTTATTGTGAATATTTCAATATGATAAAATGCTTATTACACTGCTGCAGGGGTCTTCTCATCGCCATGGAGCATAACATGTATCTTCTCCATCGGAGGTAAAAGTAAATATTATTGCAATATCTCATTTTGTTGATGTTACAATTATTGACTCAACTAAATATAGTAACTAAATATGACTACAATAACTAGAAACTCCAACCCCAAAATATTTCCATGTGACAACATGCTTATTACATTATGGCAGGGGCTCATGCCCATGTTCGTCATGGAACAGAACGCGTGTTTCTACTTCTGAGGAAAAAATAAATATTATTGCAATATCTTATTTTTTATTATGTTACAATTATTTCCATAATGTTTATTTATTGATTTATTGTGTCAAGGTGGTGTCGGTGGAAAGGCACCTACTGCTTCCATGGTCCAAGGTGACCGTGGAAGGTCATGCTCTGTGGCCCATCAGGTAAGTGTTAAATATAATAACTAAATGTTCCAATTTTTTCTGTTAGCATTCGATTTCCACTGTTGACATTCACATTTTTCTATGCTTATGGTGAATTATTGATTGATTTATCATGTCAGGGTGGGGACCGTGGAAAGGCACCTGCTACTTCTATGGTCTAGGGTGACCGTGGACAATCACCCACTCAAAGTAGATCAGTAGGGGGTGACTATGGGAAGTTACCGACCACAACACGGCATCAGGTAAGTGTTAGTTATTAATAGTAACTAAATTTAATTACAATAACAATGTTTGAATGATGTTAAAAATATGTTTCTTAATTTCATTGTTTGATGAATTTAGTCTAGTGCACTTCATCTGGGTGATGAGGAGATTGAGGATGAAATTTACTATTCCATAGACACTATGGATACTATAAAGAAGGCCCTAAAAAAGGAAAACATGGAGATGATATCCTTGGCTTGCATAAGGCCCATGACATAGGAGATCACGGCAAGGATTGAAGAGCTGAAAGAACAAATAAAATCTTAAGGGGTAAGTGGCATCTTCACATTTTTTTTTAAGCTATGACATGATTTCATATCTAATATTATGTTTTCTATTTCTCCAACTGATCTAATAAAGTAATTTTTTTTGTTTGTAGGAGTTTTTACAACCCATGACTAGAGAAATTACCGACACAGGTATAGGTAGCAGTCATGCACCAATGCAGCAACAACGCTGACAAAGCAATGTACCAATGAGGCTTTTTGACATTCCTCTGGCTTGCCTCGAATCCATTGATGAGGGCACCGATTTTGATCAGCATGACATTCCAGAGCATGATGAGATGGATCCTAGGACTCCACATGACTCTGGAGATGAACCTACTGTAGATGACCAGGAAACATTTCGTGGAGCAGCACAAGTTAAAAGCACCGAATCACTAGATATAATATTTCTGGTGAATGACGCTTGTGTTTCGATCAAGATTCAAAATATTGCAGGTATTTATTAATTAATTTATTCATTTTAATCATGAAATTGAAATGGACATATGCTGAAATTATTATAAATTAATGGACTACACATTTCTACAGGAAACAATGTTTTCTACAGGAATTTGAATGACAAAGCATTGGAGCTTGCTAAAAAGACAAGGAAAAAAACCATGGACTGGAAAAGCCAGAAGTACAACAGATATAATCTTTTTAGTGAAATATGCTCATTTATTTTTTATTTTTTGTTTTAAGCAAGAATTTGATATCTAACGTTTTTCAAAATTTTCATATATAGGCTACTGGACACCTCCAAAGCAACCAAGGCTAGACTAGAAAAGTATAGGAAATATAGACTGGGACAGGGTGGCTATAGAAAACTAAGAGCCCAAATCGTAAGAATTAAATGATTAACTATGGGGAATATTTATTTCAAAGTAGCGAACAAATATCTATTTTTGATAGAGGGAATTTTATATGTGTTATGAATTGCAGGGAAATACATTCCAAGATGCTGCCACCGAGGAAGACCTAAAGCTTGGTTTCAAGTATGGTTTTAAAAGTTTCATTGAATATCGGAAAAGCTTGGGGCAGACTCCAATCTCTCCAATGACGCAGATGCAGGTAAATAAAATGAATAAGAACATCATTGTAGTATACTATTAAATTTTATTTAGTTTTTATTATATCAGCCATAACTAAATATTTATGTTTTCTTTTAAGCAACAGTGCAACCGTAACACTGAATACAGTGGTACTCTGCATGTACCAGCTGATGTTGGGGTGTGCATGTCCCATGATAGTGGGGAGCAGAGTGGCCATTCTGGTATGTGTGCTTTGGAAATCAAAATATCTACTATGATTATAGATATTTATTTCCTGACGTATAATTTTAAATTTTCTTCTTTCGATCGAAGACCGTGAAGCTCAAGAGGGTGAACTACAAGAGGAAATAGCAAGTAGAGAAAAAATTAATATACCAACTATCACATCTACACAGACAGGTAAAGAGAAATATTGTAATTTTAATCAAAATGATGAACTATTAATTTCAATAATATTTCAACATATCGATATGCCCATTTTCATTGTTGCAGTTCACGCTCCTTCAGAAATTTCTCCATGCCCTAGTCAATGACATACAAGAAGCATGATACATGAGGGCATGGAAATAAAAACACTAGCAGGACATGGCTCTGTAGATAATCCACCAAATGATGATGATAATATCCCAATTATCATCACTTATTTCAATGAAAAAAAACATAAATCAAAGAAAAAGTATATGTATAAATTCATGACTTGTATTTGGATGTATATCGATGTTGTTAGTCTAAAACAATGTTTATATGAATTACCTCATTATGATTCAATGCTTTTACGTTTATATGTTTTGATGACTAGCCTAGTTATGCATGAATGTTCAAATGTTTTCTACATAAACAACATCATTTATTGAGTATGGGGAATTGAGAGCAATGTGAGTTGGGGGAGGGGGCATATGAGCTTCCACCTTCACGTGGTTGGCCCTATTCAGTAGGGAATATAAAATTGTTCTGGAAACAGAGAAGAGCTCAGTATGGTATAAATACTCTTTTATTACTATGTATTAAAGATGGTTGTAAATTTTTAAATGCATGTCTATTTCTTAAAAAAATGTTAATAAATTTAACATTTCACGGTTCATTGATTTCTATAGGACTTTGTACTAGGATTTAAATGACTATTTACTTGCTTATATATTATTTACTCATATAAAAATTCTGTCTTTGATGATTTATGTAGGTCTTGGTGATGGAAATGCATCTTGTGGACAACTCTTATCAAGTTGTATGGGCGAATGGAACTGGCAAAAGGACAATGATAAGGTAAGGGTTTTGAGATGTTCTTTATCCTTAATGTGTTTGTATTTATCCTTAAATTCTATTTCCTTCTATTAGGATACAAGAGATACAACCAATAGTAAATAAATACTTTTATACTATCATCCAAACTAGGAGACAACCTTTTACATAAAACATAAATGCTTCTTAGCAACATAGAAAAATAGAAGAAAAATAACGTAGAAGAAATTACGCTTTTTTCAGCCCTTCTTCCTATAATTTCGGCATGATGAAACCCTAGGTTAAGAAATTTTAATTTTTCAAACCCTAATTGTTCATCTATCTTTCAAAACAAAATTTCCTGATTTGTACACTAGTAAATATTATTCTTAGGTTATTTTTGTTTCTCTTAGGTTTCAGACTTAATTTCTATGTGTTTTTGTAACTTTTATTTTATCAAAAAAGAAATCCCTAAAAAACAAATTTCAGTGTAAAACCCTAAAAACGCAAACCTGCTACTCCCAAAATCTGAGCCCTCTCCTTTATCAAACACAGGTCTGCAATATGTATTGCAGACCTTGTATGCCCTAGCTACCTTCTCTGCACAATCAAAATAGAAAACAAGTTAGTATTTCAAACTATTTAGATGGTGGTGTATTTTTTATAAATATATCTTATTGATTTGATTAGTTTTCTTCCCTATTCGCATTAGTTTTATGGGTAAATGTAAGTCTTATTTTTTACTGAGATCTGGAACCTTACATCTTTGAATGCACAGTGATATAATTCTGACATTATTTTACTGGGTATTGTTTTGTATTTTCTTAGTACTAATTATTGCTATTGAGAGCTGGGTTATGGTAAGGGACTTGATGATTTTATATTTCAAGCTTACATACATGAGGATCGAGTGAATGATAATAACATTATGGTTAGCTTGGCACTAAATTTTCATTAAGTTAGTATTTTATATCTATGCTATCACATACACAGATCTGGAAATCATATGCTAAATGGCACTTTAAATGATTAACACCGGTTATTGGTTTCCCTATTTTACACGTTGTGATTACTGTGACAATAAACTTTCAGTTGTTGCATGGCACATATGTGGACCATAAATTCATATGTCTAGATCTTCAAAGGTAGCAGATAAAGTGATGTTATTACATGAGGAGTGTCTCCAAGGAAATTATGATATGGTTTCTAAACTACAGATTGCATGCTCAACTGTGCAACCTACTTCTCAGTGCCAAAAGGTAATTTATGATGAGTTTTTTGCTACATGAGATCAATCCTAGTAATAGAATAGAAATAAGTTGTCAATTATTTGTTGACTAACATGTCTCTTTCCCATCATGTGCTTAGGGGACTGTTTTATCTTATGGGCATATTTGATACTAACTTGACCAATTTTGGCAATGCTTGAGGTGGTTGCATAAGAACGATAAAATTTTCATATTCACCTCTTCCAATAATAAGAAACATCAAAACAACTTACCACCAGTTGGCACTACAAATATCCTACACATATTTTCCATGTGAACAACTACTCTTTTTCCCTAGGGGTTGAGTTATTTTTTTATTATTTACTTATTTTTCAATAAAGACGAATTCAATGCACCGTATGTCTTTTGTAGTATGATGAATTATCACTAGTACCTCTTCACACGTAGTAGAGCAAGTGATGATATTTTATGAGGAGTATCTCCAAGGCAATTTTGATATGGTTTCTAAACTACAAATTGCATGCTCAACTTTGCAACCTGCTTCTGATCAATGCCAAAAGGTGATCTATGATGAATTTTTTGTACGCATAGTTAAAGAATAAAAATAAGTTGTCAATTTTTTTTTAATTAACATGTCTCTTTCCTATCATGTTCTCAGGGGACTTTTGTTTTCTTTCGGGCATATTTGGTACTAACTTTGACCGATTTTGGCCATGCTTGAGGTGGTTGCATAAGAAGGATCAGTTTTTTATTTTCATCTCTTCTGAAGATTGTAGGCTTAACCTTCTCTGGCTTCATTTACACCTACAGGTTTCCTCAGTCTTCAAATCTCGGGATCCCTTCATATTCAGAACATGGTCTTCCTTTACTTTTGACTTGTGGGCTTCTATAAGCTTTTGTGGGTATCTACAGGCCTCTGCGGACTTCTTCCAAGCTCTGTGGGAATCCTTCCAAGCCCTTGTGGGATCTTTAAGCCCCAATGGGCTTAACCTGATTTCGGATCACAATAATTTGATCTGATTCTAGTGGTGCCTACATCTTTTATCGATGGTATTTTTTTAGATGCACCCCCCTACCTTATCATAAAAATC